>CM057450.1:1510128026-1510583026 GCA_016271365.2 Neoceratodus forsteri
CCTGGCAGGAGGCAGCAGAGGCAGTGGCATGGAGGATGCCCGTGGACAGCGGTGTGCCCAAGGGGACTGGATGGGGGATGGTGATACAGCATATGCCACCTGCACTCGGGAGACACAGCAGAACCCGGAGGCCAGTGGTGCCTGTGGCACCCAGTGGCAGTACAGCCAAGCTGCAGTAAGTGCAGGGTGGGCCCAGTGCCACCACAGGGACCACAAAGCGGAAGAGGATGGGGCACTTGCAGCAGGTGCATGACAGACTTGCACCTATGGCACACTGCTGCTATTGGTGAGGAGTGGGGGGGATGCACACAGGGTGGGCATGGTGTGCATCTGGCTGCTGTGTGTGTGGATTGTGCATGGGGTGTGTCTGTGAGTGTGTGGGATCGGGGGCACTGTGTGGGGTCACATATGAGCACTGCACAGTCACTGGGTGTTGGTATGTGTGAGGGCTTGTCATATGTATAGTAAGGTAATGTACTGTGTCACCTATGTATGTCCCACCTGTCACAAGTAAACATGTTTGCACTACACGCCTGTGTGATCTACCTCATTACCACTACCATAACTGGACAAAACCCATGGCAGACTGCAAAACGCACATCACAGATGCACAATATTCACATAGGCCGCAAGTGTGCACATAACGCAATTATATCCTGTAGTTGCGCAGTAGCATGCCGCAGACTGCAAATGCGCAACTACAACCTGTAATGCATGTGCTGAGTGTACGTGTACCACATGCGTGTAGTGGCGCCTCGGAGGAAGCTAGGCTGCAGCACTGTGTTGTAGATCACAAGCTGGAGAGCAGGCTGCAGTGCTGAGGGACAGGAGGGACACTGGACAAGAGACCCAGGTGGGACTGATACAGCACACTGGTAGGTACTGGGACACAGCACCCACTGGCAGCAGGCCACTGATACAATACCATCCATGAGCTAATCCATTTGTTATCCCCCTGTAGCACCAGAGAGACCACACCCAGGACATAGGTGAGTACTAGACACTGCATAGCATGCACAGTACATATGCTTGTACTACATAGTGGTCCTAGTAATGCTGTACCCTTCCCCCTCTGTAGGAGACAGTGACCCTGTACAGGAGCAGGTAGGTGGACACTGCCACACCACATCTGTTGATGTCACTGTTTGTACTGCTAGCTAATGCTGTCCTGACAATTGTCCATCCAGGTGTGCTACCATAGACAGCAGTGCCACCCACAAGTGCTCACAAGGCCCACAAACCAAGAAGGTGTATGTCATATGTCACACTGTCAGAATGGGGGGGCCATGGGAACATGCCCTGGGCACAGATTGATGGGTGCAGTGGGGTGTACCCCCACGCAAGTGGATGTGCGGACATGTGGCAGGGCAGTGTGTAGTGCAGTCTGACCACACCCATGCTCTACAGAGCCCTGATGCATCATGCCACAGGGTAGATGGCTGGCAGGTGCGCAGCCATGGGTGGCCAAGTGCTGGCCTGGCTCCATGCATCTGGTGTCCTTGAGGGCATGCCTCTGCATGGGACTGGAGGCCTGGCAGTCCACAGCCGGGGTGGTGTGTGGCAGTGTGGGGTGGTACATACGCATGGCACCACACTGCCAGGCCATGCTGCCTGTGGTGTGTGCTGGTGGTGGGGCACCTGCTGTGGGGGGGGATTGTCATGCAATGCCATGCCTGTGCTGGACCACGCCACACCAGTGGTGTGGCACGCACAATGCAGTGCCATGCCCTGTGACTGTGCCCCATCCCCATGCACGCCGGTGATTGTCCCACTGGGTGGGGGGGTGGTTGACACTGCTGCCTGTCCAATGTGCAAAGACACATGTGCTTTTCCTTCCTCCCATGCAGGTCTTACCGCATGTTCACAGAGCCCTGTGCCACCCACATGTCGCGGACATGTCCAGGGGATCAGGCCTCAGGCTGAGCAGGTGGTTACCAAATTTCACACCACTGGAGACTGCCATGCTCATCAACTATGTACAGCAGTGGGGTCAGATGCTGCTACCACTGGGGTGCAGGAGGCACACAGCTGCCGAGCGTGATCAGGTGTGGTTTGCCATTGGGGCACGTCTGAGTGCCAGCAACAGTGCACAGGATAGTCTGCCAACTGCAACACTGGTGGAAGGACATGGCATGGAGAGATTTCTGGAGAGGCTGCTCAGCATGGCATGATGCAGGGATGTGGAGATGAGGTTGGGCCAGGATGCGGGTGCAGGTAGGTTGGCCTATGGCCATCCATACAGCGGTGCAGCACTGCCGCATAGGCCATGGCCTGCTTAGGTGCACACGTGTCACCATTCTCCTCTTCCCCACAGGTACTTTGGGTGGAACCCAGGTCCGTCAGGATGCCTATGTCGGCAGCCTCAGGCAAGAGGCATCACAGTGGAGGGCAGGTAGGTGCATGCATTGTGTGCCATGTGTTGTGCCCATGGTGTGCTGGCCCATGGTGGCATGTGCTGCTACTGTGTGTGTCGTGTGTGTGTGTGTGTGTGTGTCACATGGCCAGGCCCTGCACTGACTGCAGCCTTTGCATCCCAACAGGTGTGCGTAGCCGACTGGCACCACAACAGAAGGCACTACTGCAGGCCATGGCAGAGGTGCAAGTGGCCGACGCTTTGGAGTACCGCCACTGCACCTGTTGCAGGCAGCAGAGGGTGAGGATCCTCCCTCCCATGGCATCTTCAGATGAGGGGGAAGGGGTGGAGGAGGAGGTGGACATGGCAGAGGCGCTGGAGGTGGTGAGCAGTGGGAGCAGGACTCATAGCCAGCAGCTGGTGCAGAGACAGTACAGGATGCCACAGGGGATGTGGCCCTGGCCCTGGTTGCACCACCTATGGAGCCAGTGTTGGTGGCTGTGGCAGGGGTGCAGTGGGAGGTGGCACTGCCTTCAGACCCTGAACCTGTGCAGGTTGATGACGGACCAGCACTGGATGACCCTGGGCCTAGGGCCATTTGGCATTGTCTGGGAACTACAATGGCCAAGTGGTCTGGATGGCAGTGATGGGGCACCTGGGGCTGTGCCCATCCAGGGGGAGCACTGGCTACACAGTGGCTGGTCACACTGGTATCAGCAATACTGGAGGACATTGCATGGCTGCACGGCTCTGTGGGCATCCCTGCTGGTAGAGCTGTGCTGGTGCTAATGCCACCACTGGTGGACTGTGTTGGGGGGTCTGTATATATGGGGTGGGGTCTTGTGTATAGGTGATGGTGGGTGTGGTTGGGCTTCCTGGACTGTTGGGGGGGCTGTGCATGGGGGGGCTTATGTTGCTGTGTTGTGTTGGTTGTTGTACCCCTTTCCTGCTGTTCACCCCTTCCCCACTGCTGTTTTCCCTGTGTCCCTGTTTTGCCATTACAACCTTTAAATGCTTTTTCTATACACCTGGCTCTGTGCATCTATCTCTGGTGTGCATAGGTGTGTGTCGCCGTGTGTGTAGGGGCCCACCTGTGGCGGTTCCTGCTGTCCCTGGTGTGTCCTCACTGTACACCTGGTCTGTGTGCCAGCTGTGCAGCTCATGGCCTTTGGCACGCTCCAGTGGCTGCATCTGCATGGTGTCCTGTGTGCTGACCTTGCCTGGTCTGACCCACATGCCGCCACATGTTGCATGTCCCAGCTGCGTGGCAACCTTGGGCCTGTATGGCTCGGTTCCACCCAGGGACCCAGTGGACTCTATGGGTGGCACCAGTGGCACAGGCATTGGTGTTTCTCACCACCATATGTATACAGGTCTGTGCCACCCAGTGCTGTGTCCCTGTTGTGGTTGCACTGTTTACATGTATCAGTGGCCATGGCAAGGGTATTGTGCCTGGTGGCGCCATCATCCCAGCTTTGTTTCTGTAGCCTGTGTGCACCCTTTGCCTTCTGTGCCACTCATGCCCATGGCACGTGCATTGCTGCCCCTTTCACTCTGTCCTGTGTGTCCTGGGCATGTTGACTTGGGTGTTCCACTTTTTGCACTGTGGTCCACCTTGGGGCACTGCTGTTTGTGTGGTGTGCTGCTGTCTGGCTGGGGGGGTGGTTCCACTGGCCTGTGCAATGTTTATGACAGCTATTGCCTGTTCTAACATACGTTATCTTCCTCTGCTGAAGCTCTGTACGCCATCTGTTTTGGAACCATGGTGCTAGTGGGTTGCGCCTGTTGTAGGCCGCATTTTGCAGTGGCATAAGCATTTTTATAGTAATTGCATCGTATCTTGCATTTGTTGTACCAGTTGCGGGGTGCAGTGTAAGTGTTCTTTTAGAATCGCACATGTTGCAACTTGCTGGCATAACTTGCGATTTGCACTATCTGGACTGGCGTAAGGCATTTACACCTTGCGTAACTGTCTTGGAATCAGGCCCTGTGATAATAACTGTCTGAAATGTTAGTACTCTTTTGATATCTTGCAGTTAATATATTGCTTGGAAACATTTCTAGCCTATATTTGGTATATAATACCCTCAATTTGTTATCCATAATCATATTACAGTAAGGTCGATAATAATGAAAAATATCATTTGTGCTTAGTCAAGGTGAGAGATGAAGCGTTGAAATAAGATGAAGGTCTCGGTTTTTGTATTGGGTAGAAATTCTGTTGGACACATATTTCTGATATTTGAGACTAATTTTTATTCTTCTAGTTTGATACATTTTTAGATATTCTAGATCAACATCATGAAGAATATGAAAAATACAAATAAGCCAATTTGATTGTAAGTGGCCTAAATTAAGCCAAGGATATTTTTCCGTTAATGTGAGATAAGAAATTCTCTTTTGATCATATTGTAGCAGCTTAATCCAATAGTTTATCTTCCTAGCTGCCCAAATAGCCTGAAGACTAATTAAACCTATCTCTGGTCTAATAACAGTTGAGGGAACCGAATTGCCAAGGTCCATACTGGACCTCAGTAATCTATTTAAAGGCGTTTCTAGTGAATTGCCATTTTGCGCACGCCAGATTTCGTTATTATATGCTGCCTGACATTGTATTTTTCTTTAATAGCTGTTATTAATGATGTTATTGAATTTCCACCATACTTCCTATTAAAAGAATTGAGTGAAGCAGCAGTCTGTTTAAGCCTAATGTTTAAGTTGTTAATGCGTTTAGTCTATTTACCATTCCAAGAAAGGATTAGCCCTAGATAGGTATAATGTTTAACAGTTTTAAGGGACTTTGAACCAACCTTCCATGGTTTTTGAATGTGATTTGAACCAAAAACCAATACCTGACTTTTGCCCTCATTTATCATCAAATTATAACTGTTAGCATAATCAACCAGAATATAAAGCTTTTGGAGCAGACCAGACTGTGTAAGCGAGAATAGAACTAAATCGTCAGCATATGCCAAAACAGCAATATACTTATTTAAGATTTTTTGGATAGTCAGTTCTTGAAGACTAAAGCTGACTTAATAATCTGTCTATATCTAGACAAAACAAGACTTGTCTGACCCCAGAATTTGTTTCAAAATTAGAAGAAAGTTGACCACTTCTACCTAATCTCACTTAGACCTTTGTCTGACTATAATTCTCTGATTATGGCAATCAATTCATGAGAAAAGCCTTTTTCTTTCAAACAAAGCCATAGTTGGGTTCTATTTATTGTATCAAATGCTGAGCTAAAACTTATAAAAGCTGCAAATACTTTTTGTTTCCCAAGATGTATGTATTTCTCATAAAGATGTGAGATAAGACAACAATTATCAACTGTACCAAACCCTAGCCTAAAACCTGCTTGCAATTCTGATAGACCACCAAGAGTTTGTAATTGTTCCATCAGTCTCTTTAATACTAGTTTTGCTAACATTTTACCAAGATTGTCTAAAAGAGATATGGGATGATGCATCAAAAGGTATAACTTGTCCCTTTTTTATAAATGGAGATAATTAAGGCCCCCTTCCAGGATTTAGGGAATTCCAGTTTATGGCAGCACTTGTTGAAAAAGGTCACCAGGATAATAGTCCAATTGAAGACTTCAGCAAGAAAAACTTCTGCCGGAATAAGATCCAGACCAGAGGCCTTATTACATTTTAATGAAGCTATAGATAAATATACTTCAGATCTAGAGAAAGAAAAAAAATCTAGCCATATCAACATCTAAGACCAAGCAAAGATTCTCAGTGGCCAAGTAAAATTTTCCACTATAATAAATCACCCAAGTTTCTAATGAAATATGTGAATCTATTTCAAATTTAAGATTGTTTGTACCTTTAGCCACCATAAGCCAGTGAGATTGAGAATCATTTCTATAAATAACATCCACCATCTTATTCCATTGTTTTCATTGAAATTGAGCTTGCTTAGATTTCAAAAAACTTTTATAACTATCTCTGGCCTTATTTAATACCCTGTAATCATTTTGCTGTACATTATTTCTACATTTTCTAATAAGTTGATTCAGTTGATTCTTAGCTGCCCTATAATCTGTATCAAACCAATTCTGATTTAAAGAAATTGTGGATGCTCGAGAATTCTCATTAGACAATATAGATCTTATCTGCTCAAAACCTGATGCTAAATGGCTATGAATAGTTAAATATTCCAGATCAGAACTATTAAGTGTAGAAATAATGTTTTGAAGAATGGGTTTAATCAAGGGTCGCTTAGCAGTATGCCACCTAATCCTTGCTTGATTGTGTATTTCCATTGCTGGAAGAGGTACACATTGCGTAGTTGTATCAGAAAAGTTTTTTGATGTCAGCACCAGGGGAAAATGATCACTTTCAGCTCTCATGAGCACCTGGCATGAATCCCATAAAGACATGTCCCCATTCCAGAAAAAGTAATCAGTGGTAGATGGACCTCTAGCAAAATAATGTGTATAATCACCCTGAGAGTCATCCTTTAGTCGACCATTAATTGGAGCTAAGTAATGCGTCATAAGAAGTTCAACAAGATTATTGCTCATGTTATTGATTTTAAAATCTCTCAATTGTCTGGGAAAGTTATATGTCTGCTGGTGACACAAGAGATGGAAATTACAATACACATAACCATCAGATTGGCCTACCCTGGCATTAAAGTCACCACACAGCAGGATTTCCTCACATTCAGTGCTAGCCTAAGCCAAATGAATAGCTTCCTCTAAGGATTTCCAGATTTCAGGAGATTAATTTTTTAATTTGGAGGGAGGTATATAAACATTAATTAGACAAAAAGTTCTCTTAATAAATTGAACAGCAAAAACTTGAAAATTAGAATTTGCCAATATGACATCAGCCCTAATGGCTGTGTTAATTTTGATCCATGTCAAAATACCCCCAGCATATCTGCCCATCTTAGCATTTCTAATATCTGGAACATGAAAGGTGATGTAACCATTTAATGTAAAATCGTGAGTTTTATTATGCTAAGTCTCTTGTAAACAGATTAAGTTACAGCTCCTCATTAAGTCCAGACATTTTGTATCAGCCCATTTTGCACTAAGATCTGCTATGTTCCATTAGATTAACTTAATAAAGTCTGAATTGGCTATTTCTGAATTGGTTAGTAATTCCTCTGTATTAGACAGAGTTTCAAATATAATCATAATTGGAAGATTATACACAATGGATTTCTTTTGCATTAAGTCAGCTTTTTCCCAATTTATGTTCTCTTTCTCATGAAAAACTGGTTCAGAGTTATTGTCAGATGAATAACATGAAGGCCAAGGGTGTTTAACAAGGCAGCATTATCCAATATTTGGTTATAAAGGCTCTTGTATGCTGTTTCTATGTAAACAAGGTCACAGTCAGGATCTGTAACCTGTTTCTTAGTCAATAAGGCATTTGGGTCATCAATGGAAATATTTAAAAGTTGTTCAAGTAAGTCTAAGACAGTGCTTTGCAACTTGTTCAAATTCTCATTTTTTATACGACCCAATCCATACAGACACAAGGCTGCTATAGAGTTATCTTCAAGAACATTTGGTTTCATGGTAATCAGAACTTGGTTTTGTTGTTTAGAAAGCATTTCCCTATCTATTATATGCACACTAGCATTATCCAGTATGGTGGCCTTGCTCAGTATCTCATCTGCAAGAGCCAGATTATCAGTCAACAGATCTACTCTGCCTGCTTACTGAAAGCTTTATGTACAGTAACATTATGAATTCTGAACTCTGTAACAGAGCTCTTTAAGACATGTGTAAGTAAATTCAAGATAACATGTCTACACTTACTTGGGTTCTCATTTGGTATAGGCTTTAAACCAAAAATACTCAACTGTCTGGGATCAGTGAACCTATTATGTCTGGTTGAATTTAAAGTCTTCCTATTTATATAGTCAGCTGAGTATCCCAAATTAAATAGACAATCATTGTTTAACCATTCCTGATTGGCTATTTGAGGAGCAGATCAACATATAAAATGACAGTCCTTCCCTGAGTAGTCATTGTCTCTCCAGATTTGAACAATGTCAGCAGGAGTACTATCTGCACTGGTAGCTGCCCTAAACAGGTGCACAATCTGATCACTTAAAGAGTTATAACAACTGCCATTATTATGTGATAAACCATATAGACACAGCATGGCACAATCAGAAATATCAGTAAGGTTATTATCAAATATAACCTTAGTCATTCCATCAGGAACCCACTGAACTGATTTTCTTATGAAACAGTTGTAGGCTTTTTTTTAGTAAGGTAAGAGAAAGAGCAGTCCTTCCATTCTTGTCTAAAAAAAGACAGTTCTATCTCAAGATTATTCAATTGTACAGCTAATGTTTCAATAAACCAAGGTAACAAAGAGGTAGTGGGTTCAGTAACTGGAGAAGTAAGAGCCTTTCCACCTAGGGCCACTAAAGGTGGCATTTTGACAATTTTAGATTCAAGGACAGGATTTTTAAACTTATTTACCGGGTCTTCTTGTAAACCATCAGAAGGCACAGAGCCCTCAATATTCTTAGGGATTATTTTCTTCTTTCCTTTACCAACTTCTTTTTTATATTTATCTTTCTTTGATTTTTTATTAGTAATGGGAGAGTCTGGAATGAGGACAGTAGAAAACTCTGGACATAGCAATGGTTCAGGTTCCTCTATAACTGATGGTGAACCAACTTCTGGGACTAATTTACTTAATCTGAGCAGGATGTCATCTAACCTACAGCCATTAATGGCTATGTTCCCTTTCAGAGTGTCAATTTGATGTTGAAAATGAGTAAAATATTCAATAATCATGAGATTTGCAGCATAAGGATTTTGTATAAAACTTTTTTGAGTCCTCACTGAGACTAGAAGGATCATTTATAATTGAGTCAGAGAGATGTTGTTTAATATTCTCAGGGTCTCTCTGATTCAGAGAATTTTCTCCAGCAATGCCAGGAGTATCAAATTGCTTGAAACCATTAATAGTCATCTGGAGATCGTTAACAATGCCTTTTAAGTCATTATTCCAAGTAGGCTTAGGATTTGATTCAGAAAAATATTCAGGTGAAAAGTCCACTGAATCAGAGTAGCCATTGATGGAATCATATGTTACAGTAAGGGAAGCATCTATGGATGTAAAATTATTTTGTATAGGATCTGCTTCCCTAGATTCTTTCTTCAGTTTTTTAATTTACAAGAAGGCATGCTACTACTACCTGAAAGGCTACTCCATGAGTTAATTGATATCTTAGCAACATCAATAAGAGAGACAATAGGAGCTGAATTCACTAGATTGGAACTGGATTCATTATCAGCAATGGTACTTACTGCATTGCCCAAGCCACAAGATGTACAAGATGGTACAGAGCCGACTGGCTTGAAATGGTCAATAATCTTTGTTTCTGAGTTAATTGTTTAATGGCTGGCTGTTTTTCAGCTTTTAAAGCCTATTTTTTAGAAAAAGGTTTTAGCTGTGTTACCATTTTGTTTGGTTTGTTTAGTTTTTATTTTAGTTCCCCTTTTCTTTGTATTGTGCACAGCATTTCCCACTGTTTGTAAAGTCTGCATGGGAGCAGAATGTAGATCAGTGGCTGGTAAGAGAGCATCAGAGCAGCCACCATCTAGCAAGACTTCACAGTCTAAAACTGATTGCTGAGTCAGCTGTAAGGGAACATCTGCTAGAACGGAATCAGCTAATTCAGACTCCATAGCCAGAACCTGTTTTCTTGTAAACATCATATTTCCTCCTAATTAATGGTATACAAATTATGGAGGCAATTAAACAATCAATCAGTTCAGTTCAGTTTAATTGCTGAGTGCTTGAGTATATTAATGAACTTTATATAGAAATATAGATATAAATGCCCTGCTTTTAGCAGCTTAAAAATATAAAATCTAAACAACAAAAAACAGAAATGTGCAATAACTACAGTATATAATTCTGTGCAAAGATAGCTTAATAGACCTTAAGACAAAAAGTCCAGGTCATGAATCGGATGGGCCAGATCTCAAATGCAGGTAACCATTGAACTCCTCAATATTTATAAAGTTATAGTTTACCAGCGCTTGCTGTAGATTTTATTTCAGGCCGGGACACTAGTCGATCTGGTGAAGAATCAGCCAGAATAAAGTTTTGTAATTTGGCAAAGGATCTTTAAATTCTTGAATTCAAACCATCTATATTCCCTTGGGTTATCAGAGCAGTATAAGCAGTAAGTCGGTTTGGTTGGAAGGCTTCTTAAATCCAACCAATCCAGCCAGTCAGGGTAATTATGGTATAGCAAGGCCTGCCAGTTCTTGAAGCAGTCCACTAAAGAAACAAAATAAAATGTTTTTAAATAGTACCCCTCAGCTGATATTAACAAATATTTCAAAGATTGCTAACTTTCCAACTCGCTGATACTACTGCCTCTAATTTAACCAGACTACCCCCAGTAAATCAAAAGAGGTCACGATAGCTAATATCAAGTTTACCAGGCTGACTGTTGCAGAATGTAATAATTGAATATCTTAGACAAAACAAAACAAGTCATAACATGAGTTTTACAGCTTACTTTTGGAGAAATAGGCTTTCAGGTGAGTACACTCCTTAACCCGGTCATAAACTCTGCAATACCACTTGAGCAGCTCAGTCATGGCCACAGTGCGGCACACTAGAATGCCAATATGTGTCCAAGAAAATCAAAGTGGGTTAATTAGCCTACTCGGCCATGGAAAAAAGCTTGTCAGTTTATCGGTTTAAGATCTTACAGAAAGTTCTGCCCTTGAGCAAAACAACACCAAATAAAACAATACAATAGTCTAAGGGAGAGCGGGAAATCACAGTTGAGTTCTGCTCTAGGATGCTCTACACCCGCTCAGATCCACGTAGCTAAGTAAAATGAATTGGCACATGTGCCTTATAAGGGTCTCAAGGTCATGTGATGTAGTAATCGCTATTGGCGCAAAATTTGTAAGCTAAAAATAAGCTTTTTTTTAAAATATATGTATGAAAATAAAAATATCCACCGCAAGCCTCTGTGCAGTCCTGGTGTCACAGCCAGTCCGAACGGCCCCTCTATCAGTTCAGCTGAGTTTCAATCCCACAGTGGGGAAGCCTCCAGGAAAAGTCCCTGGGAAACACCTGCAGCAGGCCACAACCTGGGAAATAAAGGAAATACCAGGAAGAACAGGGTGACCAAAGGTCTGGGCGGGCTTTACTGGAAAGACACCAAGCAGTTCTGGCAATGGTGTCCTATCTGTTATAAAATATTTGACTTTGACGTCCTGTGTCTCTGGCTTACTCCACAAGCCCAGAGAGCATGGTAGCAACCTCAGTCACAGACAACACCTCCTTCCATCATTCAGCTCCACACAAAGTAATTCTGCATTTCATTGCATAGCCAGTCCTGGAAATTTGCCAAAGATAGGCATGTGGGGTTGAGCCTAAGGGGGATATGTCCTATGCATTGGGAAAATGTGAAGATTTTATCACCGCTCAGAGGACTGACCCTAGTTTGGAGAGGCTGAGGGCTTGGGCAGAATCTAACAGAACACAGGGAGATGTTAGGAGACATAATGTATTTTGGGATAATGAACTGTTGTATACACAGGATGTGAGGACAGAAGGAGGGGTCATGGGCAGGCAGCTTGTCATTCCCCAGGGATATCGTGAGAGGTTGCTCAAGATCACTCATGATATCCCCATGTCTGGACATCTGGGCATCACTCACACCATGCAGTGATTAGCCCAAAATTTCTATTGGCCCAACTTTCCCCAGCAGGTGAAGGAATATTGCAGGTCTTGTCACTGGTGCCAACAGATAGGGAAGGCAGGTATTAAAACAAAAGCTGCCATAATTCCCTTGCCCATTGCAGAGGAGCCATTCCAGAAGGTAGGAATGGATATTGTGGGACCCTTGAATATTCCAAGCTCCTGTGGGAAAAAGTACATCCTGATGGTGGTTGATTTCACCCCCTGATACCCAGAGGTGGTTGCCATCTCCTCCATTAAAGCAGACAAAGTGGCAGATGCCTTGCTAGGGATTTTCTCCTGTGTCAGGTTTCTGCAGGAGGTTATCTCTCATCAGCGGGGTAACTTCATGTCGGACATGATGAAGTGTTTATGGGAGAAGTGTGGGGTGGTGCAGAGACGCACGATACTTTATCACCCACAAACCCACTGGCTTGTGGAAAGGTTTAATGGTACCCTAAAAACAATGCTCCAAGCATTTGCTGAACAGCATGGGAGGGACTGGGAGAAATACCTTTGCCACTTCTGTAGTTTGCATACAGAGAGGTTCCCCAAGAGTTGACAGAGTTCTCCCCCTTTGAACTCTTATACAGACATAGGGCACATGGGCACCTTGACTTGCTCCCAGAAGACTGTGAAGGCCAGCACACCACCCAGGGAACTCCCATAGTAGAGTATGTCCTTAAGGTTAGAGAGAAGCTGAAGGAACTTATGGGGATGGCTCAAAGCAACCTGTCAGCTGCCCAGCAGAAGTAAAAGGTCTGGTACAATTCAGAGCCAGAGCTCACTTGTACAGCACAGGCCAGGAAGTAATGGTCCTAATCCCAGTCCAGAAGGACAAGCTGCAGGCAAGGTGGGTGGGACCATACAAGATAGTCCGGCAGGTAAATGACATGAACTATATTGTGGAACTACCTGATAGGAGACATACCCATAGGATGTACCAAGTCAATATTATGAAGCCATATGTAAATAGGGCTGACATGGTGTTTGCAGTATGTAGTCCTGGGGGAGAGGACAGACAAGGAAGACCCCCTCCTTGACTTGCTAGAGGAAAGCAAGCCAGAGACATCTGTGAAGACAATCAAGCTGTCACCCCAGCTGACCCTGGAACAGACCCAGGAAGTGAGTGAGGGAGGTTTTAGAAAACTTTGCCCCTTTATTTATGGCCAAGCCTGAAAGAACCCCCTTAGTGAGCCATGACATAGACACGGAGAAGCAAGTGCCCAAATGATGGACAACTTACCAGGTGTCTGAGGCTGTCCTAAAGGACATTAGGAGGGAGTTGGAGGAAATGCTGGACTTAGCAGTAATCCAGAAATCCCACAGTCCCTGGGCCTCACCTGTAGTCCTCGTTCCCAAGCTGGATGGGTATACTTGCTTTTGTGTGGACCATCATGGACTTACTGCAGTCACAAAGTATGACACCCACCCAATGCCACAGATGGACAAGTTAGTAGACAAGCTGGGAGGGGCGACATACCTCACCACAACCGACTTAACGAAAGGGTACTGGCAGGTGGAGCTAACTGCCAGAGCTAGAGAACAGTCAGCCTGCATAACTCCAATAGGATTATTCAAATTCTGGGCAATGTCTTTTGGAATGAAGAACGCCCCTGCCACATTCCAAAGGTTGGTCAACCAGATGTTACATGGTACTGAAGAGTATGCAGTGGCTTATCTAGATGATATTGCCATCTTCAGTACCAGCTGGAAGGAATACCTGTCCCATCTGAAGGAAATATTGGGCAGAATACAGGTGTCAGGGCTCACTGTAAAAGCCAAAAAATGCCAGGTGCTATGGCAGAGGTGGCATACCTAGGCCATGTAGTAGGGTGGAAGCAGCTCCATCCCAACCAAGCAAAGACTGAAGCAGTTGAGGTGTGGCCCATGCCTGAAATCCCAAAACAAGTTCAGAGCTTCCTAGGGACTGCAGGGTACTACCGAAAGTTTGTGCCCAATTACAGTACCCTGGTGGCTCCCCTATCTAGCTTGCTAAAGAAAAGACAACCCAAAAAGGTAAACTGGTATCCATCTCATGAAGGGGCCTTCACATGGCTAATAGCTATGTGGTGCAGTGCCCCTGTGCTGGCCAGTCCAGATTACACTTGGCAGTTTGTGGTACAGATGAATGCCTTGGATGTGGGGATTGGAGCAGTCCTTGGCCAGGCATCCAATCAGGGAAGAGACTACCTGATACTGTACCTTAACAAGAAGCTACTTCCCTGGGAGCAGGCATGCTCCACAGTAGAGAAGGAATGCCTTGCGCTGGTATGGGCCCTGAAGAAATTAGAGCCATACCTCTATGGGACATGCTTTGAGGTACAGACTGATCACATCCCTCTTTTGTGGTTAAATCAGATGGGCAAGACAAACGGACGGCTCCTCAGATGGAGTATTGCCCTGCAGGCCTATGACATGAACATTACGCACAGGTCAGGGTCTGTCAGCGTGAACACAGATGGTCTATCTCACCAATTAGAACAGTAACCAAATTGTGGAAACCCTGCCATACAATAGAGGCATGTTCCTCAGATTCAGTCTTAGGAAGGAGGGATGTGGCGATTTGGCCACCTCAGTCATATATTTCTGTCATATTTCTCTGTAATTTTTTTATGTTTAATTTCCAAAAAGGCCAGGATCTCAGGGTTGTCTGAAAAGATGCCCATTTTACTGCAAGGATACTTGGGAAGAGCTGATCTGCATTTCAGTGTCTGACATCTCCCTTTGTCGGGGACAGAGTCTTGCTTAAAGGTAAGCAGGAGTTAAATTCCAATGGGGATTGGAATTTTCTGGTAGCTGATCAAAGAGGAAGATTCCATAAAGAACAGGAAATGGAAGGGCCTTCTCCTCTGTTTATAACACTTTGAATTTCAAAGAGAAATGACTTTAGAACAGGGTTCTGCAAACACCCAGTCTAGGAAGCTATTGTTAAATTCTCTACCAACTGCCAAAGTCTAGTTCCATTTTAATAGTATCAGGAATGTAGTGTAGATGAAATGCCAGCCAGGGAGGTGGGGCTGTGAGAAATCAGAATACTGAAAATTTTGGTTCACTTGCAGCTTTGGGACAGAGCAAGAGAGACCCCTGTTGGCCTAGAGAGGAACAGTTGGACCTGGAAATATTAAAGAGCTGCTGACGCCTCAAAGAAAACTGAAAAACATAATACTTAGATACAATTCAGCTTGCATTCCATATATATTCTGTAGATTTCTCCTCCCCATTATTTATTACTGAGGAAATTTACATAAATACATTATATTTATCCCTTAGAGGTCATCTGCCTCTGTAGCTTACTCCCTACTTCAAATCATAATCCTCTGTTGTGACATCACACTCTGTTGCCATGGGAGTAACTGCGATGTCACATGCAATGCATTATGACCTCAGGTAGGGAGAAAGCAAAAGGAATAGATGAACTCCTCAGGAGCAAAGATCCTGTTTTCATGTAAATGACCTGAGTGATAATAATGGGGAGGAGAAATACAGAACTAAAGTAAAATACAAGCTGAACTATTCTAAATATTATGTTTTGCTAAAGTTCTCCTGAAAACAACAGCTGCTCTTTAAGGCCACTAGCCAATCACATGCCAGTTTTTGCAGACTGCAGAAATGGCTATATAAGCCTTTTTAAAAAGAGACTCTGCACAGAAGCCAAATTTTCTGACAACTGAAAACTGTCTGACACACTGAAGACCACTGCAGAAAAAAACAGACACAGCTGCGAGAAAGAGAGATTTTGCAAAACTCACTTATTTTCAGGACTCTGATTCTCTACAGAAAAGGTATAAATTATCCAGTTAATTCACTAGTTCATTTTGTATGTATTTTCCTACTTTTTTTGTAGTTATTCTGTAACCAAATCTCTAAATCATTTGTCTGTACATTTGTATGGTAATTATTTAAGTAATCAGTAAAAGCTTTTTCTTTTATTTTAAGGTACCACTGCCTATGAGTGATTTGTTGAGTGTGTGAAGGTTTTGGGAAGGTTTATTCAATCTGTAACACACCTGTTTAATGCTAAGGTGCCACACGCTACTTAAACTAGGATCCTGGGAGATCTGGACTCCTAAAGTAGGGTAAAAGTACACAAGGTCTCCAGTGGGGGTCTGTGGGGTTTTATTTTATTTTATTTTAATTTTATTTATTTTTTCTAAGATTACAAGTACCTTTGAGCCAAAGGCTCTTTTACAAAGGTTCCATGTCAGAGATAGGATAATACATTAGTACAAATAGTGGAGCATAGGCAATGTACAATAAAGCAAAGACAGGCGGTGCAGAAAGTTAGATTAACATACAATTGCATAGTAAAATTTCTATTACATAGAGCTTGCCAGTAGCAGTTGTCCACAGGAAAAGGGGTATAGAGGAGAGGGGGTGTGGTGGAGAGAAGGTGGGTAGGGAAAGGGAAGGTGGAGGGAGTGGACAGAGGAGAGTGGTGTAGGAGGGGACACCTCATAGAACTGTATGAATGTGTGGTGGGGACCAGGCTAGAAATGACAGTCATAGGTGCTAGAGGCAGAGAGGTGGGATCGGAGCTTAGTTTTAAATAGACCTAGCTTGGCGGTCATGGAGATCTCAGGACAAAGGCTATTCCACCAGCATGGGCCCCTGTAAGCGAATGAGCATTGGCCCAAGGATGTTTTGCGATGCAGAACTTGCAGGCGATGAAACTCCTGACCTCTTGTGTGGTGGGGGTTCCTGCTAGGATGGAGTAGAGATAGAACCCCAGGGGGAGCCAGGCCCATGGTGATATTCTTAGCCATGGTGCAGTTTAAATGTTTTATGTGATTTGGTAGTTGTAGTCAACCCATTTGAGCATAGAGGTCACAAGTGTGGGTTAGGCGGTGAGAGCTAGTGATCAGACGACAGGCTTTGTTGAGTAAGGTGGAGATACGTTTGAGAACTGTAGGAGTGGCCGAGCCGTAAACTATAAGGCCATAGTCTATGATGGAGAGGATAGAGGTATGAACTGCAATGTTCAAGGCAGCGGGAGTTAGGCAGGACCTGTGCCTGTAGAGAAGGCCAAGCGGAATATTGGCGGCCTTGGCAACATTGTCTATGTGTGTTGCGTAAGATAGGTTACAATCAAGGGAAATCCCTTAGTATCTGAACATTGGGACCTGTTCAAGGGTAGTCCCATGTTTATTTGCGATAATCAGAAGGGGTGGTCTTTGTTTTTTGTGGGAGTTGAGGAAAAGCACAGTCTTGGTTTTTTTGTAGTTAAGGATAAGTCTTTGTGCTGTAAACCATTTTTCCACTGATGAGAATCCAAGTTGGAGCTTATTTTGAAGGTAGTGCTGGTCTTTGTGGGAAGTGAGAATTACAGCATCATCTGCATAGAGAATGATTTGTTCAGGGCAGGAATTAGGGAGGTTATTAAGGAAAAGGGAAAAACAAGCGGTCCCAGAATGGATCCCTGGAGAACACCAGAGCGGACTGGCAAAGCGTTGGAGAGTACCTGCAATCTTTACACATTGTGATCTGTTTAACAAGTAGCTTTGGAACCATGCTGTAGAGTCAGGGGACAATCCCATAGTTAAGAGTTGGTTAAGCAGCAAGTCATGGTGGACTGTATCAAAAGCGTTTGTTAAATTGATAAAGACTGCACCGGTAAGTTGGTCATTGTCTAGGGAGTTTTGGATGGCTGAGGTAAATTCCAAGAGGGCAGATGTGGTGCTATGCCCTTTCCTGAAGCCATGTTGTTGATGACATAGGATATTGTAGTTGTCTAGGTATACAGTAAGTTGGTCGGCAATGATACGTTCTAATGCTTTCAAGAGGAGAGGAAGTATGGAGATTGGCCGGTAGTTTCCACAGTGAGTTTTATCACCGTTCTTGTGAGCTGGAGTGAAGATGGTGGATTTCCATAAGTTAGGGAACTGGCCAAGGCAGAGGGATAGGTTAAGAATCTTGGTGAGAGGAGTGATAACTTCGTCGAGCGTTAGGGACAGAAGTTTTAAATTCAGTGAGTCCCCACTATACCTGGTGTTGGCAATGGCTTTCCCAGTGTACTTACGAGCTTCCTACTGCCTGATTGATTTAACATAGAAAGGAGGGTGGGTGGTAGGGAGGGGGTTGCTTGTAAGGACTGCAGGTGGGTCAGTGTCAGAGAAGAAGTCAGGGGGAAGAACGGAGCTGAGATCAGTAAAAATGATATTAAAGGTATTGGCAATAGTTGAGGGGTCAAGTGTAATAGTTCCATCAACAAAGGGCATATTGGGGGATGCTTTTGGCTGTGTACTGGACACTTCCTTGATGTTACACCAGAAAGCTCTACTATTGCCCCATGTGTTAGTGAGGGTTTCCCTGTAGTAGGTGCTTTTGTGTAGTTTAATGGCCTTAGTGCAGTTGTTTCATGCATGCTTGTAATTCTGTATTGCTGAGGGTGAGCCAGAGTCACGGGCCAGGAGCCAGAGGCAGTTCCTTGCTTTAAGCTGTGCTATTGTGCTACTGAGGAGATCTAAGAAAAATTTCAATATTGAGGCATATCTTCAAGAACTAAATCACTCTACAAGATGGCAAGAGTTCTACCTAGCAGACACTGTGGAAAAAGCACGAGGTGTTAAATGGCATAGTACTAGGTGCCCTTAACACTCATGCACCAATTACTAGGGTTCGAATAAAAAACAAAACTTGCTGCTGGTTTACAACTGACCTTAAATCTGCCCTTCTTGAGAGGGATAAGCTATGGAAAAAGGCAAGGAAGACTAAGAACCCAAATGACTGGATGATGTTTAAGAAAGACAGAAATAGCTGTACCAGGAAAGTACGGGATGCAAAGGCTGCCTATTATAAGGCTGAACTCGACTCCTCCTATCACAACCCTGCCAAGTTCTGGAGCACCATAAAGGACATAACAGAACAAGATCCTAGCACTACACTTCCAGCTCAAATAAACCATAACAAGGGAACAATTTCAGACAGAATGGAAATACTGATTCATTCAATAATCATTTTACAACTGCTGGCCTTGCATTTGATACCTCCAGCTAATCTGCTACGTGCTCAGCTAAGCTCCCAGAACACTGGAATTGGATAACTGAATCCTCCTTCTCCTTCAAACCGGTCTTGTTGAAACAAGTGGAGGATCTACTTTCGCAGATGGATATCAAAAAAAGTGCAGGTGCAGACTCCCTTGATCCCTATTTTCTAAAGATTGCAATACAAGCACTCGCAGTTCCATTAACACACCTTTTTAATCTGTCATTAATATCTGATTCTATTCCTGCAACTTGGAAAACAGCCCAAGTTATCCCACTACTGAAATCAGGGGACCCTATGGACCTTAACAACTGTAGACCAATCTCTATCCTTCCAGTGCTATCCAAGCTGCTAGAAAAATTGTGAGCATCCAACTAAGAGAATATCTTGAAGAAGCTAATCTCTTAAATCCAGCACAATCTGGGTTTAGAACTAAGCATAGTACTATCTCTGAGCTGGCTAAAGTAACAAATGACATGCAAACCGAACTGGATAAAAAAATAGTGTTTGTGCTGTATTCCTAGACCTAAGCAAGGCGTTTGATACGGTGGACCACGAACTGCTCCTCTCTTCCTTGCATTCCATAGGTTTAGATCCATCCTCCCTTAGATGATTCAGATGTTACCTCACGGGAAGGACACAGGAAGTGAAAGCTGAAGGAGACCTATCTCCACTCAAACCGCTACTAAGAGAGTTCCACAAGGATCTATTCTGGGCCCTATCCTCTTTGCCATTTATATTAATAATATTGACTCAAACCTTGGCAAAGCCACTGTACACTTGTTTGCAGATGACACTGTTTTATATGTCAGCAACCCTTCGCCTGCTACAGCTTGTGAAGTTCTGCAAGCGGAATTCTACATACTACAACATCAACTTTTGGAAAAAAAGCTTCTCCTAAATGCAAAAAAAAACCAAAGCAATGTTTTTCTCCACCCAAAGTCAGACAAGTCCCTCCTCACTAAACAATCTCCCCCAGCTATCCACTATTCTTGGTGAAAGCCTTGATTATGTAGAAAAATTCAAGTATTTGGGGGTTTGGATAGCTAGCAGACTTGACTACACAGATCACATTGAAGAACTTCTAAAAAAACTTCACCAGAGGCTTGGTCTATTTTACAGAATAAGGCACTTTCTAACCAGAGACTCCAAGAAGAAGTTGGTCCAGGCCACATTTCTCTCAGTGCTTGACTATGCAGATTTCCTTTACAGTCACTGCCCTATCTTCTACCTAAACAAATTGGATACACTATACCACAGAGCATTGAGGTTTATAACAGATTTACCATTTAGCACTCACCATTGCTCTCTCTATGCTGCAGTCGGATGGACATCTCTACATCTCAGAAGAAACAGAAATGCTGCAGTATGGACGTACAGAGCACTGACCAAGATGCTCCCAAAATATATATTAGACTGCTTCTCACAGGCCACAGCTAGTATCTATGCCCTAAGAAGCCATGATTTCATCATGCTCAAAGTGCCTAAATTCAACACCCAGCATGGGAGATCTGCTATCAGCTATGCACTAGCTACATCATGGAATATGATACAGAAGACCCTGAAGCTGAACAACTTTATATCATTAGCATTGTTTAAGCATCTATACCTAAGTCTCTTCCCAGAAAAATGCAGTTGCTTCCACAAGTTCTAGTTTATTCATATTCCTAACCTTCCCCTTCTCAGGCAGCCAACATAAGATGGCAATACACTTTCCTGTAACTTCATCTCCACAGACACAGCACCTCCTGTCTATAGTCTTCTCCCATTAATTCCTGGCACTTACCTTAGCCCTTATCCCTACCATACATCTCCTAGTACTAGCTCCAGCCCCTGTTCAAGTCACTCTTACACTTTCCTACTAAGACACTTAACACAGTCTATGACCACCATCAGTCAGTCATTCAATCACTGCGTCTCCTTGTCCACTATGGCTTACCCTGGAACATTGAAATTTTGGTTGCTTTATTTTGGATATATACCATGATATTTCCAATGTTGATATGTATATATTGGATTAGCTAGTGTGCATTCATATGATCCTATCTTGTCTTGTTATGTTTTAGGCAATTTTTGCTTTTGAATACTGTATCTAAGTGTTTTAAATATACCTGTATATGTACCAAATATTGAACCTTGACCTTATCAGGTCCATCTTGCAAATGAGCTGTGCTCAATGATGTTCACCTGAATAAATAAAGATTTGATTGATTGATTGATTAGGTCGGCAGTCAACCAAGGATTGCAGAGGGACTTGACCATGCGCTTTTGGATGGGGGCGTAGATGTTGCAGGCTTTGTTGAAGATGGAGATGAAGTGGTCCAAGGCTATATTGACATAATTTGCTTCGAAGATAGGTGTCCAGTCTTGGTTTATGAGATAGGATTTAAGGGGATAGAGGTTCCCACGGGGGAGGGATCTGCAGGTGATGAGTGATGGTGGAGGTTTGCAGAATTTGTTGGACCAAACACAGGTGATAGGAGAGTGATCACTGATGGAATCTGATAGGATGGAGATATTGGAGATGTGGGCTGGGTGGCTGGTGAGAACCCAGTCGAGTAGAGAGCTGGTTCCAGTTCTGTAGTTGTGTCTGGTCAGGGAGTCAACCAGCTATGTGAGGTGAATAGATGAGATGGCATCCTTTAGACCTCCAGGATCAAGAGCAAGCCAGTTTATGTTGAAGTCACTAAGCATGATTACCTCAGTGTTAGGTGGCAGCGTCCTGGTAAATTCCAGAATGGTATTTAGGCCTTTCACTTGTTCTTTGGGGGGAATGTAGACTGAGGCAATGGTGAGTGCTTTGCCATGGGCTCCAAGGATGATACGGATTGGGAGGATCTGCACCAGGGAGTCAGAGGATGGGGCAGTTAACGGTTGGCCCAAGAGGGAGGTTTTGAGGTATAGAGCACAGCCCCCTCCTCTTCTGGTCTATCAGTCCAGCCTGAAGACATTGTAGCCAGGTAGGGCAGTTGTGAAGTCAGGAGTTTTGGGTGTGAACCAGGTTTCGACAACTGATATGACATCAGGAGTATGTTGGTTAGCAAAAACTTGGAGGGCATCAAGCTTAGGAATAAGACTGCAGATGTTAATGGTTGCAAGGGTGAGAGCTCCTGAGTGTTTCTGTTTTTTTGCATGCCCAATGGTTAGTGGGCCAGGGATCGGGTGGACGTTTCCTGAGAGGAAGAGTAGGAGGACAAGCTTCAGAGAGAATTTACGTAAGGCTCTAAGGGTGAGCTTATGAGACTGCCCTGTGTTGTTGGAGAAGGTGGTCTGTTTGTGTTGCATCAAATGAGATGATAAAGCTCATAGGAGGAGGAGTGGAGGTGGTAAGGTCCATGGAAGTTGCCATAAGGAGATGAAGTGTGGGTCAGGGAAGTGGGGAAGAAGAGAGGAGAGGGTGCCTGTGGGGTAGTGGATAGTGTCAAGCTAGAAATGGGGTGGAGGTGGGGGTAGCAGGCCCCAGAGAGGTAGCAGAGTGTGGGGAGTGATAGGAGAAAAAGAATCTGAACAAACATTATGAGGAGATAAAAGGGCAGAGTCACTGCTGTAGTGGGAGAGCAATGGAACAGCAGGGGAGGAGGACACAGGAGGGATGGAAAGGTAAAAGAAAGGGTCACAGGGAGGGAGGAAAGGAGAGTGAGAGAGAGAGAGAAAAGAGAGAGAAGAGAGGAGAGGGGTCAAGCAGGAGTAGGCGTGGTTATGGAGTGGCAGATTGAGGAGGAACCAATAGCGAGAAGGGGTAGGTGGGACTAGAGGAAGTGGGAAGGATTTAAGACTATTTAATTAAGGTAGGAGGGGGTTGGAGGCGGGTGTAAAAATGCGGCTTTTGGCAGCGCTTTTCAATGGGTGCAGGAGCCCAGAAGCAGTGTTAGCGAGGCAGACCAATCCAAGTCAAAGACGTAAGAGCTTGGTCCAATCAGGGGTGGTGGCAAGCCTCTGTGGCCAATGGAGGTGACACGGAGCTGTCCTGGTTGTGTCTGCAAGCTTACCCGACTTGAGGAGTTTCTAGAATGGCTGGAGGAGGTGGTGCAGGTGGGTGGCTGGCTTCCTGAAGCCGTGGCCACTCTGAGGGCAGGGTGAGCCCTTCCAAGGGCTGAGAATCTGCAGAATAGAGAGACAGGAGAGAGAGGGTCAGAGATAAGCAGGGTAGAACAAAGGAGCAGTGACAGAGGTGCGAGTCAGGGGGCAAGGAAAACAGCAGGCAGTCGGGAACAATACAGAGATTAAGAACAGCTGAAGGTGGAGAGAGAAATGGGGGGGAGGTGGAAGGTGTCGGCTGAGAACAAGAGAGGTAATTACCTGCTCTGGCACCACGGGGGGAGGGAGAGAGACACAGAAAAATTAGCAGAGGAGTTGAACAGTGGCAAAGTAAAGAGCATTAGGCAGGACAGTATACAGGATCAGCAGAACAGCAGACACTATCTAGCAATAATTACAGTATTTTTTCATTAGGTGTAACCAGTTAATAGTTAGGCAGTGAAATTTAGCAGCAAAATAAGGTAAAAAAGTAAAACAGGAAAGTGAGGTAAAAATGCAGCTTTTGGCAGCGCTTTTCAATGGGCGCAGGAGCCCAGAAGGAGCGTGAGCGAGGCAGACCAATCCAAGTCAAAGGCGTAAGAGCCTGGTCCAATCAGGGGTGGAAGCAAGCCTCAGTGGCCAATGGAGGTGACACGGAGCTGTTCCGGTCGGGTCTGCAAGCTTACCTGACTTGAGGGGTCTCTAGAGCAGCTGGAGGAGGTGGTGCAGGTGGGCAGCTGGCTTCCTGAAGCTGCGGCCACTCTGAGGGCAGGGTGAGCCCTTCCAAGGGCTGAGAATCCAACTTGAGTCTCTAGAGCGGCTGGAGGAGGTGGTGCAGGCGGGGTTTGAATCAGGTTCCTGCATTTCTGTGGGAGAAGACAAAATCAGGGTTATGAAATCAGCCCCGAAGGTCTTGTAATGCCTGGGTTTTCCCCCCAGCACAGCAACCAGAGAGGGTTCTCACCTGGCTACAGACTTGAGACTTTACTTTACCCTTACCCAGAGAGAAAGGTAGCCCTGGGCCTTCATGGTGAATGTTCAGTTGTGAAATCAGCAAGCACTTTAAAAGGACACAAGAAGGGTATATCCTGACCCCCCTGGCATGTGTTGCACTTATGGGAGGGCACTGTGAATTCAGTGGACCTGGCCTCCAGGAGTGGGTTCATGACAGTACCAGGTTTGAGATCCGCTTCCGATCAAAGACACGCCTTGCTGCTGGAACCAGTGACTGCAATATGGGAAACTAAGGTGAATGCGGTATAATGTATTTCAATGGGGTTTTCACCATTGCTGTTACAGTGGACCCCCCACCCTTCTCACCCACAACTCTTGTTAGTGGTTAGTGGCATCCCCCCACCCTCCTATGCTACTTAACTGCTGAAAATAAGAAAACCATCTCTTGATGTCTTTTTATATTTTGTCTTGTAAAAAAAAAAAAAGTCCATGGCGATCACACCAGCACTCCCCACCCGACCTTCCACTGTGCACCCACCTCCCCACACCTCCTCCTTACCCTATACTTACACCAGAGGTCACAGGCTGTCATCTTCTGTGGACTGGGACATGTCTACACTCTTCAAAGCTGAACCACAAACTGAGAAATCAAGGTAAGTGCCATATAATACATTTCAATGGCATTTTGAACTTATGTTCATAACTTTGCCATTTTTAAGAATTCTTTTACCAGATTTATAACATGGGCTTTTTGGGACCCCACCTCATGAACACTGCAACTGTCATTTCATTAGTTGGGCCTGGAAGGTGATTTTTGCAGTCACTGCTCAAAATCATCTTTTGGTACAGAATAATTAAATTTCACTGCCAGTGTTCATGAAGTAGGGTCCCAAAAAGGCCATGTTGAAAATTTGGTGTAAAAATTCCTAATAATGGCTGAGTTATGAGCGTTCATTGAAAATTTTCTATGCACACACACACGTATGTTTGTTAAACTTCAATATTTTGAGTTCTAATTTTCTTTTTTTCTCAATAAGAATTGTCATTAGCATAAAAATATACAGTACAATAACATACTTAGTAAAATACATTAAATACAATATTTGAAACATAACTCACACGTACAATATACCAAGTATCAATACCAACCTAATAAGTGATGTTCTCATACTCAAAATATTATATAACTATAAGATTTTTCTTTTTCATGTTTTAACACATTACTTTTCCTTCACATCTGTTAGACAAACATGAAAAATAGAGCACGACTGTGTAAAAGAAGAACAAACAAGAAAGAAACAAGAGAAGAAGAGGAAGAGAAGAAGAGAAACAACAAACCAAGAAATACAAGCATCAAACCCAACCTCCCATTATTTGACTAAAGAATCCTTTGCTTTTCTCACAAACTGATCCACAGACCCATATCTACTGCTAAATTTATGAGAGAGGCCACTCAAAGTTAAAGCTAATTTTTCTGTTGTAAGATTTTCAATAAATTGAGCTAAACATTTTCTCGAAGAAGGCATAGGGCAGGATTCACAAAAGGGATGTGCAGGTGCATCCCCAGAATGCGCCCAAGGCCGATTCAGGCAGGGCGACCATGCACCGGCGCAACCCTGATGCGCTGGCACAACCCTGATGCACCGCAAACCACCTGTAATGATATGCGGTGTATCTGTAGGGGCTGTGAGGGGGGGTGTGCCCATGCATACTGGGCGCAGTCCCATACACAGTCCAGTTCTGTGGTGCAATTCCGGGGCAAGTCCCAGGTTGTGCCACAGAAAGATAAGTCCAGAAAAAGTGGTATAAGTCAGAGGCCACCTACAGGCTGGCCGCCGCACTGCAGGCAGCAACACAGGCACCCAACCGGCCTGGCAGCCCAATGAGCCCCCCCAAGCCCCATGCCCCCATACACTGCCACCCCGGCAGCATTACTGGACACGCCCTCACAATTCCTGTACAAAGCCGCTCACGTCGGCAGTAGTAGTGGTGACAACCCCCAAACCCCATACAGGGCCATTCACGGTAGCAGTAATAGTGGTGATGACCCCCCCGATCCCCGTACAGAGCCGCTCATGGCGGCGGTAGAGGTTGAGATGACCCCTCAATCCCTGTACAAAGCTGCTCACGGCGGCAGTAGAGGTTCAGATGCCCCCCCCGAGTGCCTGTTCGATGCCGCTTGCGGCGGCGCTGGACTGCAGGCTACACCCTTCCAGCCCCAAGCACCCTGTACAGCTGCCACCTGCGGCAGATGTGCAGACAGCCACCCCATGTACATCCAACTCACCCCTCTCCCCAGCAAGGACCCACTGTCAGCGGGTGGCACAGCCCACCCACATACTGCCATGGCTGCCCGCCAACTGAGCTGTCTGCGACTGACAGCGATCGCACAGCCCGAAGCACTGCAGGCTGTGCAATGGCTGTCATTCGCAGACAGCTTAGTTGGCGGGCGGCCGTGGTGGTATGCGGGTGGGCTGAGCTACCCGCTGACAGAGGGTCCTTGCTGGGGTGTTGGGTGCGGGGTGAGTTGGGTGTACATGGGGGGGCTGTCCGCACATCTGCCATGGGTGGCAGCTGTACTGGGTGCTTGGGGCTGGGGGTGTAGCCTGCAGTCCAGCGCCACCGCGAGCTGCATTGTACGGGCGCTCGGGGGGGCATCTGAACCTCTACTGCCGCCGTGAGCGGCTTTGTACAGGGATTGGTGGGGCCATCTCAACCTTTACTGCCGCCATGAGCTGCTCTGTACGAGGATTGGGGGGGTCATCACCACTACTACTGCCACTGTGAGCGGCTTTGTACAGGGATTGGGGTGGTGTATGGTGCTGCTACTGCCGCCGTCGGCGGTGCTCCACAAGGGGCTTGGGGCAGGTGGATCTGGCACATACAACGCCACCTGGAGCGGCATGGCTTGGGCTGGGGTCGGCAGGGGTGGGTGGTGGTGCTTGTGCATTCTGCTGGGGATTCCCAGTCGCATATATAAATGGGGCGTAATGACATGCAATGACCCCATTGCACCATGCATGTCTAATGGCCTCATTTGCATGCCCTGGCTGTGAATAGCATTTTAGGCGCAGGGCATCCTGAGATGCCCTGCCCCGATGGACTCACTGACTGTCGTGGGGGATGCTCCGGAGCAGCCTGGGATGCTCTAGGGCAACCTGGCCTGGGCGCACTGGTGCTATTCACAGAGGGGGTGCGCTGGGGGCATCTCCCTGTGCTTCCTCTGTGAATAGCCCATTTTGCACCCAGTGCATCTCCCCTGCACCGGGGCAACTGAGTTGTGCTGGGCACATCTCCTTTGTGAATTCTGCCCACAGTCTCTTCAACCCAGTATTTTAACAAGGAACTTCTAACTGAGCCACCTATTAATAAGATAGAGTATTTCTGCTCTTGACTCCAACCGTCTCCCGTATTAAAATGCCCCAGAATGCAGGTCTCTAAGTTCATTTTGTCTTTTAGACTAGAGATTTCTTTAAAATACTCAATTACTTCTTTCCATAAGCCCTGTACCCTAGAACAAGACCAGAACATATGCACCAAAGATCCTTTCCTTTTTTTGCATTTATGACAAATAAAATCACCTCTCAGTCCCATTTTATACATGTGAACTGGCGTGAAGTAAATATTTTGTAAAGTCTTGAAGTGCATAAGTGCATAAGTCTGAGATTTGAAGTTTTAAAGGCCTTACCTGCAAAGTTCCAGATTTTAGTCCAATCCCAATCTTCCACCACATTGTCCAGTTCCTGTGACCACCATCGGATTGGATCCATCAACACCCCTTTAGATATCTCTAGAAGAGAATTGTAAACTGATGAAATGGAGGGAGAAATATGCAATGCTGCAATGAATGACTTTGATTCCTATGATAGAGTGTTTTTTGGCTCTAAAAATAAATGTAATCTTTGATGTAGTGTTTCAAAAAGTTCTTTACCCATTTTTGATATTTTATGTTTTTTAGCTAGATCTTCATATGAAAGAATGAAGTCTCTAACCATGACATCTTGTATTTTATGTATTCCTTTTCTAATCCATTCCTGTCTCACTAACAGTCCCGGATTTAGTTCTAGATTAAAGTTATCCCTCAAGGGTTGCAATTTGGAGAGCGAAAGGCTAAGGTTAAATGAGTGAGAGATTTACCTAAGAATTCTGAGTGAGTCAGCCATAATTTTATTAAGTGGGAAGGAGATTTTCTTGGTAAAGAACACTGAGTGTAAATTGATTCCCTTTTCCACATAGATATTTTGTTCTGTTTGTACCCATTCAGGAATATACACTAACCTACTTGAACATGTGAGCCATTTGGATAACTGGGTTAATCTAGCAGCTAAATAGTAAAGGAAAATCATTATACTCATTTTTAAGTTTTGTCCCTTGTTCCCAAAGTTCCTTTGTATCTGATTGCTCTAGTTCAGTCTCTAGCTTCTTTAATTTCTCAAGAATTTCAGTTTGCATTTTTTCTCTCTGTTTTTTGAGAAATGTGCATTTGTTTATCAATGCACCTCGTAAATAGCATTTGAGGGCATCCCAAACTATCCCTTTCTTAGTCCCTTCTAACTCATTCAACACCAAAAAGTCAGCAATATTATGTTTAATATCTGTCACTAACTCTATGTTGCTCAGTATCCCATTATTAATTCTCCACCTTTTAGATTTATTAGAATTTTGTGACAGAAATATTCAACAAAACCGGAGAATGATCTGAAACAACCATAGGTTCAATAGTTGAGTAATTGACCCTTCCTGCCAATGTTTTTTCAATTAAAAAGTAATCTATCCTTGAACCCAAGCCATGACATGCCGGCCAAAATGTAAATTCTTTAATGTTTTGATGTAATACTCTCTATATATCAATGAGATCATAATTCAAGATTAAGTCAGCTAAGTCACGATCTACTTTAGACCTACCTGCTCTGAATCTGGTTCTATCCAGATTGGGGTCCAAAATAGCATTCATGTCTCCTGCCATAATAATATTAGAGGGTAAGAAGCTTGTCAATTTATCTTGAACTATGGTAAAAATATCATTTGCCACCGTTGGTCCATAAATATTAACCAAAGTAAAACTTTCTCCTTTAATAAGGCCCTGTAGAATCAGAAAATGTCCCTTACTATCAACTGTCTGTGTCAGTACTTTAAAATCTACATTCCTATTTACCAGAATCAAGACGTCTGCTTTTTTAGAGCTGTTTCCTGCCCCAAACACTTGCCCCACCCACTCTCTCCTCATTAAATTATAGTGCTCTATCTTTAAGTGATTTTTTTGTAGGAAGGCAAATGAAGTTGCTACTTTCTTAAGATGTCTGATAATTGAATATCATATAAGTTTATGGTTCAAACCCCTCAAATTCCTTGTGACAAATGTGTAAGATTCAGCAATTGCCATTCTTTATAATGAACCAGTTATGTTGTATGTTCCATGAAATAAACTGTAGAGTATAAATCCAGCCTTCTCTTTTATTCATATAATTAATAGCCTTGTGTAGATTAAGTTTGATGCATGTCAGCAAACAAGATAAGATAGAGAGGAAGATAGCAAGAAAGAAGAAAAAGCAGCAAAGTAAAAAACACAAAAACAAAGATAGATATCTTGAAACAAAATTCATCCTGAATTAATTTAGCTAAACAAGTATAGGAGAGTCGTTCCCCATAAACCACTGACTGATGAACCAGATCCAATGTAATCCCTTCCCAAGACTTCCCCAAATGCTGTAGAGCGTATTTTTATCTCGTGCTCACCACCTCCCGTTAACCAAACAACCCCCTGCTATATGTAAGATAAAAAAAAACTCTAAAGTCACAGTTTCCCATATCAGCAGACAACAATAATATGAGATATGAATGTATACAGTTTTGAATTTTTTCACCTTTTCTTAATTTAGAAACTCTTATTTTGTCTCTTCAGACTGAAAGCCAAAAAGGAAACAACAGTCAAATATATCCCCTTGACCCCAATAAGATATTATAATTAGGCCTACTTTCTTAGATATAACATTGTAATAAAACATCTAGATTTTTTATCAAGCAGCATACTTTGTTCTACATTTAGGATTAATGAGCACAACAGCTCTGATAAGAAGATAAAACACTTTTTTTTTTATAAGCAGGTTTTGTTCTAACATGTAAAATAAACATTTTATCTCAGAAAACATCCAGCCTAGACAGAAAACATCATTTGCAAAGTATTCTAAATTTCTGTTACCATCTACCATAAAGATAAAATTCGTGGATGTTATGAGCTTTGTAATGAGAGTCAAATCGGATCGGAAGTCCAAAATCTGTATTCAAATAAATTCATGTTTTCCACGTGCCTTCCCTCTTGTTTGAACTCTCCTCAGCCTGCACATAACTAATGTAACCATTTTCCAATTGTGCTAAGCAACAACATACAGTTTTATTAATTTTAAAAACAAGGAAAAGTCCAAATAATAGGTCCTACCATTTTCCTTCCAAATGTAAGCAAGGGACCTTCGTGGCACAACGCGACTTCTCCTACATTTTACCACAAACTACACAGAGTTCTCCTCATGTGTGAAACATAATCCCACATCTGCATGTGACAGGCAGCAGCCTGCTCGTGCACTGATTTGGACTGTTTCAGCTCGCACAACAGAATCTGCAGAGAAAAATCGTTATATTCAAACAACCAAGGATAAGCATCTTTTTATTTTCAAAATAGCTAAAAATGAAAAATTCTGGGTATTTTGGCTTTGGAATCAGGGACAGGCAGGGCTATTGAATAGAGAGGACTAGGCCCAGATTTAACTAGCTAATACAAATCACACTCCACTCACATTATTCCTCTCAAATCCATACACACCTGAACTGCCATCTCCATCCAGACCAAACCTCTTTTGCAATATTTAAAGTAAACCAGCAGAGGAGTTCAAATGTTTCCCATTACTAAGATCACATCATTTTAGAGTAACATTTTCTGATTTAAAGGGCCATCAGGTTACTCTTTCTAGCACAGAGAACTAAAACAGTATGTCCTAACCGGTGGACCTGTAGCCCTTACTTATTTTGTTGATTTTTTTTAAGACTCACAAGCTATGACCGAAGTGTCATTCACTAATATAACTTTGCTTCTGAAAAGGCCCCTTTTCCTAGAGGGCAACCTTCCTGTCACAAATCAATTGCAAGCAATTAAATAATATGCACTTAGCAATTTCTCCCCTTCTCAAAATGTTTTATCCATTTTTAACCTGAAACAGTGAGCGGTCTGCTCAGGTGTACATAGAACCACAAGAGAAGCCATGAGGAAAGTATATTCTGCATTCCCAGTCCTCTGATCCCCTATCATTCTCATCCAGCCTGCATCCTTCCACCCCTGTCCCATCTCAGAGCCAACAATCCACCTCTTTAACCCTTCTCAGTCACAGTATCACATTTCATCTTTACTGTTGAAAATTGAAAGTGCCAAAAATTGCAGAAAAGTCTCTTCTAAGTCCTTGCTTCACTGCTTCCATCCCGTTATATTCTCTGACCCCATCTGATGACCAGATTTTGAGCTTAGTAGGATATAATAGACCATATTTAAGTCCAGCTTCCTTCAAGCGTTTCTTTATAGGGTAAAAGGCATCCCTTCTGCGAATCACTTCTGGGGGGAGGTCATTAAATATTTTGATGTTATTTCCTTCAAAAGAAACAGAAACGGAATTTCTCAACACTCTTTGTATGAAGATTTTTTATTGAAAGTCAAGCAGCCGAAACTCAAATGACCTGGGTCTCTTGTTTTTATTGGGCTTGGGTTTTAAAGACCTGTGAGCTCTTTCAATAAAAAATCTTGTAGCACCCGGAGGGGGACCTGCTATAGAGATCAGCAATCTGTTGATAAATTCAATGGGATCAGATCCCGCTATTCCTTCCTTGAGACTTAACACTCTTAAGTTGTTTCTCGTACTTCTGCTCTCCAAATCCTCCACTTTCGCTAATAAATCTGCTGTCTCTCAGTTGTTTACCACTTTCACAGCTTATCTTTATTAACTCTGTCCTCTATGGTACTGACACGAACCTCTACATCTGATGTTCTAACTTTTTGAAGTGCCAGGTCATTTTTTACAGATTTTATGTCCTCAGCCATAGAATTTAAGGTCAGATTAATATTATTAATTTCCTGCATCAGCAAATCTAAATGCATAACAGTTAATGGCTGATCTGTATTAGGTTTTTTGCTTCTGGTGCCTGAGAGCTGTCTAAAGTATTGTCATCTTTCTCTAGTGGTCTTTTTAAATGTTTTTATTCTCTGTATCAGCTTCTACCCCTTCTGCCATAACAATCAAGTTTTCATCCATTGTTGTCAGGTATTGTAATATTTCAAATCAGTAAACAGCTGTGTGACCTGTCAACCGATCCGCTCTGAGGAGAAAATTTAGTGAAATCACACTGTGTGACTATTGAAATTATTCGTTTGAGCCTTCCGACGAAAATTTCAACTGCTCTCTGGTTTTTTTTAAAGAAAAAATAGTTTGCAGGGGAGATATTGACAGAACAAACCAGATAACAGCCTTGCAGTACCAAATGTCACCTGTCAGCTTAGAGGCAATGTCCGAACCGCATATATGTCTCTTCTTTCCATTCAACCGCTTTGTTATTTCAGGTATGTCCCGTGCTCATAGCGACTACAGTATTTCGTTACGTATACTACTTTGAAATCTGTTAAAAGCTTAATTGCCCATTTAAATTATCATTCCGGTTGTGATTTTGGCCTTCGGGGAGTAGGCCTTGTCGGAGCTCAAGCTTGCAAGTTTGTTCTGTCCCACAGCATTCGATCATGTCTGAGTCCTAATTTTCAACATAGCCATTTTTTCACAGCACCTCATGAACAGTACATCTGTCATTTTTCACATCCTGTGATGTGGAATGATGTTTTGGCATGGATTTTGAAAATTTACACCTATAGGTTTTATGAGGTGGGGACATAAGAAGACTATGTTCAAAATTTGGGGCAAAATATGGAAAAATGCCAAAGTTATGACCATTCATTGTAATTTCAGTACGCCCATTCATAATTTCAGAAATTATAAATATTTTGAAACCAGATTTTTAACATAGCCTTCTCATTAACCAGCCTCATGTATGTCACAGCTGTCATTTTTCAAATTATACCCCAAATGTGTTTTTGCACCTGTGGCATGGGATGGCATTGCAGTTGCACAGAATTATGTTTTGGCATGGATTCAAAGATTTTCTGTACTGGAGTACATGAGGTGGGGTAATAAGATGGCTATGCTGACAATTTGGTTACTGTTGTCCTATAAATGGAAGTATAGGGCCCAGAGGGCCCTGTGCTTCCATGGCTACATACATATATGCATCTATGATGGGATGGGAGTGCAGGGCCCTCTGGGCCCCATGCTCCCACAGACAAATAAGGATATGATTATACGATCTGAAAAGGTAAGGAAATTCATTGCAAAAAACTTCATTAATGCAACACTTAAGGTTGTTACTAAAGTAACAAAAGCAGGGAAATGGGGTGTTAGGATTTCCAACCCTAACAACCCCTACCCTGCAGACACTGAAAGGCATTGGGGAGGTGCCTTTGGGTCATTAGTCCTAATGCTCACCCCATTCTCCTATACTGTGCCCATCTCAGCTTATTTACTTATGGAATGGGGTGCGTGTAAGGGTTGTTGACCCCAAGGCACCCCTGACATCTGTCAGTGTCTGCAGGGTAGGGTTGTGGTGGCCCTAACACCACATTTCCCTGCTTTTGTCACTTTAGTAACAACCCTAACTAATGCATTAATTAAGGTTTTTGCAGTCTATCTATCTATCTGTCTATCTATCTATCTATCTATCTATCTATTTATCTATGTAACCCAGGGCCAGCATGCTGTTTGTATCTGACAGCAATACCAGGTGGGCTGGGTTCGGGGAGGAATAGGTCATTCAGCACAAAGGCTAGGTTTGGCTACTCTGCACAGGGGCACCCAAGTAATTCTGAACACAGGAAGCAATAACTGTAATGTCCAATACCAGCAGTGGGATTCTAAAGTGTGGCTTTTTATTCACATCCAAACAGAATAAACAAAGCATAGATGGACCCCTACGGGGCTACACTCCTGGTAATGCAGATTAAAAGAGACTAGAACACTTCCTCAACACTTTAGCCCTCAGGCTCTGAACCCACTGGGCACACAGCCTGGACTTGCACACTGCTTTGGGTTGCACAGTCTGAACTTGTACACTGTTCTGGGTTTTCCCTGGCTCAGCTCTCTTGCCGGCCACTTGGACACCTTCTATACTTCATGGAAACATTTTCTGGTGGCTCCCTAAACCACCTAAGAGCACCTCAGCTCCATCAGGGAATTCTTCCTTTCAGTCCCACATTTGGGTACTTTCCTCAGGCACTGGCCAAGTACCTGAGAGAAAGTTAACGGTGTCTCAGAGCAAATCCATAGAGGTGAATTTGGTTACTACTGATGGGGGGTCTCCCACCTCTTGCTCCCACAATTTATACCCGGCCATTTCTCTGGACAGTAAACACCTCATCCTGTAAAGCTTTGTAATGTAGATTCTTGCTAAATGTATTTCACATTCCATCTACTTGTCTTGCTTCCCATTTATGCTGGACTTGAACATACTTTTAAGTGGCATAGTCCATTACTCTAGACCTCCCACAGATTAAGCAGTCCAATCCCCACTTTCCAACTGTACTTGGCTGTCTTTTCCTGACCCCACAGTAACAGTCCCTTTAGTTTCTTTCTGTTCAGGTGAAAAACACTTGGCCCTTTTTCAGAGCGAACTCACCCTTTGGTTGCAGGTGCCCCCTCAGGTGATTTCTCCACAAGGAATTTCTCTCTTAGAGCTTCTGGTGCCTCAGCACAACTTGAACAGGCAGCTTCTTTCCCTTAGCCGGACCCAGGAGGGTTGCCCCTGGAAAACAGGCAAAAACCTTCCCCCCATCCCCTTAGGGATGGGGCTATTAAACCATTGAAAGCGGTCTCCACCACTTCAATTACCAGTTCCTGTGTTCCTCTTCAGGTGGAAACACACACCTTTACCAAAAGTAGCTTTTAAACAGAGCTTAAAGCTCTGAGAGCCTGCACACACTCAGCTGTACTACTGTCTGTCACTCAGACTGCACACAGACTGAATTCAAAATCCCCAACGTTCTACACTAACCTCCAACTGCAACATTCCAGTGTGGCTTATGCAGCTGCGAAAGTTCTATCATGATGTCATCCCTCAGTCTCAGCTGAGATTGAGAACAGAGTGAGACAGTGTGAAATCCATTTAACTGGAGTTTCACAAGCTGCCTTCCCTGCCTACCACTAGGTCTTACTGCGATTCTAGTAATCCTGGGTAATGGGGGGATTACATCTATCTATCGCTCTATCTATCTATCTATCTATCTATCTATCTATCTATCTATCTATCTATCTGTCTGTCTGTCTGTCTGTTTATCTATCTATCTATCTATCTATCTATCTATCTATCTATCTATCTATCTATCTATCTATCTATCTGTATATACTTATTCTCTGCAAAAAACTTTGTAAATGCACCATTAGGGTTCCCTACTATTATACTTTCTCAAAACATAGGGACATTCTCTGCAAAAACTTTGTTAATGGACAGTTAGGGTTTCAGCATCAAAAGAAGGGAAACAACATCTTAGGGTTCCTAAACTAAGACCCCACCCTCATCCTTGGTTTCCAACCCTAACACCCCACCCCCACCCTGCATGCAGGAACAGGTGTGAGGTGTGTGCCTTGGGATTGTGAACACTAATGTTCACCCAATTCCAAGAGTAAGTAGGCTAAGATTGGTACAGCATAAGAAAATTGGGTGAGCATTAGGGTTCACAACCCCAAGGCACACTCCTCACACCTGTTCTTGAATGCAAGGTGGGGGTGTTAGGGTTGGAAACCAAGGGTGGGGGTGGGGTGTTAGGGTAGGGAACCCTAAGATGTCATTTCCTTACTTTTGATGCTGTAATCCTAATGGTTCATTAATGATGTTTTTATGCAGAGAATGACCCTATTTTTTGAGAAAGTATAATCATAGGGAACCCTAATGGTGGCAAAACAGATTCCTTTGCCGTAATCTGTGAAAAAATATTTTTTTTTCAGAAAAAGATTTCAGTGATTTATGTTAAAAGAATTCTGCTGATAAAATGAACACATTTCTGAACTCTTTTTCTGAAGAACTGACCCCAGAATCCGATTCCTTGGGCCCTGATTAAGTAAATTCAAGTGTTGGTGTTTACCAATCCCCACTATTTTTTTAGAAGTTTAAGATGATTTGCCTCGATAACCAAAAACAAAATGGTGGCAGCACAAAAAAGATTCCGCATATTGTGGCAAAAGATTCTGCATTTGCAAAAAAGAATCTTCTTTCAAGCGGGACATCTAACTTTTCCCATAGGGAAATTATGAGAAAATTTTAAATTTAATTACTTTTTTATCAGATTAATGTTTTTTCACCAAACCTTCAAGAGGCACATCTGAGACCCAAGACCTGTGTACCCTGCAAATTTCAGACCATAACTCCGCACAGTTTCTGAGAAATGTGGTGACAAAGAATTTACACAAAAGTGGTGATTTTCATATATTTTGACACTCTGTATCTCCACACCCACACGTCCAGCTGGAATGAAACTTGCCTTATCCAGAGATCTTTGGCCCCCGATGGTGCAAGCAAAATTTCATGTGGCTCGGTCAAACTGTTGTGAAGTTATTAAAGTTCAGATATTTTGGTTTAACATAGAACTGGCTGTTGAACCCTAATATACAGGAGCGGTCATGCCTGTATAATACATATACAGTACATATACATATACATACATTCATTGCAAACAAACTGCATTAATGTATCAGTTAGGGTTCAGGATAAAGTGCAAAAAGAAGGAAATATGACATTAGGGTTTTCAAACCTAACACCCCACCACCACCAAATCAGGCATGCCATGCCATGGGGTTGTCAAAAATAACGTTTACCCTATTTCATCACTAAGTAAGTGTAGACGTGTACACTAAATAAAAATGGGGTGAGTGTTACGTTGGACAACCCCACAGCATGCCTGATTTGCTGCCATCAGGGTGGTGGCATGGTGTTAGGGTTAAAAAACCTAATGTCATAGTTCCCTACTTTTTGCTCTTTATCCTGAACCCTAACTGATGCATTTTTTGCAATGAATTTCTTTACTTTTTGAGGTAGTCTAGTTGGAACCTTATTTGTTTGTGAGTGCACAGGGCCCAGAGAGGGCCCTGTGCCACCACCCATGTATAGTTTTTGAGATACAGTAATCATATCCTTATTTGCTGTGGGAGCGCGTGGCCCTTTGGGCCCTGTATTCCTATCCCTCCATACATACATATATGAATGTCACTGTGGAAAAGCCCTGCATTTCCATATATAAGACAACAGTGAACAAATTGTCAGCATAGCCATATTATTAACCCACCTTATGTACCTGGTACAGAACATTTTAGAATCCCCACCAAAAAGTAATTCTGCGCAGCTACAACGCCATTCTGCGCCACAGGTGCAAAAACATGTTTTGGCCCAGATTTGAAAAATGACAGTCAAGACATACATGAAGTGGGGTAATAAGAAGGTTATGTTGAGAATTTGGCATCAAAATATTTAAAATTTCCAATGTTATGAGCGAACATAGCAAAATTGCAACAAATGGGCATCATTTTACCATTTTAATATATTTGACCCCAATTTTTCAACCTCATCCTCTTATTACCCAACCTCATGTACCCAGTACAGAAACATTTTCAAATCCCCGCCAAAATGTAATTCAGCGCAACTTTAATGCCATTCTGCACCACAGGTGTAAAAACACATTTTGGCCAGGATTTGAAAAATGACAGCTGTGACAATCATAAGCTGTCTATGCTGAACATTTGGTGCCAAAATATTAAAAATTTCCAAAGTTACAAGCGTGCATAGTGAAATTACAACAAATGATCATAACTTTGCCAGTTTTACATACTTGGACCCCAGATTTTCAACATAGCCTTCTTATGACCCCACCTCATAAACAATATAACTGTCATTATGCAAATCCCACCACAAGGTGAATTAGCCAAGTAACAGTGAAATTACCTTTCTGGTGGACATTGCATAATGACAGTCATATTGTTCATGATGTGAGGTCCCCAAAAGGCCTTGTTGAAAAGTTGGGGTCAAAATGTCAAGAAATGGCAAAGTTATGCATAAAAGTTGAAACCCCCATTGAAATATATTGAACTGCATTAACCTCTTGTTGCAGTCATTGGTTCCAGCAGCAAGACGTGTCTTCAATCTCGAACCTGGGACCTGTTCAGGTGGCTGAGGGTGTGTGGGGGTGTACTGGGAGGTGTGGAGTGTTGGGTGCTGAGTGGGGGGTGCGGTGGGGAGGGAGGTCAGATTAGCGAGGGACCATTTTGTTTTTTTGCAGGTTATAAAATAGGAAAACACGCAGGACTGTTTTCTTTATTTCAGCGCTACCAGATCAGGGATGGGGGAGGGCACTAAGACACCAGGGAAACAAAGATTGAAGAGGGTGCCACTAGACACCAGGGAAACAAATAAACTTAAGGGGACAGCAAATGGGGGGGCACTAGACACCAGCAAAACTAAAACAATATAAGAAGAGCAAACTAATAGTGTGCATCATGCAGGCACTTTTTTGAACTGAGCACCTTTGTTAGAGACACAGTGACAGCTTTGGCTGCAGGTACATTGTCTGAGGGTCACTCATAAAACAAAAGTGACAGTATTGTAACTACTGTATACAAAACTTTCATAAAATAAATTAATAAATAAATTCCCAATAAATATGAAATCAACAGAGCATACTACTAACATACACTAGTAGCAAACATTCACGGCTCTGATTGGGCCATAAATGATCAAGGTGAGGCAAGAGGAAGCTAAATTAAACTGCAAGTGCAGTTTCTATTTACAAGTCAATGAAGTGGAATAAAATGCTGTTTCTAATCTGAGAACAATGGAAAAAGGGGGAATTGACAGCCACACAACAATGAGGCTCACTGTGAATGATAATTAGAATACCACGATTATGATTTCGGCCATCGAGCATATCAACAGCCCCAAGACTACACAGGAGTTCAAAACGGTATGCCCACCATATGATGACACCATTACAGTGAACACGTTGATGCTGACAACATCAACAGTTCGCTGTAATAGTCCGCCCGAGATCCCGGCACTCTGTCTCCCAGTCCTGCACCCCCTTCCTGAATCAACTCCAACTAAGAGTAGGAATCCTATAATTTTGGGGGTGTAGGGGCAGAGCCCCCTGCATGGGGGGTTCATGGGGTGAAGCCCCACTGATAGAAAAAGTACTGGGGTCTTCCTGCCAGATTTATGTTGACCGCAACGTGTGGTCGACATAAATCCATCACTGTGATGTCAGTCAACAACATAATTGTCGAACCAGCATCGTAGAGCTGTTCAAAACTACTGGAACCTAACTACTTGTGAAGCAAAGGGGAAAAAAAGTAAACTGCTTTCCCTTACGGATGTCTAATAAAGGTACGTGGTACATTATGTACATACTTAACAGATGTTTAAATGAACACGCTCATTTTGAGACATCGGGAAAGGTAAGTAAATAAATGAGTAGGAGCTCTTTAAGCAAATGTGGTTTTTTTTAAATCATTCAATGTATTATTGAAGTTTACTGTCTGAAGTCTTTTCAGATCGAACAGTAAAGTTTGAACTGTTAAACTGTTTGAATGGTTATTTACCATTCAAACGATCCTTACATTAGTGAGTGATGGGCAAAATGATTCTCTTCACAAAAACAAACATTTGCCCTGTTAATTTCAACATAGTAAGACAAAAAATAAAGTATGTAAGAGAGACCTAAATACAGGTCTTATTCATTAATTGCCAGGTAGTACTTATGTAGAAAAGCAGTTTTAAAAACTGAGAAAAAAAACAAGATGGCTAATAGCACAAACAACATTTCTTTGAGCAAATTCATCAGTGATAACAGTTCGAATGGTTTTCATTTAACTGCCTGTCTAGTCGCTATCACAAAAAACATTAACATTAAAAAATGGTGAGATATCCTTTCACCAAACTATCCAAAAGCATACCCTTGGCACAAACCCCATCATCCCTGAAAATCTCAGAAAAAAATATATATTTTGTCTGGGCTGTAGATGAGAGCAACAAACCCCCATGTTTAGTAGAGGAAAAAAGTGTCAGTTTTATGATTTATTACCACTTCATATCTTGAAAACCATACAAGATGACATTATGAAACATTCCAGGTTTTGAGATACTGGCAGAATGACTGCACATGCCAACATTTGAGCTATTTCGTCAAAGAATGTCAAAGTTATAAAGGTGAAAAAATAGGAATTTAACATTAAGTGGTGGTACAACCCTAACTATAATACGTACATACATACACATCAGTACCAGCCACCTGGCTTGAACAACTTGGCTTAATAAATACAAAATCACACATTTCCCCATAATACAAAGCATTATGGGATGAATATGCAAATCACCATGCCATTTTAGGCTGGTTCAGCTTTAAGCTAGAATGCATGGTGCCAAAGGGCCTGTCACACAATCCGCAAATGGTGCAAACAGCAGACACAGACACATGTTTCGTACTACCCAGGACTCATCAGTTTGTCTTGTCTGTATCACACCCCAAGGGAAATGAACCAGAGCCCTAAGTTGGTCTTACAGGTTTGGGTCATGGTGAGCCCCCCCCCCAAAAAACAAGCTAAAAGACAAAGAACCTCAGTGCAGATGCACTGAGGCAAGGGTTACCACAAAGGGCATTGGCAGTACAGCCAAGTTTCAAAGAAATACAAAATCACACATACCCCCATAATACAAAGCATCATGGGATGTATATGCAAATCACCATAACATTTTAGGCTGGTTCAGCTTACCAGCCTAAAATTTCATGGTGATTTGCATATACATCCCATGATGCTTTGCCATATGGGAGTATGTATGATTTTGTATTTCTTTGAAACCTGGCTTTAGTGCCAGTACCCTTTGGGTAACCCTTGCCTTAGTGCTTCTGCATTGAAGTGCTTTGTCTTTTGGCTAAATAAAAATGTTTATTTGTTTTATTTAGTTTTTGTTGACTGGGAAAGGAGGGCTTTACAATTCTACCTAGTTTCAGCTTTGTTCCGGGGGGAGGGGGGTACAGATAGTAACTAACTGAAGTTGAACCAGATTAAGCTGCTGGTAGTCATTTTAGTGAATGGGGGAAATTTGGGCAGGGCACTGGGCAAATTCCCCTACTCTTGCCAGTAAGAGGAGACTCAGTTCATGGGATCGGCAAAATGGCTGATCTGGGTGAAGGAGTGGAAGGAGGTGGGAGCGGGAGTGGGAGCTCTCTTCTACGGCCAGTTCCCAATGTTGGTAATTTGCTAATGGCTACCTCAGTTTTTTCTTCAGTTTTGGATTTACCAGTCTCCGTGGCTATGGATGTTTCTTCTTCAAGTGGTGCTTCAAGGACTTCTCCTATGGCTCTTCCTGCTGCTGCTGTTGTGTGTAGCAAGGATGTGGACTGTTCCGAGATCCCCCAGCTGACTGTTGGAGTTGGTCTCCCTGAGGCTTCTCCATTGGTGTGGCATTTGCATCACCTCCCTCCACCAGCTAGCCCAGAGCTCCGGAATGTGGAGGAGGTGTTGGCACATATACAAAATAGATGCTGGAGACTGTTACAGTTATTGGCCATTGAGGATTGTGCACTACATACTTTTTCGGGAGCTGCCCCACACATTTAGGTGCCTGTACTTGACACAGAGTTTTATGCCTTTCCCTAAGCCTCTGACTTCCATGCAGCACGTGGGACACTCAACACCTGGTACATCCCCCTTGAGGTGGGGGCTCCATGGTCTCTGGCATGAGCCCTTTTGGAAGTGGGCTGGACTCCCTCACAGGATGGGTCCTCTTGGGCTGCTGGTGTGGCCCCTTTGGTGAGTACTATACAACATTTTGCTCGCAGTAGCCTGCCGCTACACCAGCCTGGTGTCAAGCTTTGGGCCCTCTTTACATTGGCTGCATAGTATCAGCTCAGATGGGGCCAACCCCTCATCCCTACAGCCGGTTTCAGTTTCCATAGCACCTCAGCCTCTGGATTGTCCCCTTACTGCACTGGCTGCACAAGCTCCAGATCAGTTCTCATTTTCTGGGTCGGGGCTCTCTGCACAGCTCACGGACATTCCAGTGGAAATGCAACACAATATTTTGATGCCAGTTTCTGGATCCACACCTCAGCCCGGTGGGGTGACTGCTTTGCCAACAGGAGATCGGGAGATCATGGTGGCTGCTCCCAGGTATGACATTTTTGATCTAATTTGTCTTCCCAGTTAGCCCCTCCTGCAGCCATAGACCTGGAGATTCTGGCTATTTCTTTACAGAGTGACTCCTTAATGTTTGTAGATGCTGCACAATCGGCAGCACATAGTGAGCTGCATTGTCCTGTAGCACCCTGCTTCATTTCAACATCTTCATCGACTGCTGTCCCCCCAGTGCCCCTCGACCCTCAGGGCTCTCTTCCCTCCACACTGATGGCTTCAGCCAGGATCAGTGGCTGTCATTCTCCACCATCTTTGCTGCCTCCCATCCTCCCAGGATAACATCTGGCATCTTCAGCTCCACAGCCAGGGGCACCTGATGAACTTTTGCCCTCCTTTCGTTTGGTTCCTCCTTCTACCTCCTGGGATAACCTCATGGACCTAGTCAATGAACAGTCTGCACAGCAAAATCAACCTTTGTAAGGGACTTTTCCTGCTCCTCCATGGGGGGGGGCTGGTCAGCTGGACATGTCTGGGGTTCCCCAAGTGGACATGGGCTTGGCACTGCCCAGCAAGCCTGTGATGGCTAAGGCACCCTTTTGCATGATAGACTTGTTTTCTAACCTAGGATAGTCAGCCAAATGATGCAATGCAGTCTGCTTTAAGTACAAAGGTGGCCTTGAAGGTCCTCCGGATAGGGTCTTTGTGGTCCGCAGGTTGTTGAAGGATTCCTTTGGGTTTTTGGCTGCAGAAATCTTTGCCCTCATCCATACCTTGGATGACACCCAATTTGATGTTAGCTTCTGATTTTCACAGGTTTTGGATCATTTTTGGGCAAAATACAATTCGGTTAAGACGGCTCATTTGTGGACGCCTTTTATAGCCACCCCCTATCTAAACCCTCCACAAAGACCATTACAGTGCTTTTTAAGAACAAAGGGGTTCAAATCACTGATATTTTACACTGGGTGAAGCAACGGGCAGATGTTACTGACTGCCCTCTTCCCATCCTGGATACTGAAAATCTTTGGACTTGGGGATGGATTGGTGGAAGATCAAGGTGAAACACCATACAACTGCAGTGGGAGTACACCACCTTCCCAGTAGCGGTTGCTTCAGTTATGATAGGGGCTTTTGCTTCTATGCTGGCCAGCTGAAGACCTGCCACAGGTGTGGCTCCTTGTCCCACCTCAGCAATGCCTGTGACACACTGGTGTATAAATTATGTTTAGGGACTGGGCACTCCAACTGTTACTGTCCCTGCCCAGTCAGGTGTAACTTCTGCAATGAGCTGGGTCACTCCTTTAGAAAATGTCCATGGGCTGTCCACAATAAAGGCATCTATTATGATCAAGAGGACCTGGTGCAAGAAGCTCAACTGCAGAAATCCCGTGTGGCGGGTTCCTTGATGATGAACTCAGTATTGTCCCATGACCTGGCTCCTGCTTTTTCAGCACCAGGACTGCCATTGGAGGCCTTGTCTGCACCTGCCCATCCCCCTTTACAGTTGACCCTGAGCCTGCCATGGGAGTTCCTTCTACTTCAGCCCTTCCAGTGTCCCCAGCCACCTGCTCAGTGGTGGCCCACCAACCAGACCTTCAGGAGTCTACCTCTTCTCCTCAGATGGAAGTTTCTACTGAGCAGCAGTCTCCTGGGATGCTTCCACCTGCTTCTCCTTCTGATGGTTTTACTGTTGTCACTGGGAAATGGAGAAGCTCTCACACAAATCCATGGTTGAAGGTTTTGCATAAGGATATCATGTTAACCTGTAACAGTTATTCTGTCCTGCAGGGGAGGAGGATGATAACTTGGAAGCTTCTTCGATTCTGTCCTCGCAGAAGGAACTGTCTGATACAGAAGTTGACATTGCTGAAGTACAACTTGCCCAGAGGAAGACTAGGAAGAAAAAACTTTGAAGTCATTGATTTTCTGTTACGCATTTCATGCTTTCTTCCTTTTCCTCTCTATAGACATGTTTTCTACTAGTGCTTTGGTGCTAAAGGTCCTTACTTTAAATGTTAACAGCATTAAGAATTTTAGGAGACAGCTAACTACCTTTTCGGCATTGGGTTCTTCTGGTGCTCAGGTCTTTTTCCTGCAGGATAACAGATTGAATACCACAGCCACTGTCTCTCAGGTGCAAAAGGCTTGGCTCTGGCAGGAGCGTAGCCAAGATTTCACGTACAAACGTGTTTTTTTATGGAAACATAATCAAAGCAAGATTGGAGGGGGCTTCTGGGCACCCAGAAAATCCCCCAGGCTATGCCTATGCCTGGGGACTGTCAGTCTGGTCCATGGGGGTTGATACATGTTCTGGGGTGGGTATTTTGTTCCACTCCCTTTCTGTTCAAATCTTGCGGGTGATGAACCTGGTAGGCTGCTGCTTGTGGATGTCCTCTTGCATGATAGCCCCACGAAATTTGGAATGGTTTATGCACCCCAAACCAAGGTATCCAGAGTGGCTTTATTTAAGCTATTACACCCTTACCTATTTATGGCAAAATTTATTATTCTGGGTGGGGATTTTAATTGCCCCTGGGATTTATTTATTTTATTTAGAGACTCGCGTACCTTCTCACTCACTACCCCTACATCTAACTTTGGTAAATGTGCCTTTAGCTACTGCCTTCCTTCTCTGGGGAACTCTCAAACCCCTTGCCTTTGTAACTCTCCCTCCCACCCTATTGTCAAATCTCAGCTACACCTTCTTCTGTACCCTGCTTGCTCCCACAATCTAACCTAGTATAGCTGCAACTCACCCATGCACTTATCTGCTCCCTGTCTATTCCACCCTCTTTGCCCATAGCCATTCTCTCATGTGTCCTATCTACCTAAGTTATATATTATGCTTGTTATTTTCACAGTATTATGTGTGTGACACCATGTAATCTATATTCTATTTGTACTACTAAGTCTCATGCGTGAGTGCTGATTTCTGTGTGATTTATGTATTACTCTGTATACTGTGTATATCTGAAAGTGTATTTTATCCCGTGTTCCCCCTTCCCTGAGCCACACCTGGAAACGAGCCTCTGCTCTGTGTGCCTTTCCTGGTCACCAAATGTTTTAAATAAATAAATAAATTTAGTAACAATTCAGAAGTACACCTTTGAGCTAAAAGCTCATTTACAAAAGTTCCTCATCAGACAAGGTGAAAGGGAAGACAGCAAGTAATATACAGGAATGGGGTGGGGGGGGTGGCATTTGCAGCTAACAAGCATTGTCTGGTAAACATAGACAGTAAAATATGCAAAATACAAAAATGTTCTGCAATACTCAGTGTATAACAATATGCAAATGCATTCTCTGAGTGGAAGAATTCAAACAGATTAAGACAGAACAAGACAGAGCACCCTCAGGTATATCTGGTCAGGTCTAAGCAGAAGGGAGGAGCAGGTAGTAGGTAGAGGAGTGGAGTAAATGGGGAGGGCAAGTGGAAATGGTTAGTGTCAGTGGGAGCCCTAAGGTAGTCTGCACCATCTGGCGTAACAGCATTTACATGCTGTGGCCTCGGTCAAGTCATGTCAGTAGTTGTGGGGACAGTAGGTGGAGGTCAAGTCAGCAATTGCAGTGTTCTGGAGGGGTGAGGGAGTTACAGAGTGCTATTTTAAAGTGGCCAAGGTGGGCAAGGCTTGTGATGGCATAGGGGAGATCATTTAGTCGTGTAGGGGCCCTGACTGCGAAGGCTTGCCTGTCCAGTGATGTTTTCTGGTAAGGCACCGACAGGGCATTCTTTGTTACTCACCTGGTGGTATGCAGGGAAGGGACAGGCTGGAACAGTGCCTGTATGGAGGGAGGTACGAGACCCAGTTGTACCTTCTTCCCTAGCAGGCAGGTCTGGAGCTTGATTCAGTCATGGAGGGGAAGCCATTTGGTCCTAAAGTAGAGATTGCATGTGTGCAAGAGATGATCAGCATCGAGCACAAATCTATACGCATTGTTGAGAGTTGTCTGGACATGTTGTAGGGTGGATTCTGAGGCCTCACCATAGACCATATTGCCATAGTCAGGAACTGGTAGGATTGTGCCACTTACAGCCATTAGCCTGGCCTCCGGTGAGAGGCAAAACTGAATCCTGTATAGGGTCCCAAGCTTCCTGTTGGCAGCAGAGGTAATATTGCCAGTGTGTTCCTCAAATGAAAGAGCCTCATCAATAGTGATCTCTAGGTATTTGAAGGAGTTCACCTTCTCTAGAGCAATGCTAGGGCTGTTTGTTAGTATGAATGAAAGTGTTTATTTCCTCTTTTGATGCCCTGCGAAGAGCATCATCTTTGTCTTTTTGCTGTTGAGCACTAGTAGATTATTTTTAAACAAGCACTAGTTGATTATTTTTAAACCAGTCCTGAAGGAAGTTGAAGTTGTTTTGCAGATTTCTGGTGAGCAATTCCTGACAGTGATTTTGGGAGAATAGTACAGTGCCATCTGCATAGAACAACACTCTGGTTGTTGGGCAGGCACCTGGAAGGTTGTTGATGAAGAGGCTATACAGAAGGGGACCCCTACTGTGACCTTTCCGGTCTCGGAGACGTCACCGTTGATTTTAACTAGCTGATAATGATCTGAGTGACCACTGCACCGTCGCCTGCGTCAAGTGCTCCCCACACCTCCGTTCTACTTTTTTTTTATTTGTTTTTTATTAAAAACTTTTTGACACACACAATTTACATTGATCTTATGCCAGTACATTATTTAGTTGTTCATATGAGTTTGATACACATGGACTAACCTTTGTCTTTAGATTGTTTCCTCCACCTAAGGTATTATTAATTATCAGCAGTAATATCTATTCAGTTTACAACATTTTTCTTCAATGTTTAAGCAGTCTTAAACTTGTGAATCCACACCCAAAAGGACCGGTTCTTCAAGTTTATTTATATGGGTCTACCGCTCCCTCCCCGTCCCCAGCTGTATCCCCACTACTTCCCTTTTTATCATTATCCCCCCATTCCCCAAGTGACCTCCCTTCTTTAAGGAGAGAAGTCAGGATCCACTGAAGCTTGGTATATAGCCCAGGTCTGCCATTTCCTCATATAGTTTGGTCCTTTCTGTTGGATTCTAGAGTTAAGCAGTTCAGTATAATATACAGTATTTGTTTCATAATTAATCTCCAATCTTCAATCAAAGGTACAGTTGTTGTCATCCATCTTCCAGTTAAAGCTTTCTTTACTGCTAAAAGGAACACTGGAAAAATAGTGTTCCTCCGGGGTGGAGAGTGATCGGAATAAACTGTCATTAGAATCTGTTCTGCTGTGAGTTCTATTGTTTCCCATAAACATTTTGTAAGCGCTGTCTGAAGCGTTAGCCAAAAGGGTAACAAATAGGGCACAACCAAAAGATGTGGCCCAATGAGGCGTTCTGACAGCCACAATTTTCATAAATGGGATGGATGGCTGTCTTCCTCAGCCTCTTCCATACTTGGTATGTATTAGCCGTGATGTTAGAAAAGGCTCTAGGGGGTAAAGATCTTTCTTCTAAAGAGAAAAGAATCTTATTTATATCAAATAAGTTGTTTATATTACATTCTAATAATTTCCAAGGAGTTTGGTAATCCTCTGCTAGCCACATCAAGATTGTGTAAAAAAATGATGCTTTGGCATATAATGTAAAGTCTGGAAGGGCAACCCCTCCCCCCGAGCTAGGGATAGTTTTAAGGCTGATAACCTAATCTGTGGCCATCCATGACCCCATATGAAGGCGGAAATTAACTTGTCCCAAGATTTAAAATAGAAGGTTCAGGGAAATTAGGGTATGTTTTGGATAAGGTAAAGAAGTCTGGGGAGTATATTCATTTTAATTATAGCTGTTCTATGGTGGAAGGTGAATAGTATTGAGGACCATTTGGCTAAGTTTGATTGTATGTTAATGGTTAGAGGCACGTCATTTATTAATTCCAGGACCTCCGGATTGAGAGGAATATTTATACCAAGGTATTTTATTTTTGTTGTGAGCCATCTAAAAGGGTAAACTCTCTTCAAGGTAGTGGAGGGAGTAAAGTTATATATAAGAGTTAACAGGCTAGGGGAAAGGGGGCAGCTTTGATGGGTGCCTCGGCTTATTTGTTTTGGGGCTGAAATTCCTCCATTGTCTTCACATAAGCCTTGGGTGAAGCATATAGTTCCCGTAGGCACACAATAAAGGAGGTCGGAAAACTGAAAGCTTGTAGGGTGTCCCAAAGAAAGGGCCAAGACACCCTATCGAAAGCCTTCTCGGCGTCTAAGCTGATAAATACTGTTGGAATATGTCTTGTTATAACATACTCTTGGAGGATTAGCACTCTGCAGATATTATCAGAAGTAGTCCTGTTTGATACCAATCCAGATTGGTCTGGATTTATAATTTTTGGTATGAGTCTTTCTAGTTTAGTGGCCCATATACTACTGAATATATTATAATCGGTGTTTAACATGGAAATTGGGTGATATGCTTTGGGAATGGTTGGGTCTTTATTTGGTTTTAGTACTGGGGTTAGTATAGCGTAACTCCGGGGGGGGAGAGTCGCCTTTAGCCAGTTCATTATAAAGAGATTGTAGGCTCGGGAGTAGAACATTTGAGAAGCTACGGTACCATTCTGATATAAATCCATCTGGACGGGACAATGACCAGGTTTAAGTTAACCTTCCTTCTACTTCTACCTTCAAATTAAAGCTCAGTCTAAAACACTTCAGCCTCCTGCCTTCCTGACAGATGTTGGGAATATCATGTGGCAGGAGTTCTATCTTGCACCTTCTGTGACCGAAGCCTTCTGCATCTTTTAGGATCTGTTAACAAGGGTAATAAACAAACATGCTCCCCTAAGAAAGGTCAGATCCAGAAAATGGGCACCTGACTGGTTCAGCCCATCCCTAAAAAGGGCTTTGCAGTCCAGAGACACCCCATGGAAAAGGGCAAGGAAGTCACAGTCTGTTGCAGATTGGCTCGCCTTTCGGGTAGCCAGGAACGCCTGCACCAAACTGGTCAGGTCCAAAAAAGCATGGTTCTTTCAGTCCGCTCTTGAGGAAAACAAAAATTGCTCTGCCAAGTTCTGGCAAATCTTGAGAGAGGTCGAAGGACATTCCCTTGCCACCCCAATCCCAGCCAAAATTGTTGCCAACAATAACTCCTATACAGACAGGTCTGAGATCCTTGATCAACTCAATAACCATTTTGCTACCACTGGCCTTTCATTTGATGTCTCTCCTGTCAGCAAACTGCATGCCCCAAGAGCCACTAGCATAGGTACTAGCCCTGCCTCTGTCCCTGGTACTGGCTGCCCTCCCTTTAATTTCCAGCCAGTGTCCTTTAAGCAGGTGGAGGACCTTCTCCTCTCCTTGGATACCAAAAAGAGTGCTGGTGCTGATTCACTAGAACCTTTCTTTCTAAAAGCAGGATTCTATTATCTAACAGCTCCAATCACTCATCTATTAAATAGCTCGCTTATGCAAGGGGAGCTACCACCCAGCTGGAAAGTTGCGCATACTGTCCCCTTGTTCAAGTTGGGAGATCCCACAGACTTGAACAATTACAGGCCAATCTTGATTCTTCCTGTACTGTCCAAGCTATTAGAAAAAATCGTCAATTCACAACTGAGGGAGCACTTGGATTGTGAAAACATCCTCAACCCAGCCCAATTGGGGTTTAGACCGAAGCATAGCACCATGTCGTCTCTAGCCAAAGTGTCTAATGATTGATTAAAAGCCCTAGATAGTAAACAGCACACCTATGCTCTCTTCCTTGATCTCAGTAAAGCAGTTGACACAGTTGATCATTCCATACTGCTTGATTCTCTGGGTAACATTGGCCTAACCCCTACGACATTAAAATGGTTCCATTGTCACCTCACAAATAGAAGACAACAAATTAAAACACAAGGGGAATTGTCCCCACTTACAGTGCTGCTCCGAGGCGTGCTGCAAGGTTCCATCCTGGGGCCCATCCTTTTTGCACTCCACATTAACCGCATTGACTCTGGCATCCTTTCAGGAAACGTTCACCTTTTTGCAGACAACACAGTCCTTTACACAACCAACCCCTCTTTAGGTATTGCTCATAAGGAGCAACAGAAAGACTTTATCACCCTCCAATATAATTTATTGAACCTTAAGCTCTTGCTCAATGCAAAAAAAACAAAAACCATGATTTTCTCCCCGCACCCCTCTCATAATATAGGGACTTCTGGCCTCCCCCAGATCACCACCCTCCTTGGTGAACCATTGGAAATAGTGGATAAATTCAAATATCTGGGAGTCTGGCTGGATAACAAACTCAGTTTCGTCACACATCTGTGTCAGTTAGCAAAAAAACTAAGACAGCACCTTGGCATATTCTTCCGCATAAGACATCTTCTCACTCTTGAAGCCTGGAAGTGGCTGGTTCAAACAGCCTTTCTACCCCTGCTTGATTATGCAGATTTTTTACACAGCCACTGTCCCCAGCATGCACTTCAGAAACTTGATACACTCTACCACCGAGCCTTGAGATTTATACTTGATATGCCACTTCGGACCCATCACTGCCTGTTGTACCAGGCTATTGGTTGGCCACCCCTCCTTCTGAGGAGGCAAACAAATGCCCTTACGTGGATCTTCAGGGTGCTCTCCAACAAATTCCCACCTTAGATCTGTAATCTGTTTGAATGGTCAACAGGCATATGTCTTACGGAATTCCTTCCTTGTCCTCCTCAAGGTGCCACAAACAAGGACCTGTCTTGGCGCAGCTGCCATCAGCTCCTTCCTACCATCACTTTGGAATAATTCACAAAAAGTTCTTAAAGTCTCCCGCCTGCCCAGCCGTTATGTATTCAAACAACTGTTTCTTAGATGCCTGAAAACTGTGTGCGACTGTCTCAGGTAATCTTTGATGCACAATTTGACCATATCCTTAGCTCATGGATTCTCCTGGCCTGCCTATTCCCCCTGTAGACCGGCAGCCTCTAGGGTAACTACACCTCCCGTAGCACCCTCCCCACTTCCCTCACTGTGGCAACCCCCTTGGGGGATTCTAACATAGCATGGTTACCCCTCCTCCCCCTTATGTGGTTTCTATCCCCCTTTCCACTGTATCCTATTTGTCACCGCCATCCTCTCACGCCTTACTCACCTACTGTCCCCAAACATTCTATGATGAAGTAACTATGTATGTACACAATCTTTGCTATCTAAGATGTGTTCCCGATATCACCTATCCGGTAATGCTATTTATAATTATACTGTTGTCCTGCATGATATGTCTTGATATGTTGTCATAAACTGTAAATGGAATTTGTTCTGTGTGTCCAGGACCATCTTGCAAATGAGCTCACTCAATGATGTAACTGCCTGGTCGAATAAAGTTTGATTGAATGCCCAGTCAGGTAGCTACTGAACCAGGTAACTGTATTGGGAGAGAGGCCTAGGCAATCTAGCTTGTGAAGCAGGAGCTGGTGGTTCACCAAGTCAAAAGCCTTGGTTAGGTCAATAAAGATTGCATCAACTGGATGACCCTGATCAAGTGCCTCATGTATGAAATCAGTGAATTCAATTAGCGCAGTAGTAGTGCTATGCATCTTACAGAAACTGTGCTGTTGAGGGCATTGAAGGTTGTATTTTTGCAGGTGGTCTGTGAGTTGGTCGGCAATGATTCTTTCCAGTGCTTTGGATAGTGGGGACAGGATTGAAATGGGCCTATAATTGGATATTAGTAACCAGTCTCCTTCTTTTAGCACGGGGTGACCAGCGCAGCTTTCCATCTCAAAGGGAAGTCAGAAAGGTGGAGTGACAGGTTGAAAAGCTTAGTGATTGGGTCAATAACCTCTGTGCATTCAAAGGAGATTAGTTTCATGTCAATCCCATCACCCCCATCCTTCTTTTGGCCAGGACTCTTGCTAGATATTTACTAGTTTCCCTTGCAGTGACCTGCCTAAAGTAATAGTTGGGGCAGTGTGTGGTGTTTGAGTTGGTGGGGGAATGTTCTGCGGGTGTTGTGGCTTGGGGGGATAGTTGCCTCATTGTGGGGGAAAACTGTGCTGTAGTCCGTGAATGCCCTGTTAATAGTGTTAGCAATGGTATTGTCCTCAAGGAGGATTTCACCGTTGAGATTTAGCATTGAGGGGTATGTCTTGTTGGTGGTCCCTAGCAATTTTTTTATTGAGGCCCAGAATTTCTTCCCATCACCCCAATGTCTTAATTGTTGATTCTTGTGGCACTTGGCTTTGGCTTGCCAGATAGCCCAGGTGCACTTATTACAAGCTGTCTTGTAGTTTTGGATGTCCACGGTGGACCCTGTAGCTCTGGTCTGGTGCCAGAGGTTATCCTGTTGGTGCATCATTCTGAGAAGGGAGGGGGTAACCCAGTCCATGCTCTTGTTTTTTACCATTTTCTTGAGGCATGGGGTGAACTTGTCTGCTGCCATATTGAAGTGTTTGATGAAGAACTCAAGGGTGGTGTCAGCATTGGGGCATGAGTCCAGTTAACTGTGGTCGATTCCTGCAAGGTAGTTCTTGAAGTGAGCCATTGCTCTAGTTTTGATTGCTCTGTTATGCACCAGTCTAGGGGGTAACTTTAACAGCTTTGAGGACCACCTACATGGGATGGGGGAGTGGTCACTTCAGTGTGTCCAGTAGTAACTTGACCTCAGTTAGCCTTTCAGGGTGTGTTGTTTGTAGCCAGTTGATTAGCGTGCTTGTGCTCGAGCAATAGTTCGTTCTGGTGCTACTCTTGACCATCTGTTTTGCATGATAAGACCATCTGGTTTGCATAAGACTGGTAGGACACAGAAGCTTTTTTGTGATACGTCCTACTTGTGACAGATGGTAGCTATGACTAGTCTTCAGGATGCCTACAGGAGTGTGCATCCACGGGGGGGCATACTTACCATGGGGGTTCTTTTTCCACCAGGATTATCTCTTTGTTTCCCTTGGGGTGGTAGGGTTCTCGCTGCCAGGACGGTGGCTTCTGCCATGCCTGATCATTACTAGGTGCATATTATGCTTGGCTTGGGGATCTGACAGTCATTGGGGAAAGGGTATTGGAAACCTAATGGTTCTTTGCTGGACAACCATACAATTGTTTCCCAATGTAGAGAACTCTTTAAAGCTCATGGGTCAGTCGTATGTTGCGATTCCTTAGTGGATTAGTGGGCAGACATGAAATCTGACTTTAAAAGACTTTTTCAGATTGCAGGAATGACTATGGGCTGCACTGAATATTTTAGGTATCTACAGCTTAGATCACGACTGGTTCACCTCATTTCCTTACAAAGTATGGAACGGACCTCCTACAAATTTCAAATTGATGCATTGAGGGCTGATGTGAGTAAGTACAATTTGGCATGCCTGGCATGAAGATGACCCAGGGTATTTTTAAACATAGCCAGGAAGGAGTTCACTCTAAAATCATTACCTCAGTCTGGGATGTATTGGGTTGGGAGCATACTGTAACGACACGGATCCTAGTGACTGTTGAAAATAGTTTACAGGATTTTCTTTGGGCCCCTCTCTTCCTATGTCTGGTACATTTAGTGATTTTTTTTTACCTCTTTTAACTGACCTGGTGACTGAAGTGGACTGACGAATGATCATAGCACCAATCAGCTCAGCGGAGGTGGGTCCACATTAAAAATTGCTGAGACCAAAAACGGCCTTGGGTCCAGATTGCCTCAGGTCAGAGTTTTATATTTGTTTTTCTGTAGTTCTTCAGGAGGTTTTCAATGTTATGTTGACTTCTTTAGCTGACCCCCTCCCCATAAATGCTTCAAGCCATTTTAATATTATTGTGTAAGAAGGGAGATCATGCTAATTTGGGAAACTGGGAGACCTATTTCACTTCTCAATGCTGATTTGAAGATCCTTGCAAAAATCCTGGTACAGCAGCTGAGTGCGATTGCGGCTAAGACAATTTCACCATGCCAAACTTGTTCCATTTCAGGATGACAGATCAGCGATAAGCTGATTCAACTCCTGGAATTGTTACAAGAGGGAACATGGAATTGGCCCATGGGTTTCTGGTCTCATTAGCCCAGGAGAAAGCCTTTGATTGGGTCTCCAATGACTTTTTGTTTGAATCCCTTGCCTGTCATGGGGTGCCCCACTGGTTTATTTTATAGCTGCAATTTTTATACTGTGGTGCTCTTTTTTTCCATTGGTTAATGGATTCCTGGGTAACTGAATCACAGTTTTATGGGGGGTATGACAAGGTTGCCCATTAAGCCCTCTCCTTTATGTCTTCTGTATAGCTGTTTTGTTATAGGGTATCATACACTCCCCTCTCATCCATGGTATTTGGACTTCTGCACAGACAGAGCCCTTAAAGGTCAACACCTATGCTGATGATTTTGTTCTTTTTTTGGTGGATAAGGCCTCCTGGGATACATCTTGGCTCCTGTTGGAACAATTTTCTTGTCTCTAGGTGCACGCATAAATGTCTCAAAGAGTTTGGCGCTAGGTCTGGGACAGATGGAGGGGCATGATGGGACACAATTGGGGTCCATTCCACTGGTTACTCTGGTTATAAAAATTTAAGGGGTCACTTTTGGTCACTACATCATGGCACATAGTAACTGGGAGTGTACACTTCAGAAGGGTGAATGGCTAATAGCAACCTGATCCTTCATATCCATTTCTATATGAAAATGGGTTTATTTGATAAGAACATTTTCATTAACCATATTTTTTTATTTAAGCTATGTCTTTCCCCCACTACAAGAGCCAGAGCCCCAACTGTATAATTTATTTTTTGAGCCCTCTGAGGCAGTTGCCTGAACCCAGTGAAATGGCAATATACATACCCCCACAACATGGTTAACCCTGTAATTTTTTTATCTACTCTACATTTTTTTCTCTGACTTTTGTATTTGTTGTGAAAAGATAAGGACTGGATTTCTTGGGTTCAGGAATGGTTGAACCCACATTTTCTGGTTTGGGAGCAAGGTATGTGGACTGCATATGATGCTTGGAGGCTCCCACTACACCCTGGCTTTATGATCCAGGCTCTGAAGAAGGTAAGACAATGGCAGCTGAGCCCTGGCCTTTTCACTTCGCAGCCCAGGAAAGGGATGTATCAACATATTCAGCTGAACTTTTTCATGGAGCCATTGGTATTTCCACTAGACTATCCCTTGACTAGGCCCCTTACATTGAAGCAATTGACAGATCTGAGGCTTCCAGCTCAAGTATATGATACAGTTTGACTTACCAGTAATGGTCAGCTGGGAGTTTGAACTACTCACAAACACAAGCAGCTTTTAAAGAGATACTGTCCAAAGGATGCTTGCAATGGTCTTTTATAAACCCAGTCACATTTGTTTTTTGACTGCTCTTACATATCCTCCTTTTGGGGTTTCCTAGCCAATCGGCTCAAGTGTCCAGACTTCATCTTTGTTACATATGAAGTCCTGGTCCTGGGATTATATGCAGGGATCTGGGGCAAGTACCACCCAAGTAGGAGACACCCTCTCCAACCCTCGACCCATCCTCATGGGTGTCCCCCAAGGCTCCATCCTTGGCCCCATCCTTTTCTCTGTATTTATAAACGACCTCCCCTCAGCCTATCTCACCTCAAATGTGCACCTACATGCTGATGATACCATAATCTACGCCTCAGGCCCCTCCCATGTCAGTGTTCACCCAAACCTCCAAAGCGATTTCAACCGAGTACAAGCCTGGCTCTGGAAAAATCAGTTAAAACTCAATGCAAAAAAAACTGTCTCCATAGTATTCGGCACAAGACAAAAACTCACCTCCCTGCCTGCCCCCCCTCCGATCTCCACCCTGGAAGAAATACCCCTTGAGTTTGTACCCACTTTTAAGTACCTGGGAGTCTGGCTGGACACAAACCTCAACTTCTCCACCCACGTTGACGCCATCTGCACCAAACTCCGGCCCAAACTTGCCATCCTCTACCACCACAAAGACTTCCTCCTCCTTCCTACTCAGAGTGAACTCATACGAAAAACCATCCTACCAGTATTGGACTACGTGGACATCATTTACAGCACAGCCCCTTCCTCCTCCCTTGTAAAACCCGACGTCCAGCTAAACTCCTTCATGCGCTTCGCCACTGCCCCCCCACTCACTCATCACTGCCAACTATTCTCAACTCTATCTCTGATGCCACTCTCACATAGGTGGACCACCCACAGTGCTTCACTCATAGTGAAATATTGGCTTGGCTCCTTTCCCCTCTACCTTTCCTCCCGCCTGTCTCAAGCCAACACCACTGGCTACTCACTTCGCCACAGACATGCACGTACCTTCCACCTCTCTCTCCCCCTCTCAGCCTCAGGACAAGCTGCCTTTTCCTACCGGCTCCCACTCCTATGGAACAACCTCCCACCCAACCTCCACCTGGCCCCCTCCCTATCGGCCTTTAAACAGCTCCTCAGGCTTCTCCCTCCCACTCCCTGCTGCAGCTGTGCACCCACTCCCTCCTTACCCGGACCTAGTACTACCCTCAGTAGCCTTGCCAGTTAAAAATTAAATCCACACGCCAGCTCTTAATGCTAAACCACCACCCCCACCGGTACCCTCTCCCCGAAAACTCAAATTTTCGGTAAATCCACTACTGTAAATATGTAAAGACACGCACTTGGAATTTAAGGTAATAAATTGTCTAGAAAAGAAATGAATCAATGTTTTTTCCACTCTGCTGTTCAAACAAGAAGTGTAACCTCTCCACCAAACTCCATGTAATGTACTATACTGTATTATTCATCTGTTATTTGATATTTTGCTGTATTTCTCTGTCTCCCACCTTGTACTACTTGTACCCGGGTCGCACCTGGAAACAAGCTTCGGCTCAGTGTGCCTTTCCCGGTCACCAATTTTAAATTAATAAATAAATAAAGTACTCTGAATGTGATTTGTGGCCTTTTGAAATGTTATATTTGGCAAACTCATTGCAAATGGGTTATACAGCAAAAAAATGGGTCTCAACCTAGATTTGTTTTCTTGCCTCAAAAGGTAATTATTTATTTTGTATCAACTAGACTGCTGACGAGTCCCTAGACATAAGTTTCAGCAATTGTGGAAATATTGTGTTGACTGGTACTTTGACCCGTCCTGATTTCTTCTAGTTACCTATAGTTTTGTTTTGGTATCATGTTTCTTCAGTTCTTAACCTTATTGTATTGATCGATATTTGATTTGAATGTTTTATATTCCTGTATAAGATTCTTGTCCTCAATAAAAACTCCCCTACCCCTTTCAATAAGTGCCATGGGATCATTAATGTCAACCTGAGCAACCACCAGAACAGGCAGATGGAACCTCAGTTTAACATCTCATCTGAAAGATGACACCTCAGTAGTGCAGCATGCCCTCATGATGCACTATAGTGTTACTATTGGGATTTTACCTCAAGTGCCTGGTGAGAGGCATGAACCACAGCCTTCCGCTCTTCCAGGCTCAGTGGTGAGTGTACAACCTGTTGAGCCACTGACACTGCATATATTCTTTGCAGAAAACTTTGTTAATGCACCTGTTAGGGTTCAACTTAACGCCACAAAAGTAAGGAAATGTGGTGTTAGGGTTTCCAACCCTACCCCCCCCCCCCAAGCAGCAAAATGAAAAAACATTAGGGTTTGGGGTCTCTGAAGTCCTGGCAAATCAATGGCAGGGACTTCCTTGGGAGTGTCATCCCTAAAGCTCCACCATCCTCCGAGCTCATAGCCTCCTATCTGAAGCAGAAGGTGCAGCTACAAGTCAGTATGCCATGACACATTCTTCAAAGGTACAGAACTATGTCATGCCACAGGTTGCCAACACAGTTTGTTGTAGCTTTCTTCACACAGGAGTCTGCGGGCCCTGTATGAAGAAAGGAGATAATTTCTGATGTTATTTGTTCAGGGAATGGGGTGGGCATTAGTATACCTCTCAACTGTCTCTGATTTTTAGGGACGTCCCAGATTTTGCCTCAAAATTTTCATCTGTCCCTCATAAAATTTGTGTTTTTGTGATAGAACAGTGGGGATTAAAAGCACAAAATAATGTCAAACATTAAAGTAACATACTTATTCTTCTTCAGAAAATGCATCTTAACACAAATCCCTTTATTCTGTCAGCTTTCTGAGTGAATAGCACCATTAAGATGTGTACCTGATTTGGGGTCTTTGTCCCTGATTTTTGTAAGCCTTGTCCCTGATTCATGAGGCAAGAGGTTGAGAGCTTTGGGCATTAGAGCTGACAACCCCAAGGAAGGCTCCACCACTGAATTGCCAGAACTCTGGAGACCTAAAACCCTAATGTTTTTTCCTTTTGCTGCTGGGGGGGAAGGGTTGTGGTTGGAAATCTTAACACCACATTTCCCTACTTTAGTGGCATTAACTTGAACTCTAGCTGGTGCATTAACAACGTTTCTGCAAGGAATTTCCTTTCTTTTTGAGACAGTGGAATCTTATCCTCATTCATGTAGGTCCCTTGGGGCCTGTGTGAACAGATGCAGACATGTAGGGCCCTTTGAGCCCTATGAGAAGGGAATATTCTATCTGCCTATGGAAGTGCAGGGTCCCTGTGGACCCTGCATTTCCATGCAGTGACAGATGTCAAGAATTCATGGGGCTGTGTGGTGTGCTGCAGAAGCACAGGGATCTCTAGTCCCTCCACTTTCATATGGCTACAAATGCAATGCACTGGACAAACAGTCCATCTGTCAGCCAATGCACAGGGCCCTCTGCCACAGAAGGGTGAAGAGGTGTAGGGCCCTATACCAAGAGAAGTATTGTCTTCACTGTGTAATACCTGTGCCAACGTGTGCAACCATGCAGGTTTCATTCCTATGGTGGTGGTAGGGGGTGTCACATAACAGCATCATCCCCCCACCCTCGTCTCATGTAGCTGGGTCACTGAGCTTGCCCCCAAACTCAGTTCACCAGCACAATATCACAAAGCATACCCGCTGGGTGAAGACTGACACTACACACAAAGTTTCTTAATAATTATAATTTTTTTATTTTGACCCCAATTATTCAAGATAGTACTTGTATGGCTCCTCCTATAAACATGACATGTGACATTTGTACTATATTGTCTGAAACCTGTCATTTCACACCACAAGTGCAATAACATGTCTTGTCTAGGATTCAAAAAAATGATACCAGTCATGTTTATTTTTTTTTAACTTTTATTTTGTTGTGACTGCTTCCAATAACCTTCCTTCTTGTGACCAACACTTGTTCTAACCTTATGCATAACTATTCTTGGCATGTAAATAGCTGTTCTAAGTTGCTAATCATTCTCCTTTCAAATTTCCTGTTGATCCCTTCCACTCTTTCCCCTCACCCCTCTATGGCTTTTCCCATCCCCCCTTCCCCTGTTATATCTTCTGAGCTCCCTTACTCACTTTAAAATGCTTTGTCCCATACCTTCTCACCTCTGATGAGGCCCCTGGGCTGATGCCATCCCTTACCTTGTTGATTATTAGATATTATGCTGAGTCTGTTCTCATTTTCCTGTAAAGGGTTGTTTCATAAGACCTCACCCTCTCTAATATGACCCTTTGAATTCCAGGTTTTAATCAAATATGCACCTTGGCATACATTGTACAATGCCACATGTATTGGAGCATCTCTAGTTATATACTGTTGTAATGTTTTGTATAATTCCTTGTTTTGTTTGTTCTCCATCTCATACTTTTCCAATATGTATTGTTTGTCCGACATGGAACCTACGAATAAGCTTGTTCTCAAAGGTGTTATCCAAAATTTCAATAAATAAATAAATAAAAAAATATTTTATTAAGCATTTTATATAACATGTACAATACATTATTCCATCTTATACATAGCCATTTAGGTCAACTCATCAATTCTTTAAGACAATTATCCACCCATATTTTGCCTCCCACAGTTTAAGATATTCATTATTCATGGAGCCATATAAAACTCTTTCTTATTTAATACCTCTTTTTTTTTTTGCTGGTGGTCCAGTTTTGCCATCTCAGATTTGCTCCATGCCTTGTCCTCCAGGTCGACAAATTCCTGTCCTGTGGGATTCTAGGCCAGACAGACCTCCTCCAACTTTTATGAGGCTGACTATGCTTTACACTAAAAATGTTATTTTATATATTCTAAATATAAATTTGTTTAAAGCTTAACATCTTTATATGGCTATTTCAACTTGCTAATAAAGCAATAAGCTATGTAAACTCCACTATATATTCAAGTAATATTGAAAGAGTTGTAAAACAGCAGATAATAAATGAAAAACCAGAGAAAGAAAAATAAAAAACTGATTGTTGTGTGGCTCAATAAGTACTCATGTCTGGTCATCTAGGGTGGTCGGGGCTAGAGTTGGATCAACAATGGCCTCCCGTGAGTCCTGCATTTTGTCTTAGCTATGTCTACCAAATGTAAACTGCCCCCCCTTCCCATTTCAGTTTGGTTATATGTAGACAGCACTAAATTATCATTATTATTCAATGCTTATTTCCTCTTATGGACCTCTTTTGTATATCCTCTGTTAACCAAGAAGTTGATCCAACACTGTGTCCCTCCCCTCCACTTCCATATAATGAAAAAATGGCAGCCACCTGGCATTATAAAGGCTTGTCTGGAGTCTTAGTCTAGCTAAAATGGCTTCTAGATACTTAATGCTATTTATATTGCTTGTCCAGTGGGATATTTCTGGTGGGGATATAGTCAGCTATCTCTCAGTAATTGCTTTCAGAGCAGCCACTATTAGTACTCTATATAAGTACATTTCTGTGGCTCTGTTAAGTATTTCTGTCCCCAGCCCCAGCACCAAGTTGGCAAAAGTTAGCTCATGTGGAGTTATTAAAACCCGTTGTATGATTTGTCCCACTGAGTTCCAGAAAGTGACTAAATTTTCATACTCCCAAAATATGTGGGTATGTGCTCCCTTCTTTCTGCATTCCCTCCAGCAACCATCAGAGTTGGTAGTGTCATAATGTTTTATAATGACTGGGGTTACAAAAAATTGGGTACAGATTTTCCATTGAAATTCTCTCCAAGAACTGGATGTTGTTTTATGAACATTGCCCCATATACCCTCCCACTGGTCTTCTGTCAGTTCCAGGGACCCTTCACTTTTCCACTTACTTTGAATCTGTTGGAGCTCCAATTTACCCACATTTTCTCATAGTATTGGATACAGCAATGAGACCGGTTTCCTGATTTCTGCTAAAAGAGCTTTATTGTATACCATGGCTGTGCCAGGGGCTGGATCACTCAACAGGGCTCTAATTCCTAGTCTTGTGTTGATATAGTTTCTACACTGTAGATATCTATAAAAGCCTTGCTTGGGCAAATTATAAAGAGATTGTAGTGATTGGAGGTCATGTAATGTGTCTCCAATCATCAATTGCTTTAGAGTCAGCAGTGCCTGCCTCTCCCACCTCTTGAAACATGCATCCTTCCTATCTGCTGGGAATCCTGGGAGGAACTTAAGGAGAATATAGTGCCAGACAGGTTCCAGGATCTCCCACTTCTGTCTGACTCTTATCCATATGTCTAATGTGTGTCCTGTCCACCTATTAGCAACCTCATTGATGGTTTGTGATGTTATTAGCCATGGTAGGTATCTTAGGGGAACTTTAGTAAGTGTCTCATATTCTATGGTGCACCAACCTGGTCCTCCACATATGAGATCATTTTAAGTATTGGCATTGTCTGTGCAGCCATGTAGTATGATGGAAAGTGTGGAAGACCAAATCCACCCTCTGCCTTTGAGGCCAGTAACACTGTCCATTTAAGTCGTGGTCTGCGGCCATTCCAGATAAAGTCTGATACCTTTTTTTTAGTATTTTCCATTTTCTAACTGGAATTGAGATTGGTAGGGTTGAGAATAGGAACACAAGTCTGGGCAGCACATTCTGTTTAACTGTATCTATTTTATGTGAGAAAGAAAGTGGGAGTGATCCCCATCTCTTTAAATCGGTATATATTTGAGTAAGTAAGGGGCTATAGTTACATGTATAAATTTGTTCTAGTCTTTGGAGGATCCAAATCCCTAAATATTTTACTTTTTCTTTGGCTACTTTAAAAGGGAGTTGGGCTATTATTGCAGGGAGGGGGATCTTTGTCTTTCCCAGGGATAACACCTCTGATTTCTCCTTGTTAATTTTGAAACCAGATATCATTTTGTAGTTTGCCAATAGGTCTAGTAAGTGTGGGATGGACGTTTCTGGTTCTGACATATAGGTCAGGGTGTCATCAGCATAAAGAGCGATTTTATAAGTTTGTTGATTTATTTTTATTCCATTAATTTTCTGGGATTCTTGTATAGCTGCAGCAAAGGGTTCAAGGCTTATTGCAAAAAAGAGTGGGGATAAGGGGCAGCCCTGTCTAGTGCCCCTATTAATTCTAAAAGCATCTGAAATTGTTCCATTAACTTTAACTCTGGCAGAGGGTGTTTTGTAGCACAATGTGATCCAATGGAGAAATTGCCCAACCAACCCCATAATGTTCCATGACTGTTTTAAAATAGGACCAATTCAGACGGTCAAATCCTTTTTAGCATCTAAGAAAACCGCAAGCAGGGGAGTGGTGGATTTATTACTATGGGACATAATATTTAATAATTTTCTAATAGTATCTAGCATCAGCCTATGTGGGATAAAGCTTGTTTGATCATCGTGGATTATCTGCTCTATATGTTTTTGTAGTCTGGTAGCTAAGATCTTGGTTAGGATCTTAAGGTCCTGGTTTAAAAGTGAAATTGGCTGATAGGCTTCACATTGGTCTGTAGGTTTGTTGGGCTTTGGCAAGACAGTTATCAAGGCATGGTCCCATGATGGGGGGGCCCTCTCCTCTTCCAAACAGGAGTTAAAAACCATATAATGTATGGTAAGTGCCTATTAACCACCATAATCAGCAGTCACACAGCTTTGTTATGCACTGTTTAGAATTTTAAAAGTTGTTAACCACACTTCAGAACTTCCAAACAGTGGCATAACAAAAAAGAATGCACCAGAGTTCCATAATTCTCACACATAGAATGCAAGCAGTGTTTTTTTGACCATACACTATAAAAGATGATGGCTGGGGATCGGGTGACAACCACGTCGAAATCACCTCTCGTGGTTGCTAGGACTACAGCAAACCTCTCGAGCTGCGCTCTCGAGGTTTATCACGTTGCCCTAGCAACCACTTGAGGTGATTACAATGTGGTTATTGCCCGATCCCCAGCCATTATCCTCTATAACCAGTATGGCACATAAGGGCTTTATTAAGTGCTTATAGAATTCAGGACCAAATCCATCTGGTCCAGGTGATTTACCAGATGGAAGATTTTTTATAGCAGTCAGTACTTCTTGTTCCGTTATATTGGAATCCATTATATTGGAACTAATTTCTTGTTGGGCTGATTGTCCCAGTTTCAGCAGCTGAAGTTTGCTCAGGAACAGCTTTGTATTTGCTGTCACTTCCTCTGGGGAGCTATTGTCAGTGTATAGCATCTGATAACATATGTTAAATTGGTCAGCTATATCTTAGGGCTTATTCAAAGGGCATGAGGAGTTATTCTTATTTTTAATTTGAGTGATTCACCTTGAAGCTTGTTCCGTACATAATCTATATGCTAATAACCTTGAAGCTCACCCGCCTATGTCTGATATTTGTGGTTCGAGAATTTAAGAGTCCCTTCAGCTTCCTCATGTTCCATTTTAGCAATGGTCTCTAATTATATATAATTTCTTAACTAATTTTTGAGAGTTAGTATTCAGTTTGTACTGACATTTTAAAGTTTCATGCTCCTTTAGCAGCTTAGCAAGAGTGAGGGCCTTCCGTTTTTTATGAGCCAAAGCAAAACTGATCAGTTCCCCTTGAACCATTGCTTTGATTGTTTCCCACATGGACAAGATGCAACAGTTTTGAGCCAGATTAATATTATACATTTCCTGTATTTTTTCTTTTAATTGTTTGAGGAAGGATTTATTGTTTATTGAGGAGATATTAAGTCTCCATGAATATGTCCTCTATGATGCAGTGAACCAGATGTTCCAGGATAATGGGGCATGGTCAGATAATGTGAATTGATGGATTTTTATATCTCCAGTCCCATACATATATTGATTTTGGATAAGAAAAAGGTCAATTCTGGAGTATGATTTTTGTGAGGTGGAGTAAAATGTATAATCCTTTTCATTACCGTGCTGTATGCATCATACATTCTTGAGACCCTGTTCCTCTGATAAATTATTCAAGATAGCAGTGGCTTTTTTATTTGTAATAATCTTGCCTGAGGAACGGTCTACATTAGGATCAACTACAGTATTAAAATCCCCCCAATATTATCTGTCCTGGTGGTAATTGTGCCACCTTATATAGCACTTACATTATGAAACATTTGGTACCTTGATTTGGGGCATAAATGTTACCAAATTGGAAGCTTTTCCCCCTTAAATGTCCCTGAAAGTCTAAGGTAATGCCCGTCCATGCCTCCTTCCACTGATTCTACTTGGATTGGTATCCCCCTTTTAATTAAAATAGCTACTCCTGCCTTTCTATAATTAGCTACTGAAGATGTCCCTACATGCGCCGCCCACTGTCTTTGCAATTTTGCATGTTCCCCCAAGTTAAGTTGTGTTTCTTGTAAGTAAACAATATCCCCGCTTAGTCTGTTTAATTCTGCTGACAACCTGGTTCTTTTGATTGGGGAGTGAAGCCTCTTTACACTATAAGAAATTATCCGTAATTCCTCCATTTGGGTAGACGTTTACTGATATGCTTTAAGCCCAAGATCCAGCAGGAGAACCAGTCGTCCCCCCCCCACGCAAACCAAGCATGAGATCAAGTCACAAAAATCATTTGTAAAACTTCATTAAAACTATGAACAAACATTGGGTTACCTCTTTGACAACACTTAACAATCAAACCATTACTTAATAAGAGAGGTTTTACCCCCTCTTTTTGTATGTCCTCCTCCCTTCCTTGCTTCCAAGATTGAAGCTCTGAGTTTATATGCTACAGAACAACAAGAAAAGAAAAAGATGTATCTATTTTCCTTGCTTTACTGGTGTGGAAAGGGTCTAAGATTTCTTCCTAAACAGGAAGGAATGGTAGATACCTGTGTCATTATGTGGTTAACAGTCACCACCAATACAAAGGAGACACCCCAGAGGCTAGTTTTACAATTTAAACCTATGCTCCAGGGCTTCCCCAGGCCACAAACTACAAAAAAAAGAGAAAGTTCTGCAATACCTCCTTTCGTTTTTTTCCTCTCTCCCTCGAACAGCATTTTCAAAATCTCTCTCTTTTACCCCCTTATTGTTACACAAAATGGTTTCAAAGGTTTAGTAGTCCTTGCAGACCATGGCCCATTTAGGACACTACTACCATGAGTCCCACTCAAAGTCTGTTGAATACCTTTTAGCTTCCTTCAGGTATCAAATCAGTTGCTCATCTTCAGTGTTGTTAAGTCGCTACTCCACTGGTTGGGGAAGATTTGGTTTTACCAGCTCTATTCAACAGTCTGTGGCCAGTGCTTTTGCAATGGGACCTTGTGCTGCTTGCTTGGGATTGGGGCCTGCCACAGACCAAACATTCTGCCACAGTTTCCTTTCAAGATCCTCCATTTCAAATTCTGGAACAGCTATGTGGAGGTTTTTAAGAAAGAGGGCTGCATCCAGTAGTGAAGGAAAGATTTTTGGGCCATTGTCCAGATAGACCTTGAGACGCACTGGATAGTTGATCTGAGCTTTGATTCCATTTTTTTCTCGAAGCTCTTTGATGATGGGACAAAGTTTCTGCCTGTCCACCTGCAGGGCTGGTGAGTAGTCCTGATCAAAAAAGATCTGGGTGGACTGGAATTTTATTTCTTTGTGTCTCCAGGCTTCCTGTAGTATCATATCTTTAGCCTGGTAGTATACCATTTGAGTGAGTACAGATCTGGGTCTAGCATTTGGGGTTGCAGGACATGGGCCAAGCGAGCGATGAGCTCTTTCCATTTCTAAATGAATATGCACTGGGAGGGAGAGTGTTGTACACAGGAGATGCTGCATAAAATCGATCATGTTGGGAAATCCTTCCTCCGCTCCCTCTGGAATGCCATGGACTCTAAAGTTGTTCCATCTATTTCTATTTTCAAGGTATTCCATGTGGTCAGTGAGTTTTCTGTCCTGTAGTAGGAGGAACAAGACCACCCGGTTGGTTGTTTCTTGGGCCTCTGCAACTGCTGTTACTTTTGTAGTATTGGTTGTGACCTTTTTATCCAAAGTTTTAACTTCTTGCCTTAGCTCTGTTAGATTTAAATCAATCCATTCTACTGCGGCTAGGATTTTATTCAAAGTGCATCTTGTTTTTCTATGTGATCAGTCTTCTCCCTCCAATGATTCTGCAGATGATACTGACGGAGATCGGGAGCAAGCTGGCTGAGAGGCGGCTGTAAACTCCTCCATGTCTGTGCTCAAATGGAACTGCTTTATTTTGGCTGGTTTTTAATCTTTTTTGCTGATTTGCCATGACCCTGCCTTGTGGCTATCTTTAGTCTACTTCTTCAAGCTTGAATGCCCACTGAAAGTGCTCTTTAATCTATTAAATTCTTAATAATTGGACTGGTCGGCCATGGAGCTCCTAGTGTGTAGTCCTTCACATGGTGGTGATGTCACCGGAAGTCTACCAGTCACGTTTATGAGGTGGTATGGAAAAATGGCTATGTTGAAAGTCTGGAGCCAAAATATTGAACATTAGCAAAATTGTGAGTGAATGCTGAAATAGTGCAATGCTCACTCATAACCTGGGCATTTTACCATATTTGTACACAAATGTTTCAGCATAGCATTCAGATCAGCAAGGAAGCATTTTCTTTTTTACAGGTTTAAAAAAAATCATTGAGGGATGCGTTTCTTCATTTCAGTTCACATTCCGACACTGGGGATTGGGCACACCAATGTTGGGCTACTTTTCATAGAACAGAAGTGGGTGACCAGGAGGGAGGGAGGTTGGGGCTTCAAGAAAAATGGTACTGGGGTGACACTCTAGTCCACTTATATTACATATATAAAAATAAATAAATACTGGAAAGAGTGGGTGGGTGACCTGAAAGGGAGAGGGAGAAAGAAGTGCTACTGGGACCCCGGTCTTCTTAATAAATATTTTAATTAGTAAAATAGATATATAGATAGATAGAACAGGATCACCAGCTCATTGCTTCAACTGAAGCTGGCAGCATGACTCCAGCTATGGCTTCAGCATTCAAGAAAGTCTTACTGTTCTCCTACAGAGAATGTGTGTGGGTGAATGGCTCCTCTAATTAATCTGGGCACCCTGGATTTGGGGGTTCCCAGAAAAGGTATTTCCAGTGATTCTTTTTTTAAAAACAAACACCAGAATGTAGCTAAAGCTAACTGGGGTTTGTTTAACTAGGTTCAAGTGTTTGTTTTTTTAAAATTGCACATTTTTTATGTATTTTCCTTGTTTTTTTATTTCGGGGGTGGGTCAAGCTGGCAGCTGTCACAGCACAAAAAACATTTTTGTGCTGTGAGAAGCAGGAGATGAGAACACAAAAATGCTCTGTGACATAGACTTTTTGATGTTGTAACAGAACGTTATCAAAAAAACTCTACTGAGCATGCTCTGAACTGCAAACAAATCAAAATGTTAAATCCTTATAACTCTGGAAACCTTTAATATTTTTTCACAAAATCTGCAAAAGGCATTACTTTGGTACAGCACACTTCTACCCTGAAAGGTTTTGGAAAAAAATCCATTCTATGTAGACTGTAGATGACAGCAAACCCCAAAACCCATGTTCAGTACAGGGAAAAAAATTAAACGTATACTGGAAAAGGACATATGCGTCTCTCAGAAACCACACAAGCTGCTGTTACAAAACTTTCCATATATTTAGACCTTGCCTACTACATAGAGCATACACAATTTCAGCTAATTTTGTCAAATGCTGCCAAAGCTATTAAGGTGCAAAGTTAGGGGTTTAACATCGAACCTGTTGCTTAACCCTAACTATACTGGCACTACTGTGCCAATATAATATATACAGTCACTAGGGTGCCCAAGCTCAGTGGTGGCCACTTCTTTTATGTAACCCCAACACTACCCTCTTAGCATCCATGCCACCTACTGCTACCATTTCCCCATAAAAGTAGTACCTGTAAAAAAAGAAAACCTTCGTGAGTGGTCCTAATATAATAACAAAGTTGTAAATAATGAAACAGTCCATTGTTGTCTCCCTTCCCAGTGTACCTGCACAAAAGAAAATGGTCTATTGTCACATCTCTCCAACCCCACCCACATCCTGCCCACCACTAGCACTATGCCAGTCCTCACCCCTTATTTACCCATGTACCTGTATAGGAGTCCACCGCTGTTTCTTCTAAACTACCAGCAATATGCTACCTATTGCATCTAAGACCTGATTGAACTGAATACAGTTTTTGGGACTTTTGTTCATGTTTGTTCAACTTTTATTCATAAGTTCACTGTTTTTTAATATTTTGACACCAACTTTTTTGTTTTAACTCTTTTTTTCTCACCAGCTTTCCCAGGGCATATCTCAGGCTTGCTCACTTGGCTGTCCACCCCTAACCACCCGCCTGAACCTGTCCTTCCAACACTCACATCAGTATCAGGATCTTCACCTGACCGCCCGACCACAGAGGAGCAAGCCAAAGATCCCCAGGGAGTAGAGACGGAATTTGTGGCTGGTCTTGGGCATGTGGAGCATCTTTCCCTGGAGGTCACCGTCACCTCACTTGGAAGGCTGGGGTTTTTCTTGCTTTACACCCTCAATCCCCCAGCCCCTAGAGCTCGAACATGCAATGGCATCAGGAGACACCTGCCACAGCTCTTTTCCCACTATGTGTTGCCCTAGCATGCACAGTACCTCTGGTCTCCACCAGGGGCTGCTGCAGTGCTGGGCAAGCCTGGATCCCACCCCAGAGAGAGGAGAGCTGTCCTCTGGATGCTCAATCCTCTCTCTCTCTCCCTTGCTGATCCCCGGCAGCCCAGGCTCATTCCTGAACCCTGGTTGCCAGCATGGTGTGAGGTGTGGCATCCAGTGCCTCAACCCTCAGTGCTACCCGGACGATGACCCCAACTTTTAAACATATCCTCTTTAGCACCTTACTCCATAAACCTGATAGCTGTCATTTTTCAAATCTCAGCGAAACATCTTTTCATGTTGTACAGCAACAGAAATAGAAAACCACTATGGTTCTCAAAGGAAGTAGCTGGGAAGGTAAGAGCAAAAAAGTTGGCTTTCAGAAAGTACAAGGAAACACAGAAGGAGGAAGACAGGGTAGTGTATCTGGCTAAGCAGAGGGAGGCAGGAAACATAGTCAGGAATGCAAAGGAGCAAATGGAGGAAAAAATAGCCCAGGCAGTAAAGAAAGGGGACAAGACATTTTATAGGTATGTTAGTGAAAGAAGAAAAACCAGGGGTGGGATTGTAAGACTTAAAGGGGAAAATGGGGAGTATGCAGAAGGGGACCTGGAAAAAGCAACAATCCTGAACAAATATTTTTGCTCAGTATTGACAGAAGTAGGGGAAGGTGAGGGACCACAGTTAAGCAACAGGAGCAATAATGGGAGGGAGGTGGACACCAGTTCATTTGTGGAGGTGAGAGTCCTAAAGGAACTCACAAAACTAAAAGTGGACAAGGGAATGGGGCCAGATGGGATACATTTTAGAATATTAAAGGAGCTGAAGGAAGTGCTGGTGGCACCGATGGCAGCTCTGTTCAATGAACTGCTGGAAATGGGAGTAGTTCCAAAGGACTGGAGGAGGGCAGATGTAGTCCCCCTTCACAAAAATAGGAGCAGGAAGGAGGCTGAAAACTATAGACCAGTCAGCCTGACCTTGTTGGTGGGGGAACTTACGGAATCACTGCTAAAAGGAAGGATTGTGGGACATCTTGAATCCAGTGGAGCACGGGATCTGAGGCAGCATGGATTCACAGTGGGAAGGTCATGTCAAACAAATCTGATAGATTTCTTTGACTAGGTAACCAGGGAAGTGGATCAGGGAAAAGCTGTGAATGTGGCCAACCTGGATTTCAGCAAGGTCTTTGACACCATTCCACATAAAAGACTTGTAAACAAGCTGGGAAACCTAGGAATGGATCCAAAGGTGGTAAACTGGATTAGAAATTAGTTAAGGGACAGAACACAGAGGGTGGTGGTGGTAAATGGAGTGAACTCTGAGGAAAGGAGGGTGAAAAGCGGGTACCACAGGGATCAGTTCTGGGGTCAGTCCTATTTAATGTAACATCACAGTGGGGCTGGAGGGGAGGGTGTGCCACTTTGCAGATGACACAAAAATCTGCAACAGTGTGGACACACTGGGAGGGGTGGAAAAAAAATGAGGAGGGACCTGGGTAAACTAGAGGAATGATCAAGAGTGTGGCAGTTAAGATTCAGTGCAAAAAAGTGCAAAGTCATGCATTCAGGGCACAGGAACCAAGAGGAGGATTACACGATTGGAAGGGGGGATACTGACGGCCACCAAACAGGAAAGGGATCTAAGGGTAATCATATCTGATGACCTAAAGGTGGACAAACAATGTGCCAAGGCAGTGGGGAGAGCCAATGTGGTACTAAGGTGCATTGGGAGCGGTACCACCAGCAGAAGAAAGGAGGTGGTGATAATGCTATACAGATCGCTGGTGAGACCTCATCTGGAGTACTGTGTCCAGTTCTGGAGGCCACATCTCTGCAAGAACATAGACAGGGTAGAGGCAATTCACAGAAGGGCAACAAAAATGGTGCAGGGGCTGTACCAAATGACATATGAGGAGAGACTGGAGGACCTCCATAGGTATACCCTAGAGGAGAGGAGAGAGAGAGAGGGGGGATATGATAGAGATCTTCAAATATCTCAAGGGCATAAATAAGGTACAGAAGAGTAATGTCTTTCAGAAAAGAAGATGTTCTTGAACAAGGGGACATGACATGAGGCTGGAAGGGGGAAGACTAAGAGGAAACGTGAGGAAGTATTTCATGGAGAGGGTGGTGGATGCACGGAACAGCCTCCCAGCAGAGGTGGTGGGGGCAAATTTGGTAGTGGAATTAAAAAATGCATGGGACAAGCATAGGGGAACCGTAGCGATAGGAAAATGAGGGTAAAGTCAGAGATCAAATAGGGGCTGCAGTTGTTGCAGCAGGTAGGGAAAATGGGCAGACTAGGTGGGCCTGGATGTCCTTTTCTGCCATCAGATTCTATGTTTTCATTATGTTTTGGGTGGTACTTGAAAAACAACTGTTGTCAGGTTCATGAGGTGGGGTGAAAAAAGACCACACTGAAAATTTGGGGAGAAAAATCTCAGAAAATGACGAAGTTATGAGCAAAAGTTGAAAATGAATATAGCAGCCAAAAAAAAACAAAAAAAAACAATAGTTGGCTAATGCCAACAGCAAAATACCTTTTGATTTTGATTGGTAATTTTTTGGTTTTTGAAATTGTTTGCAAATCTTCAAAAACATGAAGTTAGGGCACGCATAATTAGGTCACAGCTCTTTTGTGCCTTGCATTTCTTGCTTTGTGCAGGGCCCATAAGGCCCTGCATGAAGCAAATTAGGACCTACAGGACCTGCACAAAGCAAGTTAGGACTTACCTACTGATTTGGGCTCTGTGTATCCTGCTTCACGAAGTGCACTTGGACTTATCTCCTGATTTGCCAAGGACCCTGCACTAACCAAGGTACCGTGGGACTCTTTTTTCTCATTTGCACAGGTACTGCTTCACACAGGGCCACCAGGACTTACTTCCCAAAGGGCACTGCATGAAGCAACTTCGACTTATCTCTGCTTTTGTGGATTTGCACCATTTAGCAACACACAGGGCCTTCAGAGCTCTGCACACTGTATCTAAAAAAGCACTATAGCTGTCTAAAAAAAAGCAGGAAATTCATGGCAAAAAACTATGTTAGTGCATCAGTTATGTTTTTTGAAACATCAAAAGCAGGAAAATCTGATGTTAGGAATTTACTGAATCCTAACTTCCCCCACCCCATACCCAACCCTCATGAACTCTACTGAACTGAATGCCAAAGCACAATGGAGATCCTAATCCCGAACCACCCTGCATGAACTAAGTTAATATCCATAGTATTTGAAAAAGTAGAGTTCTAACATGCTTCATACAGGACCCTTTGGGACCTGCTTGAAACAGGACCTGACTACTGGCTCACTTCACACAGGAACCTTAGGTCCCTGTTTGAAGTAGAAAATGCACAGGATCCTTTGTGAAACAGGACCTGACTACTAACTTGTTTCACAGAGGGTCAGAAGCAGGAGTTGAGCTCTAAGTTGCTTCACTCAGAGCCTTATGAGTGCTGCACAAAACAGGTCCTGAGTCCTAGCTTGCTTCATGCAGGTTCAAAAAAGCAGGATGTACAGAGGCCTTCAAGCCCTGTGTTTAACAGGACCTAACTTCTTACTTAGTTTGTGCTGCATGAAACAGGACCCAAGTCTTAACTTGCATTGCACAGGGTCCTTTGAGGTTGGAATCTGGATTTTGCTTTGGCATTCAGTTTGGAAGAGTTAGGGTTCAAAAAATTCCTAAAATCAGATTTCCCTTCTTTTTATGTTTCAAAGCCCCTAACTGATGCATTAACATATTTATTGCCACAAAAGTAGGAAAATCTGGCATTAAAGTTTCCAACTCTTACTCCCTGTCAAGAACCTACTCCTGGGGGTCAGGTCCACTGAGCTCACAGTGCCCATCCCTAAGTGCAATCTGTGACAGGGAAGGGGAAAACAGGCGGCATGGGGTCATTATGTCGCAAGACAAAATGCCACATGGCACTATCGCCTTTCTGCGATTAATGCCATGGAGGCATCATGTCTTTATTCTGTGAGGCTCTGCCCCACACCTAATACAGAGGCTGTGCCGGACCCCCTTCAAGATTCTCAACTCTGGGGGTCCAACCTGAAAGACGGGTCCGGCTTCACGATAATGCCATACGCTTATTAAGCATGCAACATTATGACCTGGTACGAAAAGCAGGAATACCCTCCTCGTGTCCTCTTAGAGTGCTTGCTGAGTTCACAACTGAACACCCCCCATGAGGTCCCAGGGCTCCCGCTTTTCTCTGGATAAGGGTGCAATACCACTCTTGAGTCTTGTAGCCAAATGAGAACCCTTTTTGGTTGTTGCATAAAGGGGGAAGATCCAGGTGTTACGATCTCTTGAGAGTAGCATCGTAACCCTGATTTTGTCTTCTCCCACAGGGCATGCAATAACCTGGTTCAAATCCCAACAGACTCTTCTCTGAAACTTTTGTATTCTCGCTATCTTTACCCAGATTTCCCTTTACAGATCCTTGTTCAATTGGTAGCTTATGGTGGCACCCCTTAGCGATAAAAGTTTGGTCACAGATTATTAATAAATGTCCCACAATCATGCACAATATAAAAGTCTCACTCAGGCAGGTTTCTTAAAAACAAATGTTTTACTAAATAATTATTTATCATACATTTACAACTAAAACATTTAGAAATGTTGTCACAGAATAACACAAATAAAAGTGGTCTGTACAAGAAAAATGCACTATGAGTTTTATCTAATTTCTACCTTAAATTCATAGTGAATTGAAGTCCAGAAGAATAAGTGAAGTCTGAAAAGTCCTTTCCTTCTTTTTCAGGCACTGGCTTTCAGTGTGTGCTGGCAGTGTGTTCTCTGTCTTGTTAGGAAGGGTGTCCTTTGAAATGCTCCAAGAAAAGAGAACTTGCATCTGTTTCAGAGTGCCTTACATAGTCTGCCAAAATCCCTGATCTGGTCCTAACTTTTAGGCCAGTAGATGTCACTCTTGCGCTTTCCCCAAATTGTAGGGAATTGTTATTATTTCTTATTTAGGTTCTTATATCACCACTTCCTGGCACGTTAGTAACATTTCAGAAATGATTCCTTTTATGTCCTACTGCCCTACAATATAACACTTGTAAGACAATTCACACCAGCCTGTCAGGAATGGCTATTTCCCAAATCCTGGTTCCTAAGCATCCTGCCTTTGAAGGCAAAGGTTTATCTCCTGAAACTTTTTATTACCTCTGCTTCCTTCAATTAAATTTACAAGGCATTTCCACTCCTTTTTGAGTGTGATTTAGCTTTCTGGCAAGCAGCTAGTTCCTAGGTCACAGAGGATATCACAGATTTTGAAAAATCCATTCTCTCTTTCTATATGACCCCTTTTCTTAATACTGGCATTTTCATGTGGCATTTAACATACACATAATCACATCAAAAATAAATATGTAACAGAAATATATCTGCAAACAATGACCGGCCATGGCTAGCTCACGGGAGCGCGACATTATGCTCCCGTCATTTCGCTCCCGCCACTCTCACTACTGACAGTTCTCTCCCATACAAATTCACTCCCTGACAAAATCACTCCCTATTATGCTCCCAAAGCAGCTCCTGATAATATTACAAGCACAAGAAGCATGCAAGAAGAAGCTCCCAAAGCAGCTCCCGATCAGTATAGTGAATTAGGCAGTACAGCATTAAAATATAAAAATATAACAAAACTGAAGATTAGGAAGTAATATTACATGAATAGAAATGGTAGTTGCTGGTACCCTAACAAAAACGTAGTCCATGCTGATGTTAACTACTGTGTAGCCCAGTATGCTCCATTACCTTGACACAGCCTTATTCAGCAGCATTCAGCAATTCATTCTGTTATTACACTCCCTCGTTCAGCATTTTGCAGCATTAGTGCAGCCCAGTACACTCCCAGCATTATTCAGCAGCATTGTACAAAATCAGTGAAATTATGCTCCCTATAGTGCAGCCCACTATAATTACGCTCGTTTGGCTGTTCACATTGACACTTGCTCAGCCCAGCTCGCTCATTTCTCTGTGACAAGATACAAATTCCTCCTCCCACTCCATTACGTATCAGCAGCGACACTTGCTCCATGCAGCTTCACCACCACCAGCACGGACGTATGTGTTTCTGCATACATGTAAGTTCTTTATTACTTTTGTGCTTCTGTTCTTTTGATATTCTGTCACTGCAGTAAAGGCTGTTTGACTTTTTGTGCCTCAGGAAGCTTTTGTGCACAGCTTTATACTCTACTGATTGCCAATTAGTGGGAGTGAAATGACCAGGGGTGAATTAGTGGGAGCAAAATGACCAGGAGTGAATTAGCATGGGAGTGAAATTGACCAGGAGTGACAATGGTGGGAGTGAAATGTCGTAGACCCCTAGTTCACAACCCTCCCCACCTTCCCAAAGCAGCAAAAGGAAACAAGCACACAAGCAACCACAGAAAGCCATCGTCAGGTAAGACAAACAACATGGAACTGTTTCCATATGACACAAATGCAGTAACACTGATGTGCTACCTTTGGATTTGTATCTGTGGTACGCACACTACAAGACCTGCACACTCACTTCAAGCTGCACATAAAAATCCATGATACTCAAATCACAACTGTAAAGGTGGTGGAATATCTTATTTTGAATATTTGGCTGAATATTTATATTCAGGGCATCAAATGTTCGGAAATTCGGTTTTCAGCTTCGTTATACGTGTACGTGTGTGTGTGTGTGTGTGTGTTTGTGTGTGTAAAAAGCAGTCCTCTCAGCCTCCTCCCCAGCCCAGAGATGGTAAAAACCAATCCCCCACCCCCATGCAATGAGCCCACTCTCACCTATCTTCCCTCAATGCCCACAATTTCAATCTAACAAAAAAAACTTCCATGATGGGCGTTTGCAAAACATGTCTGCCGCCATGGCCATCTCCTCTTTCCATATTTTCAGTTAAATAAATTATCCCCCTATCCTGGCAGCTGCACCCAAGTTCCACACTTCTCCCCCCAAGACCCACATTTCTTAAATTTAGTAGTAAGTCAGACAGGTGCAAGAAGGCGAGTGAAACAACCCACCCTCCTCTACAGCAAACCGCCTTTTTCTGAATTGTGCTCCCACAATTGCTTGCATATTAAAACAGCTGATCACATGATCAAGTGTTTCACTATGCCAGCAAGTGTGGGAGCACCATTTGCAAGAAGGCATATGACCGTGGATTTGGGCGAGTTGTGTTGATCACGTTCTTATGGCCCTCTGTCTTGCTACTAAATTTAAGAAATGTGAGTGCTGTGGGGGAGGAGGGGGGACTTGGGTGCTACCAAGGTGGGGGTGGGGGATCATTTATTTATCCAAAAAATGGAAAGAGAAGACAGGTTTGGCTGTGGAGGTGGACAGGTTGTACCGGTTACAGATCATGGGCGTTTTGTTATTAACATTGAAATTGTGGGTGCTGGGGGAGGGTGGGAGTGTGCTCACTGCAGAAGGTGGTGGTACAGGGGTTGTTTTTACCATGACTGGGCTAGGGTGGAGGGGCTGGTTATTCCTTTTTTTGCTTTTGTACTATTTTCCAAATACAGATAGGCACCAATAGTGCCATTATACGTTATTTGGATCCAAATAACAAAAAGTGCATTATTTGTGGTATTCAGGAAATACTATTTATTACTTGCACACCCCTACACAACATTATTTCTATGTGCAGAAGCAGAGGCCACTGCAGCCACGGATATAAAGCCATGTTACTCAATTTACAAGAGTTCTTTCGTCTGCAGAAGCACAGGCTCCTATGGGGCCAGCACATCTGTACCCACAGGTACACATGCACACTATAAGACATGCACACAGTTCTGGCTGTAGAAACATAGGCCTCTGAGGTGCATATGCTTCCACAGCCACAGGTGTGAGACATGCACACTGACCTGTGGCTACAGAAGTTCAGGCCCCATGAAATCCATGATACCCAAATTGCAACACTACATCTGTCTGCAGAAGTGCAGCCCCCTGAGGGGCTTGTGCCTCTGCAGCCACAGGTACAAGACATACACACCCACTTGCAACATTAACACCCATGGGTGAGAGAGTGCATGACCATCAAAAGTTTTAAGTTAGCCCTTAAAACCTATTTATTCTTACAAGCATTCCCTTAAAATTGATTTGTTAATGGCCTTTGTTGCTTGGCTTTTATAGATTACTGTTAATTTATGCTTGGATTTTATTAAGACTATTGTTGTTTTATTTGAGACTATTTATGTATAGTGCCTTGGTTTGGAAAGGCACTTTATAATAAAGTCAACTCAATGGCCTGGCTGGGACCTGGAGTGGATACCCTTGCAGGACGGCACAGGACCGGGATCGTGCATTGTGTGCAGAAGCCACAGATGCACCCAAGAACTGCGTGGGTGGCTGGCAGCAGTGGTACAGCCCCTACCACACCTGCTCCAGTGGCATCCCCCACTGAACAGAGCACTGCCACCCCCACCCTGGCATGGGGCAGCACCCAACCCAGACCCTCAATGCCCACCTGCAGCCCATGAACACAGTAGGGGCCCTGTCCCCAGACATGGCCCCCCGCACACAGTGGGGCACCAGCCCCAGGACAATGCACACATCCTTGACAACCCCCCCGCCACACAGACCACACCACCCCCGGACCTGTCAGTAGGTGCCGTGTCCATGGGCAGATGGCAGCAATGCCCAACTGACACCTCCCCCACCATGTGCACTGGGGGCAAGGCATACACCTGAAGGGGGTCTCCAGGCTGCATGGATGGGGGGCTTCATGTGTTGATTTGTAGGTGCTGAGGTCTGGTTGCCATGCCGGGGGAGATCCTGTGGGTGCGCGGGTATGGCTGCATATGGCTGTTATGGCAGGGTCCCCCTTGGTGCATCCTTGTCACTTCTGTGCACCCACATGTCACACTGCATGCCTTAGTGCATGGTGCATAGTGTGGACATGTCCCCCTCCCACCCCCGGTGCATTGCTGTCCATATGGCCAGGGGATTGGGTGCCTAGAGGCTGCGGACCCCATTTGTGAATACAACACAGGGGATGCAATGGGTGCAGAGTGGCTATGTGCCACAGATATGCAGTGTGTAGCCACTCCACACAATAGTGTACATGGCCCATTAACAGTATAATAACTGGGTGATTGTGGGCTTGGGGGAACAACTGCACCACAAAACTGAGGAATTGGGGGAACTACTGCACCACCAGGGACATTTCAAATGCATCTCTACAGAGGGATCGTGAGAATCACTGGACCACCAGTGACATTTCATACATCCCTACTGAGGGATCGGGAGCCACTGGACCACCAGGAACATGTCAGATACATCTCTACTGAGGAATTGAGGGAACCACTCGACCACCTGGGACATTTTAAATACATCTCTGCTGAGGGACCAGGGGAATCACTGCACCACCAGTAGCTTTTCAGATACATGTGCATTGGGCAATTGGGGGTTGGGGAACCACTAGACCCCCAGGGCTTGCTTTATACTGGGAAAGAGATCCTAAGGGGCTGTAGTGCCATGTGCAGATGAGCCCATGATGGGCATTCAGATGGACCCTTGCATGCTCAGTGGGCTCATTTGCATGCTTGAGCCAAAAATTGCCCACAGAGGACCTGGCACTGTCCTGTTTTGGGCAACGCTATTTCCTGAGGGCCAGATTTAGCCCTGGTCCATGTTGGTGTAACACAGATCTATGTAGTACTGATATTTAGTCAGATAGTGCCGCTCTGTTGGGGAGCACTATCAAGCGGAATATCACCAGTGTCAGATGAGCACAAATGCAATGCAAACAGCTATGCTGTGCTTGCGCCAGCATCAGGCTCTCAATATCAGGGCCTACAATTCCTACAATTATCAAAATATATATATTTTAAATTTTCACAAAATCATCTAACTCACAGAAGAAATTTAATGTTGCTGGCAAATCCCATATCACACTAACGAGAAAAGCCTATACAAAGGCAAGATGTACATGAGTGACCACGAAGAGTGGTCTGTTATTAAAAAATTCCTAGTCTCTTCTGGAACAAATTTTTCCTCAAAAGCCATATTTATAAGAGAATCAATGTCTTTCTTGGGGGAAGGGGCATTGTTGTAGCAGAGGTCAGTTGACTGTATATAGCAGTGTTATTATGATGCTGTTTTACTACGGCTTTATATTTTGTAGTGTTCATAACCATGACACTGCCCTCTTTGCCTGCTTGGTTGTTATGGCAGCATTTTGATTCAAACTATCTATGGTTTCTCTCACCCTTTTCCAAAGATTATAATAAGAAGGACCCTGCTCAGTCTCAAAATATTCAGATCTTTGCAGGCATTCAGAAAGATGTTGACCATTGGATTCATTGGTGGACAGAAGGTCATCTGTTTCCTTAGTTGTCTTGCCCCTGTTTCCATATTATTACACACTTCCAAGAAACCTGTAGAAAGGAGTGAATGAGAAAGTGATTCAGTTGAAGAGTTATTGTTCACCTCTGGAACTCCCTGTAATGAGGAACACTGTAGTGATGTTGATACCAAAGGGGATGTTGGTGCCTATTGTCACTATTGCTGAGAAAACTATGTTCAAGAGTCTACCAAATTTTTGTAGGTCTGTATAGGTTTCAGTTACACCAGCACAGTGGCAGTGCTACCACTTGTGGCACCAACATCCTGGGTTCAGGAGCGAACGCAGGCATCGGTGGGTTAGCCAGGGGAGTCGAGGATTGCGTGTCTGAAGGACTGCTCTCCTCCACTGGGGAGGGTTTGCAGATCCCAGTGAATGACTTGCCCTTAGTGATGACTGGGGTAAAGGTAGCTCAGGCAGCCAGAATGCAGGGGATGTCATGATGACACTACATGCTACGCCTCCTCGAGGGAGTAAAATGAGGGAAAACTCCCATCTGGCAGGATGATGCCGGACACCCATATGCCCTGCTCTTGACTTGCTGGGCAGCCAGTTGAACTGAATCTGTTCAACAGCAGGGGTTGGGGAGCCCCACTGACTCCACTGGTGGGGGCAAGCCCAAAAGGAAGAAGCCGGAGATATGTCTCGGTGGAGATCTGGTTGATGGGGCTGGGGACCACTAGGGAAGGGGGAGGGGAAAAAAATGGTTTTAAATGACTAATTCTTCATTTGGTGCATAAGCTATGTCCCTTATTTAGGACCTGATTTCCAAATGCAAACATCTGTAACAAGAAAAATTGATTACATTATTGTTCTGAATACCTTCTCTCTTATCTCTCAATTTAAATTATCTGTAGAACATATGGTCTCCCTCACATAGCTCTAGTACTTCTTGTTAAAGTAAACTTTTTTCCTATTCCCTTGCTTATGATTACCATTTGTTTGTGCACCTCCTGCCCTGTCTTGTCCTCCACTTCTTGTTACAGACCGTAATATTCTGTGCTGTGGCAAAGTCTGGTCGGTAAAGGGGATGTGGAAGAGTGCCCTAAACAAACATTGATTTGAAATTGGACTTCCTGATACTGCTTGCCAAATCCATCACTTGTTCTGATGCAGTGGCCTGCTTCAGAATAGATCTGCACTTCCAGCTACCAAATCTTTTTCTTTCTCTGCCCAATCAAAAACACAATCATTCAGGTAATTGTCCTCATTTTGTTTGAATTTATATTGCTTGTTCGCTTTTATATTCGCATCCAGTCTTTGTATCACGATATCCAGCTAATTCTTGTAACTTTAACCATCAAAGAAGGGATCCAAGGGGTATGTAGGTCATGTCTGAGGCAGGTTGGGAAGGAAAAGAGGCACAAGAAACCTATCTTGCTCCCTGGGAAGGGGGGAGACAGTCTGGGGCAAAGAATTATCCTTAAGGAAGTACAAGGCAGATCAGTGGAAGGCAAATATGGAACTCTACCTAGGAATGTTGAAAGATGCCAGCAGTGTAGTGAAGAGTGCTAAGGGGGAGTCAGAACTCAAAATAGTGGAAGGGGTAAAGGAAAATGACAATTGCTTCTTTAGGTATGTCAGAGAGAAGAAGAAAAACAAGGGGGGATTGAAAGGTTGAAGAAGGAGGGGATATGGGTGGAGGAAGATGGGGAAAAAGTAGGCATACTAAATTAATATTTTTGCTCAGTTTTCACAGCTGGGGGGCAGCTGAATTGCAACATTAAAGTTGGGAGGGAGACAAGGGTGGTGATGGGACATCACCAAGGACAGATTGCTCAAGGGTTTTGGGGGTAGAAGGTGGATAAGTCACCCGGAGTAGATGGACTGCATCCCTGGGTGCTCAAGGAAGTGGGCAAGGCTATGGCAGCAACCTTGGCAGACCTTTTCAGTTGCTCATGGTGACAGGTATGGTCCTCACAGATTGGAGTATGGCTGGTACTGCTGCATGAAAGTGGGGATGAGGGACCCAGAAAACTGCAATTGGTCAGCCTGAACTTAATAGTGAAGACACTACTTAAAACTATTGTCAAAGAGCAATTGATGGACTTCCTGGAGAAATACAGTCTACAGGACAGCAGGCAGCAAGGTTTCATGCAGGGAGGCCTTGCCAAGCAAACCTCTTTAATTCTTCCGCACAATGTCTCAGGTGGTGGACGGGAGGCAGGCAATGGATATATTGTATTTGGATTCAGCTAAGTCTTTGACTCGACTTAAGGATGGGGAAAGACTTAACAAGGTGGATGAAAAAATGGATCAGACCACAACCCAATGCAATAAGGCATATGGGAAAGCCATTTTTTATTTACAAGAAGTGGGATGTTTGTGCCTTAGCTGGGATCTGAACTCAGTCATGCTCAGAATACTGTTCCACTTTACTACCAGGACAACTGGAAACCTGAGGATCCCAAAGGCATTCATCTTTTCTCAATGCACCCAAGGAACCACATGAATTAGAATTACATTTTTATTTACAATGAGTGCGATGTGCATGTATTTGAAATACAGTTTAGAAGCGAGAAACAAATAAGTGCCCTACTGGGATGTGAACCCAGGCCTCCTCAGATTGTGATTCTGTTGCAGTTCCAGTTGTACTTTCAGGACAGCTGAAACCGGGGATCCTAAAGGCACTCATCTTATCTCAATGCCCACCCTGGAGCCACACAAATAAGAATTACATTTTTTCTTCACGAGGTGTGTGATGTGGTTTGAACCCGGGCCTGCTCGGGACACCATTAAGGTGATTATTTTTTTTCCACATCTAAATTGTGCTTCCAGTATATACACATGCGCTCCTTATAAATAAAGCAGACGTATGACAACGATTCATAGAAAGAGGATACAAAGGAAAAAAGGGTGCTGTTTGCAGAAGAAAGGAGGAAACCAAACTGAAAGTAAGGATTTATTGCAACCTAAAGAGGAAGAAAAGAAAAATGAATAAATAATATTTGCCAACCCGAGGGTCAAGACAATAATAAACAAGCATTGACACAATGTAAAGATAACTGAGATGGGTAAAAATGAGAACCAACCACTGGTGGCAGCAAAACTAAATAAAAACTGAAAGACAGGACTTCTGTGACATCGCAAGCATGATGGCAGCTTAGCTCTAGATCTCCATTGACCTCTTGCACAATCAAGGGTAATCTGATCACTACTTAGTAGCTTAATAACAATGTTGTCAGTGAACCGTGTGGTAGAGGATGTCTGCAAGACAAACTAAGGTTAAACCAACACCTGCTGCTAGAATAAAGAATAGGGAGGAAGGAAACGTGCTCTCTCTGCCGCTGTTGTGCAGCCCTCAGAATAAAAGTTATGGACAGTACAAAGCAGCAACGCACAACAGAGCACAAAAGACTGAAGCCATGAAGTACAGCTCAGTAAGCTTTTAAACCAAGATATTAGTACAAGAATAGAGAGCATGGCTGTACTCTCTGTTCTTGCACCAGCACAATGGATTAAAAGCATACTAAGCTGTATTTCATGGCTCATGTCTTTTGTGCTTGATTGTGCGCTGCTGCTGTGTTCCCTGCTAAATTAAAAGTCCTGATAAAAGGATCCATCAGCACATCTGCAGTCACTCCCAAGAAAACACTTTCCATTTTCTTCTCATCAGCAGACCTCCACATCGAAAATGATGATGATCAAGCACCGTCTCAGCCTGGTGCATGGCATAAGGAAGGGGGAGAAAGACTTCTTCAGGCACATCAGGAGAGGAGCTGTAAGGATCATATAGTAAGGATTAGGAAGGAGGGGGGGTGGGTGGAAGCAGGGGTGAAAAGGCAGAAGTGCTAAACGACTGCCTCTGCTTGGTATTTACAAAATGGGGGGTGATTGCCAAGGAGGGGGAGGGCAGGAACGGAGGAGGAGGAGGAGGGGATGATGGACAGAGAAATCACAGAGGGCAGGGTTCTGGTGGGCTTGAGGGCACTGAGGGAGGAGGCACTAGGGTCAGATGGCATGCATCCCAGGGTACTGATGAAACTGGCAGTGGTCCTGGTAGGACCTTTGGCAGACCTATTCAATACCTCACTACAAGCAAGGTGTGTACCTCAGGATTGGAAGATGGCTCATGTGGTGCCCCTCCACAAGAGCAGCCCCAAGGATGAACTGGGGAACTACAGAGTGGTGAGGCTCACATCCATCATGGGTAAGCTGATGGATACTATCTTGAAGGAGAGGCTGGTGTCCCTCCTGGAGGCTAGAGGGATACAGGACAACAGATAGCATGGCTTCATCAGTGGTAGATCCTGCCAAACCAACCTGGTGGATTTCTATGACTGGGTAACTAAGCAATTGGACAGGGGCCATGCAGTGGATGTCCTGTACCTGGACTTCAGTAAGGCATTCAAGTCAGTGCCACATGGGAGGCTGGGAAGTAAGTTAGAAGGCACAGGGGCGGGTGCAAAACTGGTGAGATGGGGAGTAAACTGACTTCAGGGAAGGCAACAGAGGGTGGTGGTGGGAGTGGAGCTCTCTTCCCAAAGGGCAGTGATGAGCGGTGTTTCGCAGGTCTCAGTAATGGGACCAGTGTTGTTTGGGATATTCATTGCAGACAAATCATTGGATATCAATAGCAAGATCAGTCTGTTTGCTGATGACACCAAGAAGGGAGTGGTGGTGGACAACCTAGGGGGATGGCAGGGGTTGCAGGATGAACTGTCAAAGCTGTAAACCTGGTCAGACACCTGGAAACAGGGGCTCAATGTCAAAAAGTGCAAGGTGCTGCACTTTGAGGCAAAAATCCCAAGGAGGGGCTACCAGCTGGGGGGAGTGTAGTTAGCCATGACAGAGGAGGAAAAGGATTTGGGGGTGCACATTACTTCATTTGGACTTCAGTAAGGCCTTTGACACTGTCCCCCATAGGAGCCTGGTGAGCAAGATAGAAAGCCTGGGGTTGGGTGGGAAAATAACAAGCTGGGTGGAGGCCTGGCTGTCAGGAAGAACTCAGAGGGTGGTGCTCAACAGGATGCACTCCAGGATGACATGGGTGAAGAGTGAAGTGCCACAGGGGTCAGTTTTGGGTCCACTTCTCTTCAACATCTACATCAGTGATATTGCTGAGGGTTTGAGGGGGAGGGTGTACCTATTTGCTAATGATACGAAAATATGCAATAGGGTGGACACCCCAGGGATGGTGGAGGACATGAGGGTGGACTTAGAGATGCTTGAAAAATGGTCTGGGACGTGGCAGCTGAAATTTAATGCCAAGAAGTGTGCTGTGATGCACTTGGGGAGTAGGAACAGAAAGAAGAGCAGGGTATGCCCTAGGTGAGGAGGAAATTAAAGTAATAGAACAGGAGAGGGATCTGGGGATCATAGTCTCCTTGAACATTAAGGTAGGAATCCAGTGTAGCCGGGTGGTGGGAAGGGCCAATAGAATGTTGTCCTGCATAGGCAGGGGCATTACTAGCAGAAAGAGGGAGGTAATAATGCCCCTTTACAAAGACATGGTGAGACCACACCTGGAGTATGGGGCTCAGTTCTGGAGGTCTCATCTCCGCAAGAACATAGATGCATTGGAGAGGGTTCAGAGAAGGGCAGCCAAGATGGTGCAGGGTATGCAGGGAGAGTCATACGAGCAAAGGTGTAAGGAGCTGTATCTGTACACGCTGGAGACAAGGAGGGAAAGGGGAGACACGATTGACTCTTTTAAATATGTAAAGGGGCTCAATAAAATGGGGGAAGAGTGTTTACTTAAGAAGAAGAAGGGGGTCAAAACTAGAGAGCACAGCCTCAGACTTCAAGGAAAAGGATACAGGGGCCATATGAGAGGGCATTTCTTCACAGAGGGAGTGGTGGAGCCCTGGAACAGACTACCAGATGGAGTGGTGGGGACTAAATCGGTGTAAGAATTTAAGAGGGCATGGGACAAGCATATGGGGCTGAGTATTGGGGGACGGCCGGGGGCTGGCAGGGAGGAGGAGGTGTAGGGGGAAAAAAGGACATACTAGATGGACCTGTATGGTCCTTTTCTGCCATCAAGCTTCTATGAGTCTATGATTACGGGATCAATGAACAACTCAGAACAGTAGAAAGGCAGCTGCAAAGGCCAACAAACTGTTGGATTGTATTGCAAGAGGTATATCTTCGAGGAGGGGGGAGGTGATTCTGCCATTATATAGATCAGTAGTTAGACCACACCTGGAGTACTGCATGCAGTTCTGGTGCCTGTACCTGAAGAGTGACATCAAGTTACTGGAGGGGGTGCAGCACAGGGCAACAAAGATGATCCATGGTCTGTGGGACTTATCATACAAGAGTAGACTGAGGGAGTTGAACATGTACTCTCTGGAGGAGAGGAAGGACAGGGGGGATATGATTGAAACCTTCAAGTACATGAAAGGAATAAATAAGACAGGTACAGTGGGGCTGTTCAAAGTAAGGGAGGGGAAGGGCACCTGGGACCATGATATGAGACTGGAGGGAAGAAGGTTCAGGAGGGAGATGAGGAGACACTTTTTTACAGAGAGGGTGGTGGCTGGGTGGAATGCATTACAGGTGGAAGTGGTATCCAGTAGAACAGTGGGCTGCTTCAAAAGGGGATGGGACAGGGTAAGAGGGAGAGTCAAGGGGGGGAAGGGAGGGAAGGGCAGCTGCAGAACAAGGGGTGCTAGCTGCACAATCGAGCAGACTTGATGGACCATTTGGCCTTTATCTGCTGGCAAGTTGTGTATGTTCATAAGTAGAACTTCCTCACATTTCTCCTGAACTTAACCCTCACCAACAGCCAGTCATGCTTCTAGTGACTGCATAACTATTCCTTGCAAATAGGTCCTCACTATTCATTTTGCTTATGCACCTGAGAAGGTCTACCAATTGGCCATTGTGGTGTCCCGCGGTTACATTTCTAATGATCAAGTCCTTACACAATCTAACTGAGCCCTACCTAACTGCAAGAGTTACAGGGCCAGGAACCTGTCTGAACTGATGAATGCCAAGATGTAGCTGTGCAGCAATCCTTATGGGGTAGGATCTGCACACTTTGTTTTGCAAGCATTCTTGATTAAAGTGTGGTGGACCTGATGTGCCTCCTGTGGTGATCGGTGTGGGCAGTGGTGACTCACAGATGCTCCTTCAGTCCTTTTTTCCCATGAGGGAGATGCATTTTCTTCATCTACCCCAAAGCAGACAATAACTCAGGCCATAGCTGTCTGGGCCACATACAGGGGCAAATTCATGCAGCAGGATTTCCCAAGAAAAGTTGACTGTTTTCTCCCACAGAAACAGAGTGATGCAAAGAAACCCCCTACTCCAGTGGCTGAAGTCCTAGGGGGCACTTTAGATTGTGTTTTCCAGAGTCCAAGACATGGACTTCTGGCTGAAAAAAATAAACACATGGGCTGAGATGAAATCCCATCTGTTTCTCACTGATGATCAGGGAAATCTGAGCTGGCAGGGTGCACTGTAGCAGCCAAAATGTTGAGGCCTCCAGTGCTAATTGGCTGTTTTAACCCCCAGCGGGCAAAGGAACCTTCTGAGTGGTCTGTTTTCAAACCCTCTTTTAGTGTAGACTACAAGTCCCAGAATCCTACAATTGAGCTTCCTGTTAATTGTGACTTTTCTTGATAGGGAGATGTGTCCTGGGACTATTAAAGGAAAACTACACCCTCATGTCTTCTAAATTGTATTTGTTTCCTTGTCAACAGACAGCTTTTTTCTTCCAGTAGCTGATGGGGATATACACATCTGCTTCTGTTTGTTTTCACTGTTCATTCTAGTCCCCTCCAGGGGAAATCCAGGGGCTTTCCATTTTATGGTTGTTGAAATCTCATTTTCCATGAGAGCTGCATTAGCATATGAAAACATGATGGCACATCATTCATTTATACCATGCATCTCTATGCTGAAAGTACAAATAGCATGAAAGGACTCTCTGGAAACACACAAATTGAAAGCAATTTAAAGGGAAAAACCCTGTATTACAACTCAGACAGTTTGCAAAGCTAACTGAAGGTAAATGTGGTATGTCACACCTTGTTGCAACTTGTTTTATTGAAAGCAAATTAAGCAGATAGGCATACTAGGGAATCTAAAGGGTGCTGACAAATCATGTTTTCATATGCTAATGCAGTCCTCAGGGACAGTGAGGTTTCAACAACCAGAAAATGGAGACCCCCAGGATAGTTACAGGAGACCCCCAGGAGTGTTACAGGTAGTAGTATTAATAATGAAAATAAACGGAAGCACTCACATATATTCCTAACAGCGGCAGGAAAAGAGTTGTCTGTTAACATGGAAACAAAATCTACAAGATATGAGGGTGTAGTTTTCTATTAACTGGCTCCCCATAGTGTAGATAAAACTTGCAACCTCTGACCTGTGTGATAATTTTGATTACCCCCTGTTAGAAATAAGGCTACATCATTTCTCTTTGTATCCCTACAGTCTACTGCTGTGGCATATCTTAACTTTTCAGAACAACTAATTTAAATTTTTCTACTACTATGGGTAGGCCACCCATAATAGTACCTCTTCTCCCTTGTCTATTTCCTCTTTGTATTCCTTTTCCTCCCCTGCCATATGCCCTTATGAGATCAAACACTAGAACAGTAAACTGACATAAAGCATAAAGACTAAACAAATAAATAGCAGATGTAATCTATACAGAGTTGGTTGTGTCTTTGTTTGCTATGTTATGCTCCATTAAAGAATTTAATATAATGCTTAGTCAGAGACAGGACGATGTCTTTGTGAGCATAATATAATATGTAAAAAGTGCCCCAATGCGAGTTTGTGCTAGGGAAAGTGCCCTGAAGTGAAAGCGAGTGTCCCCTTTGAAAAGCCGCACTCCGCTTCCAGAAATGTATTTAGAAGCTGATTGTTTTTGTGTCCTTTTCAGTCTGCAAGGGTAGCATTAAGGGGAGCACTATGGTCGCACTTCCTAGCAGCAGTGCAGGAAGTAGAGCAACTGATTGTACAGTCAGGTGTGTAGCGTGGCGCATTCGACCTGGGAAAGTGAAAGTCGTCACTTTCCCTGACTCGTGCCTCCTGACAGGAAATGTAGCGAGAGAGAAATGTTTTTTTATGAGAAAGGAACTCTCACTGCTGGCTGAACTGATTGAATTAACATGTTTCCTGCAGAATATTAAAGCAGCAAATGAAAGTTGTTTCTGATGGTCTGAAATTGCAGCCATCGGGTGTATTGAATACAGACGAGAGATTTGTCTTTACACAGCAGTTTGTATTAAAGCATCCTACAGAAGGCATACATAGTATGCAGAACCTAAATATAGGAGTGTTTCCTTTAGGTATTATATACAGAGAGTGCTCTTACCTGAGCTAAGCCTTCCTGGAAAAAAATGTACTCCTAGGAGACAGCAGTTCATAAGGAGGCTGTTTTATAGAAACTCCCCAGTTGTCACTCAGCTAAAAAGGGACACATGTTGACAAATACTTAAGAGGTTTTCCTCAACAACTGCAGTTATAGAGTGGAAAAGGTAGAATGAAATCACGCCTTATGATGGCATGTTTTACATCTGTATACACAGTCAGTCTGATCCCCCATATGTTTGTACTAGCCAGGATATTTCCCTGTATTAGAAAAGGGGCGGATCAGCTGACACTGGTGTCATAGGAAGTCTGCACTATAAAGGCTGCAAATGTGCTAAAGTTAGGCAGATCATCCTGGGAGAGTGTCCTGAGAGGTTGGTCTGAGAGCACAGAATTTGGTAGAAAATTTTACTGGTTAAAGTATTCTACACTGTGGCAGAATCACTGGAGGGAAGTGATTCTGGAGCTCGAGGAGAGATCATTTATTTCTTTATTGTTTTCTTTTGTTTATAGTCTGAAGTCTAAGACAGTATTACTTTATTATTGATTTGCTTTTATTTTTGTATAGCATTATTTGCTCTATATTATTTTTACAAAAATAAACATCACACAGCATTTGTGTGTTGAACAAGTCTTGGAGTACCGTGTATGCTTTAATTACCCTACCCCACGAACCCTACCACAACCTGTCCCACAGTCCTACAGGACCAGAGGATCTTCAAGGCAGTAGCACCCATTAATGTATGGGCATTTTTAGTCTTTAAACTGTTCTGTCCCTCATTTTGGCTCCTGACCATCTTAGTGCAACCCCCTGTTTAAACAGCACAGCCACTAACCTGCCTCAGTGTCCTTGAAGGGGAGGGCATGGCCCAGGGAACTCCTGCTTCTAGGAGTATATGGTGAAACTGCCCCCTCCACTTTAATAGTGAAATGTCAATGCATGAGGTTTAGAAGGCTATTACGGCCTTTAAGGGAAATAAAACCCCTGACTTGGAAAAGAGACCCATAGGGATATTCAAAATAGAACCCTTGGGGTGGACTCCAGTGGTAATTTACATGTTTAGTTAATGCATTACATAAGCTTATATTCCCTATTCCTGGAAATGCAATCAAATTGTACTGATCCATAAAAAAGGGCATACTGATGACCCCAGCACTTCTGGGCCAATTAATTTGATTAACTGAATTTCAAAAAAATTTGCTAAGGTTATCCATCAAAGACTTGATATTTGGGCTAAAGAAAATAATATGTTGAGTGAATGCCAAACTGTCTTTTGAAGTAACTATTCAACTACAGATCAATGTTACACACTGGTCCATCTGACTGAAAAACATATTTTGATATAGAAAATTAAACTATATGTCGCAATACTGATTTTAAGTTGGCATTGATCCCCCTATGATAATCTATGGCAGGTGTTACAGGAACTAAACTACAGATAAAAGCAAGGTGGCATGTCCCGGGGCACCCCCCCCCCAAGCTATGGTGTGCCCCACTAAGCAATCCTAAACCTGTATATTGTGTTGCTGAATGTATATTCATAATCAGTTTTATATTTATATTCTTAAACCCATGTATGTTAAGTAAACTTCTTAAGTGTGAATTGCTCCTGTTGCATGTTGTTTGCTGACTCCAGGCTATGTTTCTGTATTATGTATCTTCTTGTGCTTATTGTTTGCACTGTTGCATCCTCCTGGGTCATACCTGAAAATAGGCATTTACTTGCCTAGTTACCTTACCCAGTAAACAAAAATGAACAAATAAATAGATAAATGGATCATAGTAACCATTAGCAAATTGTATTCGTACACCTGGCCCCAAGTTAGATAAACTATGAATGAAAAGCTCACAGAACCATTAACCACCAATGTGGGCATCAGACAGGGGTATATATTAGTACCCATGCTCTTTGTCTATTAATAAAATATTGATTTCTTTAGATAATCATGGTTTTCACTCCCCTGCAAGTCTTGGCAATCCTTTCTCTCTTCTTGCCTATGAAGATGACCTTGTACTTTTATCAGTTACCCCAGTAGGCCTCAAAGAAAATTTTGTAAACTGGAAAATTATGTAAAGAATCTGTACTTTACTATGTATCTTCTTGTGTTTATTGTTCACACTGTTGTATCGTACTAGGTTGTACCTGAAAATAGGCATTTAGTTGCCCAGTATACTTAGTCAGTAAATAAAAACTAACTAAACAAACAGATAAATAGATAAATGGCCATTAGCAAGTTGTATTCACACACCTGGCCCCAAACTAGATGTACTATGGACAAGAAGCTTACAGAACCATTAGCCACCAATGTGGGTGTCACGCAAGGGTGCATATTAGCACCCATGCTGTTTATTTATTAATAAAATATTGATTTCTTTAGAAGATCATACTTTTCACTTTCCTGTGATTCTTGGCTATCCTTTCCCTGTTCTTGCCTATATCAGTTGCTCCAATAGGCCTCCAAAGAAAATTTTGTAAACTGGAAAAATTATGTAAACAATCCAAGTTAATGATCAATACAGATAAAGCAAAGTGGTTATTTTTGGATCTGATAAGCTTAAAGGTGCATGGACAATTAAAAATTGTACATTGAAAGTGGTTAAGGAATATGCCTATAGTGGAATTACTTTTTGTAATAATTTTATGTGGGCTGATACAATAAAAAGATCACTGAATGAGCCAATATGGATTGTTAAGATTTATTACTTAATTTGGTTGATTCACTTTAGAACCCACGTTAATAGCAGGAAAAGCTAAACTTAATACTGTTATTTTACATGCCTCAGAAATATGGGGGTATAATTTCAAAGCTGATTTGAATGGATTTCCTAATGGTTGCTTTAGAACTTTATTAAAAGTTGATAGTTATGCACCAGTTGCATGTCAGAGCTGAAACAGAAATAGTAATAATGTCTGTATTTGTCTCACTAAGATCAGTAGGATATACATGTTTAAGCAGCATGGAAGCATGCAACTGTCATTCCCCTTCCTAAAGGAGGCGACTCCTCTACTCCTGGCAACTTCCACCCTATCTCTCTGCTCCCAATCCTAACTAAACTCCAGGAGCACATAGTGTTCTCCCAACACTCTCTTCGACGCCTGTTTTTTCACCCCTTCCAGTCTGGTTTCTGCAAACACCACTCCACCACCTCCTCCCTTCTCCAGCTCACTGACTCCATCCACACAGGCATGGATTAGGGCCTCCTCACCTCTGCCATCTTTGTCAACTTGGATGAAGCTTTTGGCACTGTTTCCTACCTTCTCCTGCTTGACAAGCTCAAGTCAGCGGGTCTCTCAGACCTGGCAACTAATTGATTCTGCTCCTACCTAGTGGGTAGATCTCAATCAGTAAGAATTGGTGAGTCCTTATCCCCCCCCCATTTGCACCAGCATCCCTCAAGGCTCTGTCCTTGGCCTGCTACTCTTCTTGATATTCCTAAACAGCCATTCCTCTACCTGCTTATCTGTGTCCATCCACATGTACGCAGACGACACAGTCCTTTTTGACTCTGGTTTTATCTTTCTGAGCTAACGACCAGGCTTCAACATGATTTTGACAATGTCCAGCAATGGTTCAGATCAAATTAGCTATCCTTAAATACCAAAAAAATTGTCTCCATGATCTTTGGCACTAAGCAGAGGCTTTCCAGGCTCCCATCCCTTCCTTCTTTCCACACCCTTGATGGGGTTACAATTTACGATGTCCCTTCATTTAGGTACCTTGGAGTCTGGCTAGACTGGCATCTTGACTTTTCACAGCACGTAGATGCCATACATAAAAAACTGTGTCCCAAGCTCTGTGCACTATATAGGAACAAAAGCTGCATCCTGCTTTCTGCTCACTGAGATATCATCACTAAAATGAAATGATTCTTCCCATTATCAATTATGGTGGCATTGTCTACAGTGCTGGCCCAGAATCCACTCTGGCCAGACTGGACCCCTCTTTCACTCCTTCTGCCACTTTGCCTTGGACTGCCCACCTTGCACTCACCACTGTTCCTTATACACTGCCCTCTCCCTCCCCTCCCTAGAAGGCTGCCATCTAATCCACTGTGACTCTTTTATCTCTGAATTCTGTCTGTCCTCACTTCTCTTTTACCTTAACTCTGTCCTCTCCCCCCTGCTTCCCTCCTCATACTCCCTCCATAAACCTGGCTACCGTTCCTTTGCGTTTACATCTCAGAAGTCCCTCACTGGTCAGGCTGCCTTCTCTGTGCACTTTCCTAAACTTTGGAACTCTCTACCCCTAACCATTCACTCCACCTCTTTTAAACGCTCTCTCTCCTCTCTGCTCCATGACCACGCTGCTCCTTCCTGTGCCTGCACCTGAGTCATAGCCCTACCCCGCTCTTCATTCTACCCTCTTCCCCTCTTTTTCCTCCTCCTTGCCCCTCCCCTCATCAACCCTCCTCCCTCTCTTCTTCCTCCCCCAGTTGCTCTGCTCTTTCCCTTCCTTCCCCCATCTGCACTCCTTCCTTCAGCACCCTATACACTGGTGCCTTCATCGTTGAAATGTACTCTTGATTGAACCTATGGGACAGATCCCCTGTCCTGTCCCTGTAAAAATTTTAGCCTATAATTTTTACCTGTCTGATGAACCTCGTTTTGTACTGTTTAATTGGTATCTCTGTATTATGTTTTATTGTATAATTTATTGTTATAATTTGTTCTTACACCCCCTTCCCCCTTCCCCCCCAGGAAGCATATGCATGTCTTTCCTTTTGAATTTTTGAACTAACTAACTAAATACATTCATAAATATGCTAAAAATTAATGCTATGCCAGATAATTGTCTACCAAAAAGAGTGTTTCATGTATAAAATGGATGTGTCTGGAAATAAAATGCATGTCTGTCATTGTCACTTATCTAATTAGTCAGTTACAGTAGTCTGGATTTTATATATATGGGTATGTTTTTGAACACCGAGGGGGAGCTGCACTGGAAATGCATATTGCACACTAAATTCAGACAATGACTGATGCTCACATCATGCAAAAAGAAGGGACAAAGATACAATATTTTCTTGCAATGTGTAGTCCAGATATAGTTGCCAGAAAACAAAAAAACAACATGACTAAAGAGCACTGGGAATGGTTTCTTTCATAGGAACCATGCTTTATTTATGTTTCCATTAAGGAAATTGTTGGTAAATTCACTGTTTTTGCCAGTACTTGACTATGGAGATTTTATTTACAGTAAAACTTCTAATACATTTTTGGGCACCTTAGACCCGCTCTATAACAATGCTATAAGGTTTATCTTAATTTGCCTTTTAGGACCCGCAGATGCACTCTGTACATCGAGGTAGGATGGACTTCCCTAATAGACTGAAGGGACTTACATTGGTCTGTGTTTGTGTACAAATTTATATTAAGAATATTGCCATCATTTTTGTTATGTAAATTGCAAACCAAAAATATTTCAAAATATACTCTATGATCAAATTCTTGTCATTCTGTTTTTCAAACCCCTAGGAGTAGATTGAGACATGGGGATAAGACCTTAGCTATAGCAGTATCATGAACTTGGGCACTGCTACAAAAAAGGATGGGACTAAATATTCTACCTATTTTGACACATTTTAGGGCCTCTTTAGGAAAAATATTTAATAGACATTGTAACTGTTTTGGATAAATGAGTTTGGTCTAAATATTTTAATGGAATTCAGTATTTGCTAATCTCATATTAAAATGTATTTGTGATAATTGTATTTGTATGTTGTAGCACTGTTTTTTTATAAAATAGCTGTCTGCTATACAGTGATCTGATTGGTTATTCATAGTACAACATGGGAAAATGTTGCACTACAAATAATTAGTACCAGCAAAAAAAGCCTCACAACAGAGCCAAGTGGCTCAAAGTTCCAGTTTGTGGCATTCTCAGTAGAACTTTGAAAAAGTTTGCAGTAGCCATGTTTTCCCCCCATCATGTGCCACCACTCGTTTCAATACTGTGAACAGAGGTATCATCAAACTAAATATGTACTTGTCCCTGCAAGCCCAACAAACCGAAAGATTAAAATACTGTTGAAAAGGTTTTTCCCTGCATGCTGTATGTTCCTCCCAACACGAAAAGTCAGCAGGCAGCATGCACTTCAGCGGTAGCTAAGTACATGTTCATACCGCAACTGCGAGCCTGCCATCAGACACAGTATATGCCCACCTCCATGCAAAATCCAGGCCTATCACCTGCACAGCCCACAAAACATGGTGCAACAAAACCATCCACAATCACCAGTACACTCTTTATCCGAGTTCTTTCATTGAACATTTTTGGGCAAATCACAGTGCATCATCACCTCAGTAAAAGACCCATAGTTCTCAGATTAACTGCAACAAACCAGCAAACCAGCATAGCTTGTAAGACACTCACAGTTCGCAGCTTCACGGTGCCACCGTTAGCCACCATCGTTTGTCTTAATAGAGATCATTGTAAAAGTGTTTCCTTTGTTGTAAATAAATTAAAATAAATTAAAAGAACTGCCACAGACAAGTTACTAGCCCAGTCTCCATGTAGATTGGGGATCGCGGCACTCACAACATGAAACAGAATACTCGTAGGTAATTCAAACAAACTGAAACCATAGCTCTAACAGTGCAACTCCCCCCACAGGCAAAACATGAATTAGACATAAATAAAAAGCAAAATGCATCAATACCAGCACTCCATCAACCATTTCAGGAGCTATAAAGTAATCATTTTATTCAATGTAGTCGAAACAAAAAAACAAACCTCTCAGCACAGCATGGGCGGCAGAACCCTCAGCTTGGAATGTTCAAAATAAGTAAACAAGCTGGAATCTTGCCATTTTCAGCAGCAGTTATTTTAAAGCGCCACTGTTACCACAGATAACATAAAAACGAAAGCCTAAAATGGAAATAAACTTTAGCTTTCCCCTAACTTAAGAGCTTGAAGATTTTATCAACCAGCGAAATGAATACAGTAATGCAGATGAGGCCACAGGGCTCGAAGTTTAAAATGAAGGTATGCCTGAACAACTATCACCTACCATGATAGATGAGCCTTCTCAGATGTCAGTTCAAAATCCAGAGAATGAAACGATTGGCAGTGTTCAAATTGGTGAGCCAGAGGAACCCAGAACAGGTAGCATAGTAAATGTAAACAGCAGACATGCTTTACTAACTGAGGAGGAAGTCTCACAAATAGAGGAGGAGCGTCATGAGAAAAACACAGTAAAGACCACCTCCGGGGCTGTCAATGTGCTGACTGACTGGTGCAGACTTAAAGGGGTACAGCCTGATTTTCAATCAATCCCAGCCACTGAGCTTAATAGTCTCAAGAGAATTCTATGCAAGTGTGAGGAACAGTTCAGGTGCAGAATATGCAGTTAACAGCCTCTGCAGCATAAGAGCAGTCATAAGCTCTTTTTTGACATCTGCACCAATTTGAAGAAAAGACACTATCATAACAGACCCTGCATATAAGAGTTTTAGCAATGTATTTATTTCTATTTTAAAAAAGTACAGAAAGCAGCAAAACACAGCAAGACACCATCCAACTCTATCCAAAGTGGATTTAACTAAACTTAGAAATTCCCCAGCCTTGAGCTCAAACACAGCTCCGGGACTGTTGCATAAGGTGTGGACATACATACAACTTATGATGGCCAGGCGTGGCAGAGAGGGGCTGCGTCAGTTAAAACCGACCAGTTTTAAAATCCTGCAAGATGAAAATGGACAGGAATATGTGTCACTTGCATTCAATGAGCACACAAAAAATCACGGGGACCCCACTGAACAGGGGAAGGACAATTACAGGGGCTTCATATGGGCCAGACCTGGGGACCCACTATGCCCTGTGGCAAGTTTCCAAAAGTATGTGAGCAAGCTTCATCCTGAGCCACCAGCTCTTAATATGCACCCAAGATGCATGTCACAGCACTTCCTCGATACTGTACCAACATGGTACATAAAGGAGCCACTTGGAGTAAACTACCTCTCTACAATGATGGCAAGACTCAGCAAAGAGGCTGGACTGTCCCAGCAGTACACCAACCATTTGCTCAGAACCACCGCAGTACAACTCCTTTCAGATGCTGGTTTGGACAGTCGTGAGATAATGGCAGTACCAGGGCATCGTAACGAAGCCAGTTTACGGAGCTATTGGTCAGCAAGCATGGATGATCATAAAAAATGGAGTCATGTCCTGTTGGGTGGAGAACAGTCAAAGCCCAGATCACCAATGCACCATAAAGATGCAAATGCAGCTCCACAAGCCACAAATGATGTGCAGAGTCAAAGACAACTAGTACCCTTCAACCTGCCAAACTGTGTATTTAATGCACCGATGAATTTCATAAACTACAGCAAGTAACTTCGAGTGAATGGTAAACCATTGTTTCTGGCAAAATTTTATGTATATTAATATCCAAAATGGGACAGGATGTGGGAGGTAACGTAATCTACGGTCACAGTTGGAGTAAAACTAATGTAATCTCTCCTTCCCTGTTTCCACTTTCTGTCTCTACCTCGACATAGCATGAGACATCTCTGTGTCAAGTATTCAAATTCAGTGGACTTCTTACCAGCCAAACATTAAGTTTTTATTTTATTAATAAATGTATTTATTCATTTTGTTTAATATAGTCACTGTGTGTTTTAAAAGTTATTAGCATAGGTTAAACAGTTAGTTTGACACACTATATTACACATTAATTAATTATTGCACAATGTAAATGCAATATTCAGTTTAGTGTTGGTTTGTCCAACCCAAACCCAATTTTTGGGACTATTTTCTTCCATGCTTTAAATAAACTAAATGTTTTAACATTATAAACTGCTCTCTTTTGTATTTTTTTAGTGCAGCTCTTTTATAAGTGCAATAAGACACTCATGGGTTGTGCATTACGATTGTAACCGCACTCCTAGATGACCTGCACTCGGCCTTCGGCCTCATGCCTAACTATGTCCCTAGGAGTGCAGTTATCACACCGTAATGCACACCCCATCGTGTCTTATTGCTTACATGTTTTATGTTTGGACACAGTTGTAGACGAGATGAAATTTCTCAATGTTGCTGTCCAATAAATGAATGATTCTGATTCTGGACATACCAGACCCAATGTTTTGCACATAGTGCACATCCACAGGAGGCCTGGATGATGTGTTCTCAGACCAGCACTAAATAGCCAGCTCTTAAAGCAAGACTGTTCCATTAACATTTAAAATTAGTGTAGATTCTGGCCATTCAGGGTTTACAGACAGCACAAAAGGCATCTTTGTACAGGTGTACAATAACAATATACTACTGTATTCTTAATTCATGCATGATCACTAATAATATGCTCATATCTCTTAATGCTTTACAGCTGAATTAGTTGACCCAATGCTAAATGCTTCTGTTAACTCTTTTACATGTATACACAAACAAGATGTTATCACTCTCCTTTTAAAGTGACTATAACATCTGACCCCCCCAAAATTGAAGTGCCATCCAAATTCATTAAAAATACAACTTAAGTGAAACAATAGTGATAAATTAGAAATAGTAGTGCTGAGAATCACAAGTTTTATTTCTACCCTTCCTATGGAATGTAGTTCTAGAATGGGGAGTGTAGGAAGTGAGGGATCAAGGATAACGTAAGGTGTGCAGGGAAATGGGGAAGGGTGGTGGAGGCGGAGGGATAGGGAGGGTGGACTTGGGAGGGGTGTGGATGGGTGGGGTAGTGGGTTCCAGGTGGGTTGGGGGCTGGGGGCTGTGAGTATGGAGATCTCAGGTTAGTGCATATTACAACTAAATAATTTTTTTTGAACTATTTGACACTTTGCAACGGTAGTCCTTGAAAACAACAAAATTCATAAAATCACATTTAATCTACAATTAGACAAATTGATTAGAAGAGAGTGATAGAGGGAACTTTCTCAAGTGCCAGTTAGTAAAATGCCTGTGTAGGTATTTGGGTAAGTCATCAGGCCAGAGCCCCACAATGAAGTCCTTAGTCTTCACTTAACTCCACAGGATGGTGGTAGCAACCAGACAGTTGGTGTAAAGGTTAACTGCAGAAAAGAGAAAAATATTATTAACTCACATGGATCTCGTATCAATAAAACAATGTTATCTAATAGCAATGGCAGGTGATCAGTTTAATCATTTAAGCTATTTGGCTGTAATATTTGAAAAGTAAAGATACATTGTGTCTTCTTTTGCAGCAGTTTCTGTACCCTGTCTCAACCCCTTGGTGGTGGATGTATGAATTCATTCCTTTGAAATTTGAGGTTTGTGGAGTACGGGTTGTGGAATTCAAGGAAATGTAACCCTAGAGCACTGGAGGGCAGTTTGTTCAGGATGGCTCTTACATGCTTTTGCATGAATGTTTTTAAGTTTTTGGCAGTTCTTTCCACTTATACAAGTTTGCAAGAGTACCATGTTGTGTAAACCACATGGGTATTTCATTGAATAGAAGCTGCGGCTTCTGTTAAAATTTTATATTTTAACCTGCGGCTTGTGTTTAATGATGGCTTGTACTGCAGAATCAAATTTTTAAGTGTGAAAAAGAAAATATTATGCATCCTGAATATGGTCACGTATATTGTTACTGGTCTATTTCATTAGCAAAATAAGCACAACAAACATAAATCAATATCAGAAACTTAAAAAGAAATACAGTAATGATCATACTTACACAGAGATAAAAATCACAGAGCCCCACCTGCAGTACAGAGCTTTATCTGACATATATTCATTATGATCTGCGGCTTTTATTCGAGGGCAGATTCTGTTAGATGAAATACTGTATCCAATGTTGTAGTTAATAAAATGCTTGAGCTGCCATCCTTTACTCTGGATGTAAAAGCATTGCCCTGTATCCCATACTTACAGACAGTACATCGTCCACATGTAAAAAAATGCTTCTGGGTTCTCTGAGAGCCAATTCTATGGATATAAAGAAATTCATGTGGGTTAGTAAATCTTTTTAGATTTTTGTCTTCACTGTAGGTTATGCAATTTCAGTCATGCAAAATTGGCATAAAATGAAAGGGGGCTGAGAGACAACAGCACCAAGTTCAACCCCTGCAAACTTCAGGATCTGGGGAACAGCCTTTTTTTGTGTTTGAGGAGGGGCTGCACTACCAAGAATCTATTTGGTGAAGATACCCCTGAAGCTGTAACCAGTAAATCATCTAACTTCAAAATACTTTTTGGATGTTTGGCAGCGCTCCCAGATGGCTGTTACCTGTGTGTATTATGAAAGTCGAGCTCTGAGTCCCTTATTTCATGTTTAGCTTTAAAAGTGTGCTAAACCACTTTTTGACTGTGCAACTCTTTGCACTGAAGTTTACCTTTCAGAAACATGGGGCCCAATTCCAAGATAGTTATGTCAGGCGTAATCACAGTACATCAGTCCTGATAGTGCAAATTGCAAGTTACGCCAGCGATTTGCCACATACGCAATTCCAAAAGAACACTTAAACTGCAACCCATAACTGCTATGACAAATGCAAGTTATGATGCAGTTACACCAAAGAAAGCCTACGCCACTGCGTAATGTGGCTTACGACATGCGTAACACACCAGCACCACGGAACTGCTATTCCAGAACAAGTGGTGTAATGAACTACACCAAAGGTTGGTAATGTAAGTTAGAACAAGGAAAAGCTGTCCTAACCAGAGCACAGGCCATAGAAACACCCCCCCCACAAAGCTAGATTGCAGCATACCCCCGACCAGTAGGCCCCGAATGTGGAACTAATAGGCAAAGAGTGGAACACCCAAACAAACGTGCCCTAGGAAGCCCAGGACACAGTGAAATAGGTAGCAGCATGGCCAGACAGGACAATGGTAAGTGAAATATATGCCTGGTATAACATGTACCATAGCATGTAGCACAATAGCCAAACACAGACTGTGGGACAAGGCATTGCAATGTGGAACAGAGAACTGATGGGACATACAGTAGGGAGCAATGCCATGTAATGTGGGACAGTCGAGAAGTATGTGCTGCTGACAGTATTGATGAGTTGCGACATGTGTGCTGCTACACCACCACTTTGAGTTACGCCATGTCTTGCGGGCATAACTTGCGACATGTGTAATTCTGAATTTTCTGTCATATCTGGTGCTTCTCTTGGAATATGGCGCAGCTCGCATGTTGTAGGGTTTTTGGTGTAACTTTACACACTGGCATACTTTGCACCCTGCTCTCACCACAGTCTTGGAATCGGGCCCTTAGTCTCTGAACTTTTGATTGAAAATATAATGTATTTCAGCTGCTTAAAAATGTCTGTGCACCATTTCTGCATTGTTACTCTACTCTATGTAATGTTTGTATTGTACCTCAGTTGATGTGGAACCTTTGTAAAAGAGCCTTGGTTCAAAGGTACTTGTAATCCTGGACTCTAAATAAAAAAAAAAAAAAGAAATTGATCAAAATTGGGAGTATCTACTTTCTTATCTTGTAACCATCTGCTGTATCAACATAGATACATGTGATGGACCCTCCAGATGTCAGACAGTTAAAATTTGAAAAAAGAAAGGAAAAGTGAGCTGAAGAGAGGAAGGGGGAGAGAGAGAGAGAGACAGCGAGGGAGAAAAAAAAGAACAAATGGCAGCCTCCCCTTCAAACAATACAGAGCTCAGAAAACCCAAGAAGAGGGCTTAAAACGGGTTTGTTGTACCGTCTCCTTAGTTCTGATCCCTCAGTGAGTTTTGAGAGAGTGGAGCACAAGCTACAGGCCTCATGGCCACCCCAGACCCTGAGAAAACTTAGACAACTCCTTCCAGCCAAAGCAGCTTTAAAAAGAACAGACTCTTCTGAGGACGTAAATCATTTGTGTCACCTTTTAATCCAAATGATGGAAAAATTTGAAAGGGAATTGTACTCGCTGATCCAGTCTAATGAAAAGACAGACAGTGTTATTTCTGATTTACAGAAACAAGTATTTAACTTCAAGCAAAGAACACTAAGCTCCCCCAGAAATCTGAGTCAGTGGCAAATTTGATTTCCACTGTAGCACAAGACAATGTGGCATTAAACTGTAAAATGGTGAACAATGAAAACAGTACAAGGAGAAAGAATTATGAATGCTGGATCTTCTGTCCCTAGAAAATGAGACTAATACTACCTGGGACTCCGTTAAATAATTCTTTCGCCGGCTCATCGGCACAGCGGTTGGATTTCCCTTTGCGACGCTGGTGACCCGGGTTCGGAAACGGACTCGGGTTGCTGGAGAAACGGCTGGGGAAGTAGGCTCGAGCATCCCACGACTGCTTGCCTACTCAGGGGAGGGAGGATGCAGCTGCGGTCTGGTACCTAGGCGGAGGCCAGGAGAGACCAGCAGTGGAGCCTCAGCACATAGGGCGTGAGAACGCCGGCTCTGCCCAGACGTTAGTGGCATGCCACGCCCGAGAAAACGGAAAATCCGGCCTCCTGGTCTGCCGGATGATGGCTGCCGCGCTCCTGTCAGCCCGAGATGCCCTGATGCCTCCAAACCCGTCTCAGCAGCACTCAGGAACTGATGCCTAGTGCGCTGGTTGCCCCTTCCAGCGCCTTCCCCCTCGGAGGAGGGGGACCCACCTGGCGAAGGGATATGCCGGGCCACCCCTGGGTGGGCTGCGATCTGGGGAGTGGGGAAGGGGGTCAGGGTGAGGGGTTCACGGGAGGCATGAAGCAGCTGGAAGGAGTGGAAGACCAGGAGGCAAGAAGGAGGATAAAGAAATAACACCAAAAAAATAATAATTCTTTCAAGTCACCATGAATTTTTCTCTGACCCATGTGAGAGCTTCTCGGATCCCTAATAGAAAGTCACAGATACCCTACTAAAAACACCCACAGTTCTTACTTTCATCTCCAAGTCAGAGAGAGAGAAATGGTTATGAGTTATATATACGTTTAAAAGGTGAAGTGACTTTCATATTGGTTCAGCAGTACAGGCAAGACAACTTATTTTCCGCTACAGAGCAGATATAAAAAATCTTGGTGGAGACTTTTCTTTGTTATACCCATGTCATGTAAAGGGGATCTTCAAGGGAAATAAGCAAGCATTAAGCATGACAAAGGAGGGTTCTACTGGGGAATTAACTCATTGCCTCCACAGGAACTCTCTGAAGTTGCAGCACTTGTCTCCTGTATACTGTTAATAGTGAATCCTAGGCCCTTTTAAGCAAAATCAAGCCATAATCGGCATGCTGCAAACAAATGCTAGTAGCACAAAAACCATAAGTGCTAGACACAAAGTATGAGTAGCAAACTTGTTCAGCACAAGATTACCTTTCCAACAGTGGTATGCAAGTAATAATAGGTAATTTTTTTTTCTATGCTGGTCGAAACAGCAAAATAAATATATTTTTTCCACTAAAAAATGCACCATAAGCCTTTTTTTGTTGGGAAATATGTAACATATCAACATTAAATTAAGCATCCAGACATTAGATGTAGTTTCAATAATTGTTTGTAAAAAAAAAAAAAAAACTATTTCTGTAGAATTAAACATAATTTTTCCCCATTTTAGTCAAGGACCTGGATATTCAGAGCAGTTGCACATGGCGCATCAGGGTTGTGCATACGGAACTGCGGAGATGTGCCAAAGAGCGATATTCAGCAGGAGCAACTGCACAGTACAAGTTGCAGTGTGCCAATGTGCAGTAGAAATGTATGCATGTGCAAGGGCAGGGGGAGGACCCATGAATATGCGGCACAGCGCGATACTAACTGCTGCCAATGGCACAAGTGAGGAGCAACTGCCAGTTGCGCGGAGCAGTCTTGAGCCTATAAAAACAGGGAACAAGTAGGAAGAGAGCACTTGCACCAGAGGGGAGCAGGACGGTGGGAGACAGACAGGCCATCTGAGAGAGGAAGAGGGAGACAGGGAGAGGAAGAGAAGGACAAAGAGAGAGGGAGAGAGAGTGTGAGGGTGCCACACAATGAGGCCCACTGAGGGAGGGGGAGAGAGTGGGTGCCCAACAGAGCCACTGGCCCAAGGGGAGTCATACAGGCACCACAGGGGTGGGCGACAGAGCCAGCAGACAGAACCCAGCCAGGGGTAGGGTACATGGGGGGGGCCATGCTGAGCAACAGGCACTGCCCCACAGAGCTGGGGGGGCAGTGGAGCTGGACACCCAGGGGGTGACAGGACAACAGGGGCCATGGCCAGTGTGGCATTCCAGATGGAGGCCATAATGAGGGGTGTGAGGAAGCAGGAGGCAGAGCAATGTGGCCGTGGAAGGGCCCGTTGGCGGTACACCCGGAACTGGTGGTACCAGCTCTGCATCAGCTTCGAAAGCCATGCTGACACAGAGATCATGGGCTGGTATCACCTGAACTGGGTGATTCTGAGGCAGCTCTGTGAGCTGTGCAGTGAGAAGATGCAGGCACCCACTAGATGGAGCCATGCCCTGACAGTGGAGACAAAGGTAACAGCTGTCATGTGCCTGCTCATCACGGGCACCTTCCAGAGACCAACAGAGGACACCACAGGCATAACCAAATCAGCCACATCATGGCTCCTCACACAATTCCTCAATGCCCTGCTGCCACATGCTGTGAAACGCATCCACTTCCCCAGCACAGAGGTGGAGCATACAGCAACCATGCAGGAGTTCCACAGGGTAGCACATCAGCCTGGCATGCTACGGGCAATCAACTACACCCATGTGGGCATCCGCATGCCACCTGGTGTGGAGGGGGTAGCCTACATCAACAGAAAGGACTACCCCAGCATCAACTGCCAGGTGGTGTGTGATGCCAGGGGGCGCATAACCAATGTCTGTGCCGCACACCCTGGGGGAGCACAAGACACCTTCATCTGGCACAGCTTGGCACTGGGCCACAGGTTTGAGAGTGAGGACATCCACACAGGACACCTAGTCAGTGAGTATGACGAGATCATGGGCAGCTGGGCACAGCAGGGCATGGAAGGGGGGTGGCCAGGGCAGGGGGACCACCGTGTGTGTCTTGGAGGGGCATGGGGCACAGTGACTGGGGTCACCAGTCTAACCCTCTCTCTCTCTCCCCTCACACAGGTGACAGTGGCTAACCACTCAGGCCCTGGCTGCTCACCCCCTACCAGCGCCCATCATCCCCAGCAGAAGAACAGTACAATGAGGCACATACCAGCATATGGAACATCATTGAGCATGTGTTTGGGATGCTGAAGGCACGGTTCTGTTGCCTGGACAGGTCTGGTGGTGCCCTACAATACAGCCCCTCAAAGGCCTGCAGCCTATTCCTGGCCTGCTGCATGCTGCACAACATGGCCATTGACTGTGGGATAGCTGTTGAGGCCAATGAGGGAAACAGCAGTGGGGACGACGCGGGCGTTGGACCAGGAGGTGGTGGGCAGCCCCCCCGGGTGGAGGGATCCCTGGCTTATGTGGCTGGCATGCCACCGATGAGACACAATAGCACAGGAGCACTACAGTGAACGTAGATAGGTGGACAAACACCCATACACAGAACCGACACAGTGGCAGGGCACAAAGTCATATGGGGGCATGGCCAAGGCCATGCACACACAGGCACAGGGCAGTGGCGGGGCAGGGCCACACGCAACACCACACCACTGCACAGCATCACACACACACACACACAGTGGAACCCGCAGGCACTTGACCAGGTGCAAGTGCGTGGCATGGATCAGATGCAGGGCACCAGTGCACATGCACAACCAGTGTTAAGAAGGCATCATCACGCACACTCCTCATGGGCCAGCAGCCAGGCAGGTCCGCACACGGGCTGCGTGAGATGCACCACATGGCCGCCACGACCGTGCCATATACACACACAAAACACCCATGTGCACACAGGGTGGTGGCTGCAGACAGCTGACAAGGAGACGTGCACATCAGGTCTGCCACGCAGACACACGGCCGCCATGGACACGGGGACAGCCACGCTGTGGCTTCCCAGCAGACACAGGCTACACAATGGCCACAGGGGGGTCTGCAACCACCCCCCAAGGGTGGGACTGCAGGACTGCAACTGGGTCCTCGCAGGGGTCTGCAGGCTCCCAAACAGGAGCACACCAGGTGTGCCTGGGATGCCCACAGCAGATCCCGACATTGACACAGTTGGGGTACCTAATGCCAGGGCTTTGGGGTGGACACTGCACTCCGCAGTGTCTATGGTGGCCGGCCACGCCCTGTGGCAACTAGTGGGGCAAGGCTGACCGAGATTGCATTTTCAATGCGGGCCAGGGCTGCAGTCATGTCCTCCCACAGGTGTTGAATGGCCTCCAGGACTTGTGTGGTGCCCCTCTTGCACTACTCAGCTGCCTGGCACACCTCTGTGTGGAGTGTCCACACCCCAACCATGAGCAGCACCTGTTGTTCCATGGAGGCCTGCAGCAATCAGGTGTGCTCGGCCAAGGGTTCGGTGATCTGGGGTGCATGGGCGAGGCGCTGACCCACCGGTGTCGTATGACCATGCTGCACGGCCCCCTGCTCAGGTGGGTGCTATGCAGCATGGTCCTCATGGGGATGGGCAATGGCAGGTGCCCCGGTGGCGGATGCAGCACCTGGCCTCCCAACATCTCCAGCCATCTGCTGCTGCCACCTCTTTGGCCCCTATGCACTGGCAAGTGCCTGTGCGAATGCTCCGCCACCCTGCATCACTGTGCCTGTGCACATAGTGGTACTAGGGGCTGTGGCGGGCAGCTGTTCCACCACCAACAGGCCACCGGCCGAGCTACCAGTGCTGGTGGTTGGTATGGGTGTCTCCCCTCCAACAAGACCCCCGCCGTCCAGGACTATGGTCAGATCATCATCAGAGTCGGACCCCGTCCCAATCTGTGTCTCCACACAGAGCACGCTGTGGCTGGCATCTCACTGGAACACAGCCAGGGCCTCATCTGCCACCATGCCTGGGACATCCGGCCTGACGGCGGTGGTGTTCTGCAGTTTATCGGGCCCCAAGATGCCCGTGGAGGTGGAAGGCTGATCCTCTGGGGCTGGGCAGGCTCCCACAACAGCCGCAGGTGCCCCTGCCACCGCATGCTGGTGAGCTGGTGCTGTAAGGGAACATTTGTAGAAAAGGCTTCGAGCACATACAACTCATAAGAGAAACACGTAGTATAAAAAGCTTTATTTTACAAAACTCCTATGGAGTTTTGTAAAATAAAGCTTTTTATACTACGTGTTTCTCTTATGAGTTGTATGTGCTTGAAGCCTTTTCTACAAATATTCCATTGTTGGTTTCTGGAGCACTACATCCCAGTGCGCACTCATTTGGTTTGTATGCTGTAAGGGAACACAGATGCGTTACAGCTGCCAACTCAACAGTTCCCAGGTCCCCCCACCTGCCTGCCTGCCTGCCATACCTACCATGCAGTGATGGACTTCCTCCAGTCTGGAAGCCACTGCCTGGCACACCCTCCACTGCACTACGCTGCATGGTGGCCGCCACCATCTTCTTCTGTAGTGTGAGCTGTGTCATGGCGGCCTGGCCCCCTCCTGTGGCTGAATGGCTGCCATCTTCTCCATTATCCAACGCTTGTCGGTGCCCACCTTTTTCTTGCACTCCTGTGCAGACTGCTAGTGGCTGCCCTGCTGATTCATGGCCTCTGTCACCTCCTCCCAGGCCACGGCCATGGCCTGAGGTGTGCCAGTGGTGCCACTCAGCAAAGGCTTCCTGTTGAGGTATGCCTCAAACAGGGCATCTGCCTTCGCTCTCGTGAAGTTGGGCCTGTGCTTCCAGGCAGGCCCACGCTCCTCACCCTCTTTGTGCTCAGACATGATGCTACCTGTGGACATGGACATGTGGTTAGTAGCTGCAGTGGCCCACCCCAGCCATCCGGCGCCCTGTGTTGGCCATCCCCTCGGCAGGCACAACTTACCTCTGATGGTTGCAATACTGGTCCATGGCCTGTCATGTTGTGCGGCGCCTTTATAGTGCATCACATGCAAATGAGCTGATGCGCAACTGTAATGACATGCAAATGTCTTTATTGTGCCATGGATAGGCTGATGAGCTAATCTGCATATAACAGCTGAATATCGCACTGTTGCACGTTGCACAATGGACTTGCTCCGGCGCATGTCATTGTGCAATGCCATGACATGCGCAGTGGGCACTCACCAACACGCATGTGCGATGGCATATGCTACTGCCTATTGCACAGCATGTGCTAGGTGTGCTATAGGGGCCATCGTGCCCTATGCGTCATGGACCCTATGGTGCTGGGGCACTATAGGGCCCATGGTGCTGGGGCGTTATAGGGACTATGGCATTTTGGCACTATAGGGCCAATGCTGCTTGGACACCATTGGGCCCATGGGGTGTGATGCCTTCATGGCCCTATTGTGCAACATGCACCATGGGCCCAGTAGCACTCATGCACACATTGCGTGTGCTGACCCCTGACCCCCGCCCTGCCCTATGCCCCCCAGGGACCTCTGCCCCACATGCCAGTGTGGCCATGCCCATGCTGCACATCCCTGGAGATGCACAATTGCCTTGGACAGCGCATCTCCATGTGAGGCTCGCATCCCATGCACGTCGTGCACGTGTGCTACTGGGTGCCATTTTGGCCTGCTACACTGCTGTAGAACCATGCTGCATAATGCAGTGCCCCGTGCCCTTATTTGGAGCCAGGTTGAGCTGATGAACCTGATGGCCCAGGTGGAGCCCCATGCTGCCAGCCTGTTTGGTCAATAGTCCCTCAACAGACCCAGGACTGAGGTGAAGCAGGACATTACTGATGGGCTTGTCCAGGCCACTGGTATGCTGTGCACCAGGGAGCAGTGCCACCACTGATATGGGAACCTGGTATGGAGAGATCCAGAGAGGCTGAGGGTGCTGCAGGCATGCGTCTGGAAGGGGCTGTGCCACGGCCAGGTAAGTGGGCTCCGCCTGCGTCTGTGCATGTCCACTGTTCCATGGGACTGTCAGGGCTGCATGCCATGCTGGGGGGGGCCTGTCATTGCGTGCCCTGTGGCATGGCATTGCCAGTCACTGGGTGTGCTGTGCCACTGCCCTGCGGTCTTGCCAGTCAGGGGTGCACTCTGTGCTTGGGTGGTGGAGGCAGTGGGCCCATGTTGTGGCTGTGGTCTGATGTGTGCCTGTCTGTGTTCCCATCCTAGGACCTGAAGACTGGAGGAGAGCCAGAGTGGCTGGGGCACCTGGCAGTCCACAGCAGGTCGCTGTGGGCCCATCAGCTGCTGGAGGATTTCCGGCCGGGTGTGCAGTGCTGGGACCAGTGCACGGAGTGCCACAGGGAGCAGGTAAGCACTGTGCATTCTCACATTGTTGTGCAGGGTGGGCCGCGGGGGTGGGGGTATGGCCTTGGTCCCATGTGCCTTTGGCCATGGCAGCTGTGTTCATCACAGATTCAGTGTGTGTGGCACCACGGGGTGGTCATTGTATGTGTGTGGCAGTTGTTGGTGGGCTGGGTGTGCATCCAGCTACCACTTGTGCCGCTGCAGTTCCACTGCAGCCCCATACCTCCTGCCTGCTGCTGTGCTGTCGGGTGGCCCCTGGGCAGTGGAGTCCAGCGCTGTGTACTGACATGGCTTGCTGGGTTGGTGGCAGGCATAGGTCCACCCACTGCAGGTAGCTGGGGTGCCACTCCAGGGGCATGTGTTCCCACTGTCCGCTGTACACAGGGGGATAGGGTGCTTTGGACATGCACTGATCACCTGTCCGTTCCTCTGCCATAGGTGTCTAGAGGGGTTACAGGCTCCTGCTATACTGCCACTTGCTGTGACAAATCACCTTGGTCATGTTGCATACAATGGAGATCGCTGACTAGACCAGGTGGATCCTGCTCCGGGACCGGTGCAGAGGGGGAGGCACCAGGTGCTGGCAGGTTGTGGCCGGCCATGATGTTCCCCAGCCCCCTTCCCGCCTCTGTCTTCCCTTCTCCTACCTTCCCCCTTCCTCCTGTACAGGCCATGTCTCCTGACCCCTTCACACCTACACCTGCCCTCCCCTTTGTTTATTGTATTCTGTTCAGCTGTGTTGCTTTCATACTATTACATCTGTTACCTGTTTACCCTTCTGTGTCCCTGTCTGCTTTGCAGCTGGTGAGTGGGTCCATGCTGCAGTCATGTAGTGGGTGGCTGTGTAGTGTGCCTGTGTTGTTGGGTGGTGAATGCATGGTGTTGGCATGCCCCTTGGTCAGTAGCTGTGCCTTGGAGTGGCACTGGGCTGGCAGTTCGGGCTGTGTGTCATATGCATGTGTGGTGTGTCAGAGTGTGGCCTGTTGTTGGCGGGTGGCCGCGTGCCCTCCAGTGTATGGTGGACTAGGGTGCCCACCCCTGGACATCAGTGCCACCTGTGCCCTGCGTCCTCCACCGGGGGAGCTGCCGACTGCATGCCTGCATCCCATGTGCAGTGGTAACCTGTGTGCTGGCTGTGTCCCTGCCAGTGTTCCTGGCCTGCTGCCCCCACCTTCCGCACCATCCTCCCCTTCCCCCTTGCCTGGCTCCCTGCTGTGCCTGTTCCTGCTGTGCCTTGGTGTATCTTCCTCTGCCCCTTGCACATCCCTGGTTGCACTATGGCACATTTCTGGTTGCTTCCTGGTGCATCTCTCACTGTGCCATGGTGCAGTGCCTGCGATATTCAGCGATGTTACGCTGGCACATGTTGCGGTGCACAACCGTTGAATATCACAGTCACTGCACTGTTGCACAGTTGACTTGTGCTGTGCCGAGGTTGCGCATGCCTTTGGTGCATTTCTGAATATCCCACCCAAGGTGTGTTGGTGAGGTTTGAGAGACGAATCTAAACCATAAACACCACACCATAAACAAATGCATATAACTCCTAAAATATTCATGATACACACAACATGTCAGTGGAAAAGTTGTTCCACACAAAATTGCCTTTCCAATGGTGCTATGCAATCAATTATGCTCAATTCGGTTTTTGTTTTATACTGGCTGAGATACCCAGAATGTGTGTTTTCTTCAAAGTACTTTTGAAGGACAAAATGTCTGCCATACACACCATGTTATAAACACATGTGGATAACTCCTAAAGAGAACATGATACACACAAAGCGTCAGTGGCAAAGTTGTTTAACACAACATTACCTATCTATGGTGCTATGCAGTCAATTCTAATCATTTCTGGATGGCAAGTAATATTAAAACATGTGTGTGATGTCTCCAGATGTTACTAGAACACACAGGAAGTCTATAGCCGACTTCTATAGTAGTTTTGGGACACACTGCAGTACATTTGCTGCTGCCTACAGGCGTATTCTAGGAGGCAATGAGTTAATGCATGGTTGGGGAGGGTTGGGGCATGAGGCCACATACCGAGTGCCTCCAACCACCCAACCATGCATTAAGTCCCCAGTAGAACCCTCCTTTGGAGTGGTTTGATGCACTTGTAACATAGCAAGCGCTGTTATAAAAATTGTGCAATACATGAGAGATATACTGACAAATTGCCATATTACAATAAGAGTTTCAAATATCTTGTGTGCTCATTGAATGCAAGTGACACATATTCCTGTTCATTTTCATCTTGCAGGATTTTAAAACTGGTCGGCTTTAACTGACACAACCCCTCTCTGCCACGCCTGGCCATCATAAGCTGTATGTCTGTCCACACCTTATGCAACAGTCCCGGAGCTGTGTTTGGGCTCAAGGCTGGGGAATTTCTAAGTTTAGTTAAATTTGCTTTGGATAGAGTTGGATGGTGTCTTGCTGTGTCCTTTCGCTGCTTTCTGTACTTTTTTTAGAACAGAAATAAATACATTGCTAGAACTCCTATATGCAGGGTCTGTTATGATATTGTCATTTCTGCTAATTAGTGCGGATGTCAAAAAACGGCTTATGTCTGCTCTTATGCTGCAGAGGCTGTTGACTGTATATTCTGCACCTGAACTGTTCCTCACACTTGCATAGAATTCTCTTAAGAGACTATTTAGCTCAGTGGCTGGGATTGATTGAAAATCAGACTGTACCCCTTTAAGTCTGCACCGGTCAGTCAGCACATTGACAGCCCAGGAGGTGGTCTTTACTGTGTTTTTCTCATGACGCTCCTCCTCTATTTGTGAGACTTCCTCTTCAGTTAGTAAAGCATGTCTGCTGTTTACATTTACTATGCTGCTTGTTCTGGGTTCCTCTGGCTCACTAATTTGAACACTGCCAATCGTTTCATCCTCTGGATTTTCTACTGACATCTGAGAAGGCTCATCTATCATGGTAGGTGATAGTTGTTCAGGCATACCTTCATTTTAAACTTCGAGCCTTGTGGCCTCATCTGCATTACTGTACTCATGTTGCTGGTTGATGAAATCTTCAATCTCTTGAGTTAGGGGAACGCTAAAGTTTATTTCCATTTTAGGCTTTCGTTTTTATGCTATCTGTGGTAATGGTGGCGCTTTAAAATAACTGCTGCTGAAAATGGCAAGATTCCAGCTTGTTTATTTATTTTGAACATTCCAAGCTGAGGGTTCTGCCGCCTATGCTGTGCTGAGAGGTTTGCTTTTTTGTTTCGGCTACATTGAATAAAACGATTACTTTATAGCTCCTGAAATGGTTGATGGAGTGCTGGTATTGATGCGTTTTGCTTTTTATTTATGTCTAATTCATGTTTTGCCTGAGGGGGGAGTTGCACTGTTCGAGCTATGGTTTCATTTTGTTTGAATTACCTGCGAGTATTCTGTTTCATGTTGTGGCTGCCATGATCCTCGATCTACATGGAGACTGGGCTAGCAACTTGTCTGTGGCAGTTCTTTTAATCTATTTTAATTTATTTACAACAAAGGAAACACTTTTACCATGATCTCTACTAAGACAAATGATGGTGGCTAAAGGTAGCACCATGAAGCTGCGAACTGTGAATATCTTACAAGCTATGCTGGTTTGCTGGTTTGTTGCAGTTAATCTGAGAACTACGGATCTTTTACTGAAGTGACGCTCTATGATTTGCTCAAAAATGTTCAATGAGAGAACTTGGATAAGGAGTGTACTGGTGATTGTGGATGGTTTTATTTTTGTTTCCAGTTACACCATGTTTCGTGGGCTGTGCAGGTGATAGGCCTGGATTTTGCACGGAAGTGGGCATATACAGTGCCTGATGGCAGGCTCGCAGTTGCGGTATGAATATGTACTTAGGTACCGCCGAGATGCATGCTGCCTGCTGACTTTTCGTGTTGGGAGGAACATACAGCATGCAGAAAAACCTTTTCAACAGTATTTTAATCTTTCAGTTTGTCGGGCTTGCAGGGACAAGTACATATTTAGTTTGATGATACCTCTGTTCACAGTATTGAAACGAGTGGTGGCACATGATGGGAGAATAAAATGGCTACTGCAAACTTTTTCAAAGTTCTACTGAGAATGCCACAAACTGGGACTTTGAGCCACTTGGCTCTGTTGTGAGGCTTTTTTTGCTGGTACTAATTATTTGTAGTGCAACATTTTCCCATGTTGCACTATGAATAACCAATCAGATCACTGTATAGCAGACAGCTATTTTATAAAATTAAAATTCGTAATGCATGGCTTAGCATAACAGTTACTTAGTGATATAAAAATTCATCTTTCGCAAACTATACTACTGCTGATGGGTAATTCAAAATGGATATAAATCATAGTGCTATTATTTGAAAGAGCTTCCATTTCACCTGCTACTTAGCAGTGCCAGTGGCTCAGTAGGTAGCACCCTCACCTCTGAGGCCGGGAGATCAGAGAGCTGTGGGTTCAGTTCCCACATCTGGCACTTGGGTTAATATCCCTCTACTGACACTGTAGTGCAGCATGAGAGGGGTGCTGCACTTCTGAGGTGCCGTCTTTCGGATGAGATGTTAAACCGAGGTCCCATCTGCCTGGATTGGTGGTAGTTCAGGTGGATGTTAAAGATCCCATGGCACTTATCAAAAAGAGTAGGGTAAATTTTATTGAATGCACATATACAGAAAAAACATGATCATAATCATAAATCATAACAAAATGATAAACAAATAAACTTAGAAAAATGACGGAGGAAAAAAAAATAACATAAAACTCCATAAAGGCAAAACAAAATGGAGACATATTCAAGGGAGAAAAAAAAAAAAACAAGCAATACCTTCTTGCACTTAATGAAATAACTAAAACCCTTCCACCAGTGCATCACCTGTTGTGAAGAATACAAAAACTCCATCGAGACGCAATTACTTAGACAGTCATATACATTCTGTGATGTTTTAAGACCCATTGACATCTTGCCTGCCATAAATAAAATCTAATACAGCAGAAAAAAAGTACCAAAGTATCTGGATGGTATAGTTTCAATTTTTTGTCGTATTTGCCAAGAACTAGAATGTCGTAGGTTAAGTTTTGGAGCCAACTCATCTTCCATTTGACAGCTAGATATTTCCACATTGCTATCACATAAGTACATTCCAAAAGAAAATGTTCCATGGTTCCAGTTACAGCTATACAGTCCATATATGGACAGTTTCTTTCTTCCAAATTTTTATGTTTAGCATTTCCCCTTATGTTCAATTTACCATATGCCGTAAACCATACATTTTCCCACATTCTATGGGGGATTCTGGGATTATTAAGTTGTTTCAGAAGTAATGAATTGCCAACTGTAGGGCAATTTTTAAAACATGGTTCAGATGGATATATTCTGGACATAATGTCCTGATACAGTTGTTTATTTTTCATAGTTAAAATGGCAGTTTGTGTCATGCTCCATTTATATAATTTCTATGCAACTGGTCTGAAATAGGAAGGAATACGAATTCAAGGATGTAATTTGGGTGCCAGATTTGTCCACAGTTTAATGTATCTATCTAAAGATTGCTGCAACCAAGAAATATGAGTAGATGAAGAGTCAGCAAGAGCCGCCTGTATTGTCTGTTTAAAAAATAAAGTATATAAAAACACAATAGGGTCTATCATACCAAGGCCTCCTTGCTTTATCCCTAAATATGTATAACACCTCTTAATGGGATTTAACTTACTACCCCACAGCATTTGAAAAAATGTGCTATAAAGTTTCATCTCATATTTGACAGGTAAAGGGAAAATCATGGCTACATACTGTAAAAGTGGTAGAATAAATTTTTTTAATATTGCAATTCTTTACACTTTGGATAACTTCCACTGTTTCTACCTATTTATCTTAAACTCTGCTTTAAGAATTGACCTATCCCAATTTTCCTCAGGAAGGCTATGGGACCCAAAAATAATGCCTAAAACCTCAATCAGATTATATGAAAAAGAAATACCCGCTATCACAACAGGAACTGAAACTCTAGGTCATATCAAAAGCCCTTTACTTTTTGTAACATTTAATTTTGCATTAGACACCAATTGGTAGTGTCCAAGTGCCTCTAAAAAAAACAAAACCTGATGTGTATTTAAAAAGAAACCACAAATATCATCTGCATATGCCTGAATTTGTAAAGGCTGCGGGACAGTGGGACCTGATAAACCTACCCATTGAGACTGTGCCATGATGTGTCAGACTAAAGGATCAAGCAAAAAAACATACAAAAGAGGACTTAAAGGCACCCCTGTCGGACCCCTAATTATACTTCAAAACCCGTGCCAATCTGTCCCTTAAGAAAAGGTCATACTAAACATTTTGAATAAAGCAACTTCAGTTGTGTAATACATACTTGTGGAATTTTATATGCTTCCAGAACCAAGAACAGGTAATGATGATGGATTCTATCGAAAGCCTTTTCTTGGTCTGCTGTCACCACACTCCCAGGTAATCCTAGTAAATTACAATGTTCTATGACATCTCGAATAGTCATCAGCGCATGCTGAATTTTCTTCTCTGAAAGCCCACAATACTGCTGCGGGGAGATCACAAGTGAAGCATATCTCTGAAGACGGTTGTTTAAAATATGTGCCAAAATTTTGTAATCAGTATTTAATAAAAAAATTGGCCTCCAATTATTTATACTAGTCTTATCTATCTTTTTGTAAAGATATATTAATAAACTTTCCATAAAGGAGGAAGGAATTGAGTTAGAATTGAAAAAATACTGATATACCATTTCTAGGCTGGTTGCAATCTGTTGACAAAAGGACATAAAATAAATGAGGAATACCATCTGATCCAGGTGCTGTGTTATTGGGCAAGGAACTTATAGCTTGTAAAATTTCTGACTTAATAATAGGGGCCTGTAGATTTATGAGTTCAGTCAGAAAATCAGGGATATGGACAGACTGTAAAAAAAATTTAATATCATTTTCCGATATTGAACTATGTGGCTGTAGGGAGTCATAGTGCTGTTTTATCAAATCTTCAAGCCTTTACAATGAACTGACCCTTTTCCCCCTCTGAGGATATTAAAAAATCAATGCTCATTTTATCCCAGATTGTTTTACATGCTAAAAAAGGGTCCCCAATTGGAATCTTTTGAGTACCATTGTGCAGCAATGCCTGAAGTATTTTAGCTCTATCTTGTTGGTACACATTCATCTCATTTTTTATTGTCATAATTTGTGGAGTGTAATCTTGTGTGGACATATTAACTCGGGTATACAAATGTTGTAGCTGTTGCCTAAGAGATAAATATTTAAAAAAATTATTATTGCTTCGTGATTTGCCAAACCGTATACACCAATCCTTAATGTCTTTTTTCCTATCAGCCCACCAGTCCCCCTTATCAGTATATAAAAATTCTACTGACAGTCTATCTGATATAAAGACAGCCAGATTTTGAAAAACCTTTGGCTCTGATAAAACAGAAGTATTGAGTTTCCACCTACCAGGCCTGGCTGGATGGCTAATTTCATGAGTAAACGATATTGTTAGCATAAGGTGGTCTGAAAATTCAACCAGGATAATGGATAAACCCCTTTTGGAAGATTTGGGGAGATAAAAATGTAATCAATAGTAGATGCATATTTATTTTTTATAAACGTAAATTTAGGACCACTTGTATGATACTCAAAACAATTTATGAAGCCAGCTGTGCCAACCAAGTGTGGTAAGGCGTTAGAATCGCAATATACTTTCTGTCCTTCTTCCCTTTTCCATTTTTTATGAAAAATACTACAATTGAAGTCCCCACAAAGGAAAACTTTATAAGTAGTAACTAAAAAAGGCTGAGTTAGTTGCATATGGTGAACTTTTTCTGCTTTTTTTTTGCGAGTTGTAAACATTAATAAAACGACAATCAATTCCTTTTCAGATATCATCCAAAATAAAAATCCTCCCTGGAACCAAATCTATTAATTTGCGTAATGTAAAAGAAAAATAATGGAACAAAATTCACACCCCATCGCCAACTTCTAAACCAAAAGACCGATATCAAGGTCCCCAAACCCATTCTTTTTGAAAATTCCAAGCATGATCATTTGTGGTAGTCCAAGTCTCTTGTAAGAGAGAAATATCTAATTTTGCATCATGCAGATACTGAAAAACCATTTGTCTTTTAACTGGATTTAATAAACAATGAACATTCACTGATCCTAAAACACCAAAAGCCATTCATGTAAGTGTCAGAGTAGACAAAATCAACTTTTTTCCTTTTTTTTTTTCTCTTCTCTTTGTAAGCCCCTTGCTCTATACCAGTCCGAATCTCCTATCTCCATTTCAGAATCTCCCCAGGATGTAAACAAGGCAGAGTATGAATTCTTAGTTTCCACCGAGGAAGGAGATCGTGGAGGAGGTTGGGATATTGGAGATGAGAGTTGTGGGGGGGGGGGATAGGGGGTTGAGAGGTAAAGACTTCTGAAACTGAGAAGACCTCCTAGGAGGTAATGGTTCCTGGAAGGTTTGACCATCTTTTTCATTATCTCTCTTCACTGGATCAGAATAACAGACAGGGGCCAAAATTTCAGGGGTCAAAAGTGAAGTCGAATTTAAAGGTGGCATGTCTGATAGTACAGACGGGTCCTCCGGGGGCAAGGTAAGATCAACAACCTTGGGTACGATAGAAGAAGAAGGAGGGGGGTAGGTTCTGAGGGAGGAGCTGACTGATTTGCAACCACTGTAGTTGCTAAATCTTGTGCTTGTTGAATAAGTAGTTCAGGATTTCTGCACGATGCTTTGTTTCAAGCTGCCCATGGGCATTCCCCAAACACATGGCCATAATCCTCGCAAAGATCACACTTTGTGTGATTAGCACACTGCATGGTAATGTGGCCTAGTTCCCCACAGTTATTGCATTTAGGTTAATCACAGGAACTCGAAAGATGAGTCTGACAGCCACATGTTTAGCATGCTCGAGGCTGACCCACGAAAAAACATACCTCTCGGTCTGTGCCTAACAAGAAGGAATTTGGAATGTGTTCAGTTCCAGTTTCATCTTGTCAGAGTTTAACCATGTACTTCCAACCCCCTGTCCAAAAACATTCACTGTTTAGTATGGCCTCACGTTCCCCCAACACCTCACTCCTTTGTGAAATCCAGTAAGCGATGTCATCAACATGTACACCCTCATTTTGAAACATCACCGTGACATATTTTACAAGAGGCTTTGTCAGGGGGATTACCACAAAAGGAGTCCATAGAGGGGAAAATTTCACCTGCCCATATCGCTCCCAGAATAAATCTAGTGCATATGCAGTTCTAAAACTGACATCAAAGGCATTCTCCCCAGAAATATTTATAAAGGCAAAAACATCTCGAGGAGTACACTGTAATGAATCTTTCAAAAGAAGCTTCCAAACATAATGCCTATCAGGCCTGTCTGTCAGCCCTCCTTTATAACTAATACATACTGCATTCCTTCGGGGTGCAGCCTCTTTTTTAACTTTAGAAAACAACTGTGATAACAAAGGTTTAGAGTCTGAGTCAGTATTTATGGTGTCTTGTTTTAGTAAAGGTTTGTCCCCAACACAAGGTTCCTGAATTTTTAATGGTGGAAAGTCTTGTAAAAATTTTCCTTGGGCCTCTTCCCTGGGAAGGGTTGTGGAGGGAGTCAAAGCCATAGATTTAATGAGTACTTCTTTTTTAATCTGAGGCAAGTCTGAAGTAGTATACTGTCCTGAAACATGTAGTTTCCATTCAGGGGAGGTTTGTGAAAGGGGAAACGGGGAATCCCAATTAGGATCAGGCACCCAGCTTCCTTTTAAAGTTTGCTGCCAACCAATCCCTTGCAAGGCTTTCTGTGGAGTCCATGAGTCGCTCAGAGAAAAATTCTCAGTTCAGGCAGTAGGTGGTGCTAAAACAAAAGACTCCATACCCTGTGTAGCGCTTAGTTTGTCAATACCATCTAAAATAGTCTGATTTAACGGAGCTTTAGAAGAAAGAATCTGCTTCTGGGTGTTATTGGTGAAGGTAAATTCAGTAGTACCTAACTGACAATTCGATTTGGACTGATACATCACAGGGTGCAAAAGATTTACGCTTTGTGTTGGTTTAAAGACAAAACCAGCTGTATGGGAAAGTGTAGCTGCAGGAGCCCGTTTCTCAGACTCCGCTGATGCACTTTGTTCTAAACTCATGACTGCTTTGTCTGAGAGTTATCACAGTCAGCTACAGCTACTCGGAATTTCAGAGAGTTTAGGGTGTTGGCACACACTGTTGTCAGTGTTTCTACTGCCAGCCTGCAACGGGATAAATTTTGAATGCTTTAACTCTGACTCAACCTGGCCCAGTCAATGCGTTGACTGCTGCAGTTCCCTCTAGACAGTTGACAAGCCGGGCATCCGAAGTGACAGGGAAAGCCAAGTTTGCAGTGCGTGCTGTAAGGCACTCGCTCTCCATCCCGTTACTCATTTCCTCTGTAAACATTAACTTTGTCATTTCTGGACGTTTGTCAGTGTTTCTACTGCCAGCCTGCAACGGGATATCTTTTGAATGCATTAAATCTGGCTCACCCGGCCCAGTCAGGGCATTGACTGCTGCAATTCCCTCTAGACAGTAGACAGGCGGGCATCCGAGTGACAGGGAAAGCTAGTGTTTGCAGCGTGCTGTAAGGCACTCGCTTCCATCCCATTACTCTCCTCTGTAAACATTAACTTTGTCATTTCTGGACGTTTGTCCTCCAGGTTCAGAAGTAAAACTACATCTTTGTCCACACAGGTAGGATTACTGAGATCTTCAGTAGAAATATAGACATCACCGATGTCCTCATCTGAATCTCCATTCAATAGGTCTTTTTCTTGCTTTTTAGCCTCTGGCATGTCCATGAAAGGAGAGGAGGCCTGCTCTCCCTTCACATCATCACTTCCTCCTCCTCCTCCTGTGTCCGGCTGTGAACTAGGTCCCTCCATCCCACAGGCAGGAAGTGACAGCACCCCTGCAGGCAGAGTAGGGGAATTTCCCCAGTGTTCTGGCCAAATTTCCCTCATTCATTAAAAATACCACCAACAGCTTAATCTGGTTCAGTTTCAGTTGCTTACCTTCTGTATCCCCCCTTCCCAGTTGCCCCTGAAAAAGGGACTTCTAGGCCCAGTGGGCTTACTGGGTCAACAAAATTCAACACAACAAAACAAACAAACAAACTTGCATATCAGATGTGTCAGACTCTGTTGGAGGCATAGACTTTACTTCAGTCAAAAATTAAGTTTCTGTCAAAGGTGGAGATTTTGAATCAGCATGTGACTCTAGTACATCCAAAGCCGAATTTTGAAGCCCAGATAAATCTTGTGCATTTTGTAACTCTTGTGGTTATAAGGCATGTGACTGTTGAGGATTTTTTTATCAGCATCAGAGGATATGAATGGATACAGAGTCTGATTCAATATTGAAATCCATCTGATTCTGATGCAGATTCAGAGTCCGTTGCATGGCCCTTCTGGTTATGAACAAAATCTAGCAATTCAACCAGATCAAAGAAAATGTGTTTGTAACATGGCAATAAATATCATAATGAAAAATTCACTTTTCACTGGACGAATAGCAGCAGGTGACCAAAGACCAACCATGCATTAATTCTCTAGTAGTGCCCACTTGCTGTTGTAGTACATTTCTCAACCACTGCAAAATCACTAGTGAACAGTATAAAAGACAAATACAGTTTCTTACATACCCCCCCGCCCAATATCTTTTTTGTGGATTCTAGTTCCTTCCCACCCACCTGCCCCATGGACCTCAGTGTCCCCACCAGGAACTTTAATATCACATAGTTAGAGAGACACACCAAGCAGCGACTGCCATACAACTACCAGCTGTCCCCTTTACAATCTGTCTCTACACTCTCACTCTGTAGATCACAGCTCTAAATACCACCACTGCCTACCTGCTGTCCCCTTTACAATCTGTTTGTACACTCTCACTCTTTGGATCACAGTTCTAAATACTGCCACTGCCACTGTCACAGTCGAGAGAGAGATCGAGAGAGAGAGAGAGAGAGAGAGAGAGAGAGAGAGACTGAGCAGCGACCACCATGCAAATAGCAGCTCTCCTATTGACAATATCTCTCTACGCACTGTCAGGATTACAGCTCTGTATACTGGCACTGTTGGCATAATGGCTTGTATCCGCAGACTACCGGTGTGGTGACATACCTATTGATTACTTGTTAAAATCTGGAAATGTGTAGTTCTTCTTCCTTTGTAACATGGTCATACTGTAAAAATTAACAGAACATTTATCTAGAAAGACGGTCACACCACAGAACAGTAAAAGTATTGTGTATGCAAATGACAAACGTTGAATCCCAGCATGCATTTCCTGCATAGTTTCAGCTACATTTAATGAGTGAGACACACACCGTCCTGTTAATCTTTTTCAAACCTTCACAGCAGTTCCATTAATATTAAATTATTACTGTTAAAATACACTATAATGTGCCATATTTCAGCTACTCCTATATACAGCTGGCACCCAAAATGGGCCCTATTCATGAATGGGCCAAGGTGGCTACGTGCCATGTAACTTGGGTGCATAGCCACCCTGCACCCATTTGTGCTCACTGTGCCCCCTCGGCAGCATGCACATAAGTCTTACACCCCCCCTTGTGCACCAGATCCCTGGCCGGGCATGGAGCTCCATGCGTGGGCAGGCTGGGGTCTCTGCGGGGGGGGGCATGCTCATTCACAAATGTGCGTAGTGCCATACTTTACGCATCTGGAGGGCAGCCGTAATGGATATGTGCACCCTCCAGATGCCACCGCCAGACCTGCTGGTGCAGGCAGGGGGTCATCAGACCCACACAGGATGGTGCCACTGGTGCTGGGGGACAGTGGTCGGGCCGGGGGTTGGCAGCCAGCAAGTGCCCCCCGACAGCATGACAGGCGCTCAGTGTGCCCACTGCAAAATGGCACCATACCAGTGCAAGTGATCCACTGCAGACCTGGGTAGGACAGCTGATTGGTTGCTGACCTGGGTTCACAACCCCACCCCCCACAAACCTCCATGTAGGGGGGCAGGGATATGAAAGGGAGCTGGGTGGGGACCACTGCTTTGTGAATGTGGTCCCCACATGGATCTCCCAGGGGTGTGGAGCTGAGGGCATCTTTACACACCAGCTCCACACATCTTTGTGAATAGAGTCCAATATTAGTAAATGTGAACAGTGTCTTCAAGTAAACATTTCCATATTAGTAAATAAAAAATGTTTAACACTCAAGCATTTTCTGTCTTTTGTCAGTATATCTCACATGTATTGCACAATTTTTATCACAGCGCTTGCCATGTTACAAGTGCATTAAGCCACTCCAAAGGAGGGTTCTACTGGAAAATTAATGCATAGCTAGGTGGTTGGAGGTACTCAACCTGCGGCCTCGTGCCCCAGACCCCCCAACCATGCATTAATTCCCCAGTAGAACCCTCATTTGTCGTGACTTAATGCTTACATGTCTAGTAACCTTAATATTATTTCTCAGTACTCTGAATTTAAAAAATTCTACATAAGGCTACTGATGGTTCTGATATTTGCTCTGTTATCTTTCGTTGAAACATTTATGGTTGGAACAGTAGTAAATTATTTTTATTGTCGGAACAGGTTTTATATTTTCAAGCTACTCTGAGGATTGCTAAATTTAAATATTCTTATGTTTATGAAACTTTGCAGAAATAGATGGAGTGATGCTAACAATGAACAGTTTTCTTTTATTACATAATATTAGAGGATGTATAGTGTATTAAGTTCATCTTTGATATCTCTTATTTTTTTGAAGTCTCAGATTAGTTTTGTTTTATAAAATGGGTAGGGACAATACTTGAACCTGACTGGTTCAGATGGCATTCTAGTATGTCTTCTTTTTTTTGTGAAGATAAACCATAAATAACAAAAAACAAACAAACAAAAAAAAACAAACTCCCAGTACCTGCACCCTGATGACAACAAAAATCCACGTGCCATTGAAGGAATTTTTGAAATCTCATTTGGCAGCCATTTTCCCCCTCGGTGACCTGCTTGTTTTCACCCCACACATTATTTACTGCAGCCAAAACAAAACAAAAACAACTCCAAAGAGATTGCCACTTTTTTTTTAAACTGCAGTTCTGCCACTCTCATTGTTCACAACTATCACTGCAGTCTGAGAACAGTGCTTGCTTGCCTATCCTCTCAAACATGCTGCTGTCCCTCCCATCCTGCATAGTACTTACAGTGTGCAGAGCAGTCAATCTCACTGTGCTGTCTCTGTTTTCCTTCCTGCTTGTCTCTGCTCAGTCACGATGGCGCTAACAAAGTATAATTAAAAGGGCTGGGTTCCCTGGAGACTGTTTTGATAAATCCCCTTCATTTGGCTTTACTAAAGACAGTTTGAATTTGTAATGGAAGCTTGCACTCAAATGTTTCTCTGAATTAATCTAAATTCTATCCAGGAGAATGAAGAGAGCATTGTAGAGGGTGTTCAACAAACAACTAAAGTTCAAGAGTAGCTAAAACAATCTGAGCATACTTCATTGTTTAAAGAACTTACATTGAAAAACCCCTTGGGCCGGATATTCAGAGCAGTTGTGCAATGCACAACAGGGTTGCACCAGCGCAACCCCGCCAATGCGCCGGAAAGTGATATTCAGCAGCAGCAGATGCGCAGCGCAGATTGCAATGCACCAGTGCACAATGGCAATGAATGCATGCATATGTGCAGGGGGCGTAGCCATGAATATGCGGCACAGTGCAATATTCAACAGCAGGCAGACAGCGCAAGCGCGGAGCAAATGGGACTTGCGCAGAGCAGACGTGAGCCATTTAAAAAGGGAGCAAGTGAGGGAAAGAGGCTTGCGCCAGAGGGGAGCCGCATAGGGGGAGAGCGAGAGAGCGAGCGGGCAGCCAGCACAGCAGGAGGGGAGCCACAGATAGAAAGGGACAGGTAGAGAGGGGCACACAATGTGGACCAGGGAGTGTGACACTGCTGGAGACAGTGAGAGGGAGCATGTGTGTGTGTGTGTGTGTGTGTGTCAGTGTGTGGGGGCGTGTGACAGGGTCCGAGGCAACATGCAGCGAGTGCCAGTGACACCCAGCACAGGAGGGGCAGCACAGGGGCCCTGGCAGGTGGGAGGTGGAGGCCACAGCACACAGACTGCTGGCCAGGCAGCCACGACACAGAGGTGCACCCAGTGCAGGGGCAAGGACAGCAGCACATGGTTGGGGGTCCTGGGGAGAGAGCTGCCCCTGTGGGGGTGTACAACCCAGGCCATGGCCAGTGCCATTTTCCAGATGGAGGCAGTAATGAGGGGTGTGAGGAGGCAGCATGCAGACCTGCGCGGCCGTGGAAGGACCCATCGGTGGTACGCCTGGAACAGGGTTGTACTATGCCCGCACCACTTTCGAACAGTATGGTGATACAGAGATCATGGGCCAGTACCGTCTGAACTGGGCAATTCTGAGGTGACTCTGTGAGTTGTGCAGTGAGGAGATGCAGGTACCCACAAGATGGAGTCATGCCCTGTCAGTAGAGACAAAAGTCACGGCCATTATGTGCCTGCTTGCCACGGGTACCTTTCAGAGACCAACAGGGGACACCTCAGGCATAACCTAGTCAGCCGCATCATGGCTCCTCACACAATTCCTCAGCGCACTGCTGCCACATGCTGTGGAGTACATCCATTTCCCCAGCACACAGGCAGAGTGCACAGCGAACATGCAGGAGTTCCACAGGGTGACACTTTTGCCTGGCATGCTAGGGGCCATCGACTGCACCCATGTCAGCATCCATGCACCACCTGGCCCGGAAGGGGAAGCATACATAAACAGGAAGGGCTACCCCAGTGTCAACTGCCAGGTGGTGTGTGATGCCAGGGGGCGCATCACCAATGTCTGTGCCACACACCCTGGGGGAGCACACGATGCCTTCATCTGGCACCAGTCAACACTGTGCCACAGGTTCAAGAGTGGGGACATCACCACCGGCTACCTAGTCAGTGAGTATGCTGTGAAAGTGGAAAGCCAGGAACAACAGGGCAGGAAGTGGGGGATGCTGTGGCGGGAGTGCCGGGGTGTGTGTGGGAGAGCAGGGGGGTGCAGTGACATGGTCCACCATGCTAACCAGACATCTCCATACACAGGTGACAGTGGATACCCACTTCCCGGCCCTGGCTGCTCACCCCATACTGGCGGCCGTCGACCCCAGCGCAGATGCAATACAATGAGGCACATGCCAGTACACGGAACATCATCAAGCAGGTGTTTAGGCTGCTGAAGGCTCGGTTCCATTGCCTGGACAGGTCTGGTGGTGCCCTACAGTATAGCCCCTCAAAGGCCTGTGGCCTATACCTGGCCTGCTGTATATTACACAACATGGCCACCGACCATGGGACAGCTGTCAAGGTTGAAGAGGGGGACAGCAGTGGGGACAATGTGGCCGCTGGGCCTGGAGATGGTGGGCAGCCCCCCTCCGGCAAATGGATCCCCGGCTGACCAGGATGGCCCAGCAGCACCAGGACACAATCACAGAGGAGCACTATGGAGCATGCAGGTAGGTGAACATTGGCCACAAGCAGGGCACAGGGCGTATGTCACAGCAGACAGGCAGGCATGGGTGGGCCCTGTGCCCGGGACATCCGGAGGGGAGCGTGGACAGGCATGGGTCCGGACACCATGGCAGCACACAGCACATTCCTGCACACCCACACCCCCCACACACACATATGCACATGCACACAGGATCCACCATGGCCATGCCCAGAGGCAGGCACCGGGCATGTATCAGATGCTGAACACCGGTGCACAGTGTCAGTTAGCGCAATGCTGGCATCATCATGCACATGCCACAGTGGCCAGCATCCGGGAAGGTGAGCACAGGGTCCGTGTGCGGCATCGACCATGGATGCCATGTTCATGGGATGCACACGCACATGCCATACCAATGTGCACACAGGGCAGCAGCAAACAGTGGAAGTGGAGGTGGATGGTTCAGGAGGCGCCATGCAGTAGCCACGGCCACTGCGCGGACATGTGGATGGCCCCACTGGGCCTGCCTGGCCGACACGGGCTGAGTGTCGGCCTCAGGGGGTGTCACAGATGGTCCCCCAAGGGTAACACTGTGGGAATGTGACCGGGTCCTCGCAGGCATCTGCAGGCTCCCAAACATGCCCGCTCCAGGTGTGCTAGAGATGTCCACAGTGGATCCCTGCATTGACACAGTGGGGGTCACATGACACCGTGACCAAGGGGTGGAAAGTGCACTCCACGGGGTATGTGGTGGACGGCCATGCACCAGGGAGGCCAGCGGTGCCAGGCCGGCCATGACCGCAGCGGTTAGCTGGTCCATGGCTGCGGTCATGTCCACTCGCATAAGCCTGTTCTCCACCAGGAGCAGGTCAAAGTCTCTGTCATGCCTCTCTGCTGCCTGGCACAGCTCTGTGTGGAGCACATGCACCTCTGCCATGACCTGCACCTGCTGCTCAATGGAGGCCTGGAGCAGACTGGTGTGCTCGTCCAAGGGGTCGGCGCCCTGTGGCTCATGGGCATTGTGCTGACCCACCGGTGTAGCCCAACCCTGCTGCCTAGCCCCCCGCAAAGGTGGGTGCTGTATGGTGGGGCCCTCCTGGGGCTGGTCATCTTGCGGTGCACTGTCGGTGGGTGCTGCCCCAGACCCTCCTCTGACGCTGTTGAGCCGCTGCTGCTGCCCCTCCAGCCGCTCTGCGTAGGGTGATACTGGCATGGTTGCACCACCAGCACCTCCAGCTGGTGCTGCACTGGTTACAGCCTCGGCGATGCCAGCCACAGTGGCCGGTGTGCAGGCAACCGCCACCAGGTCACCATCTGCACTGCCGTGGTGGCTGTGTGGTATGGGTGCCTCGCCTGCACCAACAACATTGCTGTCCGGGATAAAGGTGTTGTCATCATCAGTCCCATACCCCGCCCCGATCTTCATCTCGACACACAGGATGCCATGCCTGGCATCAAGCTGGAACACAGCCATGGCCTCATCCGCAACCGCGCCACAGGCATCCGGATGGACAGCTTTGCTGGGCTGCAATTGTTCTGTCCCCCGGAGTCTGGTGGAGGTGGATGGATGGTCCTCCGGGTCCAGGACCATCCCCTTGGTGGACACCCCCACCCCTGCCACTGCACACAGGTGCTCAGGAGCTGAAAGGGAACACAGTTGCATTAGTGGTGCTGTCACCTCCCCTAACCCCAGCCATCCTGCCACCACCACCACCACCTGTTCTACCATGCAGTGATGGACTGCCACCCATCTGGAAGCCACCACTGGGCATGCCCTCGATGGCACTGCACCGCATGGTGGCCGCCACCAGCTCCTCCCGTGGTGTCAGTTATGACACATCAGGCTGACCCCCACCTGTGGTGGTATGCGCTGCCTGGATGGCTGCCACCTTCTCCTTGATCCTCCTCCGGTCCGTGCCAATCTTTTTTTTGCACTCCTGCACAGACCGTTGGTGGCTGCCCTGCTGGTTCACAGCACATGCCACACCCTCCCATGCTGTCTCCCTGGCCTGTGGGGTGCCTGTCATGCCACTCAGGAGATGCTCCTTGTCCAGGTATGCCTCGAATAGGGCATCCAACTCTGCCCTGGTGAAGTTGGGCCTGTGCTTGCGTGCAGGCCCACGCTCCTCAACTGCCTCTCTATAGGTCGTGCTTGGTTCTGTGGAGATAGACATGTATTACAACAGTCTGCTCAGTCCCACACCACCCTCCCATTCCGCTGTCCCGACAGCCTCACAGCGTGCTTCATACCTCTAAAGGTTGCAATACCGATCTATTCCCTCTGCAGTCCCGCGGCACTTTTATAGCGCATCACATGCAAATGAGGGGATGCGCAACTGTAATGAGATGCTAATGTAGCGGATGTTCCACAGATAGGCTAATAAGTTGATCTGCATATTCCGGCTAAATATCGCGTGGTTGCGCATTGCACACTGTAGTTGCGCATACTCAAGCCGTTGCACAACCATGCAACATTAGCAACAGGCACTGCAGCACACATGCACGCACTGACATCACATATGGCAGTGGCACAGCACATGCAGAGAGTGCAGTAGGTAGTACAGTGCATGGCCGCTATTGCACATGTGGCGCTCATGCACTGTACGGCCTATGGCGCCCAGGCACCATGGTGCCAATGGTGCTGTGGTGCCATGACACTGATGGCACACCTATGCTATGGGAACCATGGTGCCCCTGCGCTATTTGGCCATGCATCATGGCCCCCACATTCCCCTACCATGCATCATGCATAGTGTTCCCAATGGCGCTGTGGCGCGGGGTGCGCGGCCCAACCCTTGACCCCACAGTTGCCCTTTGAGCTTCCTGGCAGCCCTACATTACCGTATCATGCATCCCTGTGCCTGCGCGATAGGCATTGGCAGTGCATCGCAGTGCGAGGCGTGCATCCCTAGCATGAGTGGCACGTGTGCTACTGGGTGCCATTTTGGATTGCTGACATAGCTGCAGCCATGCCACACCATTCTAGTGCCAGGGTCCCTAACTGGACCCAAGTGCAGCTGGTCAATCTTGTGGCCCTTGTGGAGCCTCATGCTGGCGCCTTGTTTGGGAAGGTTCCCCTAAACAGACCATGGACAGAGGTGTGGCAAGAGGTGGCTGACAGTCTGGAAGAGGCCAAGGGTGCTCGGTGCAGTGGCGAGCAATGCAGGCACTGCTATGGGGACCTGCAATGGAGAGACCCTGACTGGCTCCAGACTTTACAGGCACGTGTCCAGAGGGGTGCCGTGCCACGGCCAGGTAAGTGCACATCGCCCATGCCCATTCCCATCCAGTGGTCCATGGGTGGTGCGGCTAGCACATCTTGCTGCCGGGGGTGGCTGGGGCTGCGCGTCCTGTTGACCGTGGTGGTGCACCATGGGTGCCCTGTGTCACTGTGCCACAGACATGCTGAGCAGGGTGTCACACTGTGCTGGGGGGGTGGCCTGTGGTGTTGCATGGTACTAATGTGTCTTTCTCCATGTTTCCCTCCTAGGCTCTGAAGATTGAAGGTGGGCTCGTCTCACTGGTGCTGCGGCCAGGCCAGGGTGGGCCACCGGAGGGAGCAGTGCACAGAATGCATGCCACATGGGCAGTGCTGCTGGACAGCCACAAGGTGCAACACAGCATGCAGGTAGGCACAGTTACATGCTACATTGTTGTGCAGGGTGGGCAGAAGGAGTGGGGGTGTGACACGGCCCTCTGTGCACATGGCCCCTCCAGCTGTGCACTGCCAGCAGTGTCTGTTGCACCATTCTGTGGCAATCGCACATTTGGGTGGCTGCGCAGGTGGGCTGTGGGTGCACCCGGGTCCTGGCTGTGCCACTGCCATCCTGCTGCTTAGCCATGTCGCCTGCCAGCCACAGTGGTGGTATGTGGTGAATGGGCGGTGATGGTGTGCAGTGTTCTGCATGGCTGTGGTTCCCCGGGTAGACGGCACATGTGGGCGCACTCACTGTGGATGGCTGGCAGCCAGCTCAGGGGCGCATGTCTCTGATGCCTGCTGTGTACGGTGGGTGGGTGGGCTGCAATGTTTGGGCATGCACTCATACCATGTTCACTCCTTTGTCCTAGGTGTCTGACCCCCAGATGTCCATGCGAGACTCCTGTGGCAGATCCTGTGGGTGACCACTGCCACTCTCCAGGTGGTGTGCCTTCTTGAGCAGTCACAGTGCAGACAGCAGCGACGACACCAGCGTCAGCCTCCAGTGGGTCATGGACAGATGTAGGGCCCATTGGCCTACATCACATCCCCTTCCCTGAGACCCCACCCTTGCCCTCCCTTGTACCCTTCTGTTGGCATTACCCATGTCTCCCTGCCTCCCTTCCCTGTCCTCCAGTGGTCCCACCATTCCCTGTTTCCATTACCCTGTACCCTGTAGATATGTATATGGTTGTTTAATATGTGTTGCAATATATTGTTTTATAGTTAGCCATTTGTGTCTGTGTCTGCTTTGCAGCTGGCATGTGGAGCCATGCTGCAGTGGTGTGCATGGCTGCTGTGTGGTATGACTGGGGTGGACCGGGGCATGTTTCTGGTGGTGTTCCATCATTGGTTGGATGGGGTGGCCGTAGTCTGTCTGTACTGGGTGTGTGGGGTGTGCCTTGTGTGCTGTTCATCTGTGTGTTCTTGGCTGGGTTCCAGGTGCCGTGTCCTGAGCCTCCCTGTAGGGGATGTCTGTGCCTGTGCAGCAGTGGCCGGTGTCACCTCCCTGCCTCCGTGCACCACTGTAGTGCACGTGATCAGGGGCCTCCTGCTTCCACATGTGCACTGGATGATGTACCTTCATGTGCCTACCATGCCTTTCTCCTGACACACTCTGCGCCCTGGTTGCAGGACCGCCCACCCTTGTGGCTTGCCACCTGCTGGCCCTATTGCCATTCTGTGTGTGTCCTGGCACATGCACCTCTGCACCTTGCACATCACTGGTTGCTGCTCTTGTGCTTCTTGGTATATCCCCTGCACATCCCTGGTTGCGCTATTGCGCTTCATGACATGATCCCTGGTGCATCCTTGGTTGCGCTATGGTGCATCGGGTGTGATATTCAGCTGCATTGCGCAGGCGCATCCTGTCATGCACATCCTTTGAATATCGCACCATTTGCACCATGGTGCAGTGGCATTGCGTTGCGCACCTCTTGCGCCTGCCTCTGGTGCATTTCTGTATATCCGGCCCTCTGAGTTCAAAGAGGAGGTTAAGGAGAGAAAGGAAGTATTTGAGGGACAATGGATTTTGAGAGTGGGACTATTTTTAAGTGGTATCACCCCAAAAAAGATCAATTAGCAGAGACTGACAACGAAGCAACACAAGAGGCAGAGTGACAAACAGTAGTAGATATAGACATTAAAACAGCAGAGGCAGCTGATCTGTACCTGACTCAATGACGGCAGCAACTGTCAAGGCAGACAACAACAGCAAAAATCAGTAATTTCTTAGAGGAAAATCCAGTACAAAAATTCCTCAGAAAAAGATCAGAAATAATGCTACTAATAATAATAATTAAAAAACAGGCCCACAAAAAAGACCAGGAGGGGTGGCAGGAGGAAACCAAGACACAGTAGGAAGACAAGTATTCCTTAAAAAACAAGAGGCCAAGAGGCATCAAACATTCAGGAGTCAGAAGGGAACATCAACGTGATTATCCTACATAGGTATCCTCTATTTGCATGTCAAATTGAGGTTTTATCAAAAGGCTTCACCTTTATTCCCACTTCAGAGGCAGACAGATAGAAAACTGAAGTTGAACTGCTCACATTTTTCATAAAATAGCCCACAAAAAAATCTTTGGTAACAGAGACCAAAGCAAGACAGGAAACATGAGACTTTTAGAAATGGATCTGTTATCACAAGGCTGGTCATATAGTGACTTCTCCGTGTTGGTTGATTGCATGGATGCTGATATAAACAAAACTGAGGAAGATCTACTACTTGTCTTGATGATGAATTTCTTGACTGAGATTTGGGCTGGCAATAATCAAGTAGAGAGGGTACAGCTATGAATAACACCACCACTTTGGAAAGGTTGAGGAACTGTAAACCCCCATCCAGAGTTAATCCTGGTCCAGGTATCATTGCAGCTGTACAGTTAATCGTGGTCCAGGTATCATTGCAGCTGTACAATGATACAGACAATTGGTTAGCAAAGATGTAAAATAACTGAATTTATAAAAAGCTTACACCCAACCAAATTAAGGCTGTTACTGAACTATAAAACATGAAAGAGATTACCACAAAGAATGCTGACAGAAGAGGAAACATAGTGGTACAAAGTGTTAGCATAATAATAAGGTAATCAGACAACTGGAAGAGCTAAGGTGTTAAAGGAAGCTTAAGACAGACCCCACAAACATTTTCCAGATCCAGAGACAAGACTTCCTTGATGACTCGATAATGAAGGGAGTATTTGTAAAAAGAGGCTGATTCTATGCTAGTTTGTAATCCAGTAATTCCAACCCTTTACATGCTTCCTAAAATTCACAAAAGCTTAGAACAACCACCAGGTCACCCAATCATCTTGGGTAACAATTCTCTGACCAAGACCCTTTCTTAATTTCTAGCTTTTTTCACCTTAAGGCAAGAATTAGAGAAATCGAAGGATGCTACAGACATTGTGGAAAAAGTGTAAAATCTGGAAAGGGGTGAAAAACAGTTGACGTATCATCCCTCAGTACCAGCATCAAACATAGTGATGGCTTATAAACTGTAAAGTATCAACTATTAAATAAATCAAGGTACCATACAGACTCCATTTGATTTTGTGCTGAGAGGTATTTAATATATCCTAATCTATATTTTATTTTTGAGAGGGATTTTTATTTGCGGGTATGTGGAACAGTGATGAGGACAACATATTGCCCCATTTTATGCTAACCTTTTCCTTGGCTGGTGGGAGGACATTGTGATCAAAATGCCCAAACAAATTCCTACACTGAACATATAATACAATGGTATTATTTTATTGATCATATCCTTTGTTTATGGGATGGCACCACAGAAGAGGCAACGGCTTTCATCAAGTGGATGAATATTAACTCCCTCGGTTAGACTTTTATCCATAATTGCGATCATATCTGAACTAGCTTCTTGGATTTGGGACTAACAGCCATGAATGGTAGTGTCATCACTGAATGTTATAGGAAACTGATCTCTTTCAATACATTGCTACATGCATCCAGTGTACACACACAACTTCTGGTAGGTAACATGCCATACTGGCAATTCCTTAGATTAACTAAGAGCTCACAAAGATCAGAATTCTATAGAATAAATTAAAAAAATACAGGGTGTGAAAGTCCTATCACCTTTGTTCAGAATTCACTCCCTTTTCTTTTAAAGTAGCAAACATCATTCAAAACATTGACATGTGCTTCAAATTGACAATGGTCTTGCTGAAATTGCAAAGCATCACCCACACCTAACTTATAGCAAAGCCAAAAATGTAAAAGATTTATTCACCTGCAGTCACTTCTCTGCACCCATAGAGAGGCAGTTGAATTGGCTCTGCTCCCGGAGAGACTGAAAGGACATATTCACATGTGAATGATGTGGTATCTGCAAGTATGGGGTACAGGGCATACTTTTACACAACATAGTCAAAATAAACAATGGTAGATCAAACATTTTATTAACTGTAACACCAGGTTCATGGTTTACACAGCATGGTGCCCTTGCAACTTTGCATATATGGGAAGAACTGTCAGAAACCTAAAATATGCATGTATGGGCCACCCTGTACAAATTGACTGAAGCATAACATTTGCACCCTAGTTAGATATAATAACTTTGAGGAAATCCCACATTACTGAATATTCCAGGAGTTTGCAAGTAACCTTCCCTGCCTTTATGAGTAATGCAATTAAATGAGCTCTACTCCTTATATACAATTGAATTTAGATGTATTTATTAGGTAACTGCACTACCAATTAACAACCAAACCCTTCATTGAATGGACCACTTTTTCCATAAAAGTAGTAGTCATCCATTAGAAGTACTGTCAAGATACTCTGCAGTTATTTACATTGTTCATGTTAATTGGTGCTTCATTAGACTCCTCCACTTATATATTCATGCATCTTATTATTTAAAATGAGGGTATCCAGAGATTAAACCCCCTTCTTTCTCTGTTTTTATGGAGGACATGGCCAAACCTCTAGGTATGTGGTTGCAGAATCCACAATCACCAGTATGTTCTTCTTACTGTGACTGTACAAGTTGAGATGCTATGCAGCCACACAGTGTCCATTGCTACCCACTGAATGGGTTTCTCTCTTAATTAAAGACAGGGGAACCAATGCCTCATTGTTCTTGTCTCCAGCCTTCCCCACCTATTGAAACTGTGGACAACTACAGTAGTAGTCTACCACATCATTAAAAATACCGGCATGAAAAAAGTTATTAAGCTGCCTTTTAGCTTGGCTAACTCCCAGGTGTCCTTCAGTCCCTTCCTTGGATACCCACTCTCTATAACATAATCCATTCTCCCAGTGCACCTCTTTCTTGCCTTCTCCCTGAGAGTGACTGTCAGCCCTGGCCATCATTTCTCACAGATTATGTAAGGGTGTGACAGCCTGCTGAGCCCTGATATACTAATAATTCCTAGCCCTCACTAAAGTATTCCCTTCTTTAGTGAGAGACCTGCTCCCAGCTGTGGTCCCCACCATCTGTATCTATGATGAGGAACTGCTGCACTCAGCTAGTCCATCACCCATACTGGCTACTTCCTTTGCTGCTGAGGTAGGGGTTACCTCTAGTGGCACTGCCCCTCCCTCTCCTTAGTAGCTTGTCTCCTTGCCTGGCTATGGGTAGTGACTCAGACAACAGCTTCTATACTGTCATTCCCATAATTACATCAAAGGGGGAGGTCTTGAACTACTCCCACTTCCTGTATCCCTTGAGCTCCTTTCCAACCCAGGAAGCTTCATGTCATAGGCAATGAGTCTATGGGGCTGGTAACGCCTGTAATTCTGGAAAACCAAACTGGCAGAATCTGTTTCTCATTTATTAAATTCTGCTTAACCATGGAAATAGAAGCACCTGTGTCTCTTAACCCATGTGTTATTTTACTATTAGTAAAGGCTGGATGCATATGGACAGTGGAATTAGTAGGGGAACTGCATTTTCAGAGCAGGCCACTATCAGCTGCTCACTCAGTGGGTTATTTCCTTTCTCTGCCCATATATTTTTGGGGGGACAGCCATATGATAAATGCTTGGTTTCCAGCATATATAACACCTCTGCACCTCTGACTCCTTAGTTTTGGAAGCATTATTTTTCACCTTGGGTTCAGGTTCAGACTGGGGCTGGATTATCTTGAATGGCCACCTCAATGCTCCCTTAAAAGTACCTGATGATCATCCCCCATTGTGTATGTGCTGGATGTATGACCAGGTAGACACAAACTAATCATCCCTTCTGGCTGCTTCTTTTATAGTATGGGAGGCCCTGTCTAGCAGCCACACACATAATTCCTCTGGCACAGCCCAGAGAAATTGTTCCAGCAGGAACACTTCTTTTATTTTTTTAAAGTAACTGTACAGTTGAACATGCAGTGCCTCCCACTAGGATGAAGCACTTTGTGATAAAGATGTTACTCTTTACTGCATGACAGATTGCAGTAATTGCCATGGGTTACATTGTATTCCTGCATTATTCTGTCAGATGTAGCTGGCAGAAACTGTGATAAGAGCACTTCACTCTGTTGGGCCGCACTGTATATTTCAGTGTAACTTCCCCCAATGCTTTCTTTGCATCTATTTGCCTCATGGGTAAAGTTAAAGCATTTCAATGAAAGATCTTTCACCATTAAATGGAGTGTGCACTCAGCATCATCCATTTGGGTAAATGCCTCTAGGGTTTTGCCCATGAATAATGGCATGGAGTGAATCACCCAAGAAGCCCTATCCAATTTTTAATTGTCTACATAATCTTTCAAAAGAACAGATAGAATCGTCAGGCAGGACTGTTCCTAAAAAAAATTGCACTTGAACTGGTTCCTCCATCTTTTGTACATATTGTTTTTAGTCCATTGGCAAAGAAGTTCAAACTAGGTCATTTTCCTCTAACAATGTTTAGTTCTCCAGATGTTTACTGTACCTCACATGGGCAGTGTTCACTGATGGTTAGGGCACCTACTTTTTATAATTCTTTGTCTATCACCAGGGCCCCTTCCATTTCTAATTTTAAATTATTGATTAGGAATAATTTGTTACTAAGTAATGTTTGTAATTGTACTTGATGCATAACGTGGAGCCAGCCATGCTGCAACACAACAACTTGCAGTAAGTGACAGGTCACAAAATACTGCATGATGAAAGGGCTTAATTGTCATTGAATTACACCATTCCCTGCAGTATATTGCAGCATTTTGTGACATACTGCAGCATTACTGCTTGCATTATGGCTGACACCACTGTAATTGTAAATTTCATTGTATTGTTTGCTTTCATGTACTGTATTTTGCATGTATCCTGGTCATCCCTAAACATGGACTTTGTAGCTTTAGGAACTACCAAGCAATCAAATATATTCAGTCAGTTAAGATCTCAGAAATAGGTTGTGATTATAGTATGGTTACAGGGGTCTAATTCATTGATTTATAAAAAGCTTTCAACCGTGGAAGTCATCAGATACTTTTACATAAATTAATAATTTGTGGGTGTGGCTGTATTTACCCCTATCTTGGTTTCACAACTACAGTACCTTTCATATTGCTCACAACATATAATATATAAAACAAGCAAATCCCTGTGTCAAAAGACAAATATGGGCTGGGCTTTGGAAGGGCTGGGCATGGGGGGAGAGGGACAATTACAGCGGGGCAGCAACAGACTCTCATTTAAATCAGAAATGACATACATAAGGCTGAAACTGATCTAGAGAGTGGGGGAATGTAAGCAAGCAATTTTTGCACTAACCACTGAGACACTTAACTTCACTTTCTAATTGCTGTGATACACACACACACTGACTAATACATATACACATATATGCATATATAGTCCAGTAAATATAACATAGCAGTGCACCATCTACACACACATGTTTACAGATTCAAAGAAAAGACATCAAGGGATCATTTTCTTCTTTTCAGGCTCTGAGGAACATCAGAGTGTGGGGAGTTGCGACTAGACACCTCAGTTGCAGTAAATAAGCAATGACTTGCAGAAGGCTGAAACTGATCTAGAAAGTGGGGAAATGTAGATTAGCACTTTTTGCACTAACCAAACAGCATCCTAACTGCACTTTCTAATAGTTGTGATACACACATGCTGACTAATACAAATACACATATATGCATATATATATATATATATAGATATATATTACAGTATAACATAGCAGTGCACTGTCTGCACACATAAAACATTGACACACACACACACACACACACAGCTGATACAGTTAAGTGTGGTGGTTGGTGTCGGTGTGTTGTGGGTCATTGTTGTGACATGTTGGTGATGTCAGCGGGAATGCGTCGATGTGAAGGATTGCAGTGAAATTTCCATCACTGTGGCTTGGTGGAGTCATTATATGGCATTTATTTACTTATGCATCTAAGACTAACCTTTACTGTATTTTGGATAAGCACTGTGTTTTGCACTAACTCATTGTACTAATCTACTGCATGACTGAATAAAGTGGGATCCAGGAGATGTGGTGGATGTGGCCTATCTGGACTTCAGAAAGGCATTTGACACCGTCCCCCATAGAATGCTGATTAACCAACTGCACAGTCTAGGGGTGGATCCTAAAATAGTTCTGTGGGTGGAGAACTGCCTGAATGGCAGGAGTCAGAGGGTTGTGGTAAACAGAGAGTACTCTGGAGAGGGAGAGGTGACAAGCAGGGTGCTGCAGAGGTTGGTGTTGGGCCTCTTCACTGTCATTGTTGGGGACATTGCAGAGAGACTGGAAGGGAAGGTTTTTCTCTTCACAGAGGATACAAATGTATGCAATTGGGTGGACATGCCAGGGGTGTTAAAATAATGATGGAAGACCTTAAAAAAATGGAGAACCGGCCCGGTGGCACTGAGGGTTGAGCTACTGAATGCCACATCTCACGCTACGCTGATGACCCAGGTTCGGGAGTAAGCCTGGGTCATCAGAGGACAGCTAGTGTGGAGGGTGGGAGGAGGACTGAGCAGCCACAAGGCAGCTCTCCTGTCCCGGGGAGGGACCCTGTCACCCCCCGCTGTCCAACTGCCCCCAGGTGGCGGCCTGAGGGTAGCACAGGCAGACAGGTGGCAAGCAGAGGGAAGGCACTGCAGAACCACAGTGTGCACGTACCTCCACAGGTGAATGCAGGGCTGTGGCACAGGGAGTTGGGTGAAAATGGGTGAAAATGGGGGCATAAACACAATAAAAAACCTGAAGAAGTGGTCTGAAGATTGGCAGCTGGGATTCAATGCAAAGAAGTGCAGGATCCTGCAGATAGGGCACAAGAACCTGGGGCAAAGTACAAACTATGTGGGGAGGTACAGTATGCACCAAATGTACTGTCCAAGTTTGAAATGGACAGCCGGTTGTAATGGACAAACACAATTTGTGAAATGCCATTCCAAGTCTTTTCCTATGTTAAAACTATCATTTTAAATGGACGTTGTGCTCCATATGTATTGTTCAGTTTCTGCCTGACTGCACTGCTAAATTAATCAATTTGCACCTGTTAGCGACTGTCAATGACTCCATCTAGTTTTGTGTTACCCCTAATCAGCAATTAAACAGCAGCAATTAACTATGTTTCCACCAGGAGTCATCAATCTGTGATGTGCATAAAAAGTAAATTGAAACCACTCAACTTAGTTCAGTTTTTCTATGTCACCCTGCTGTTCTGGTCTAATGATGTCTCTGTCTCAGTCAATGCCTGCTACTCCAACTTCCAGTGGGAAACTATCTGTTTGACCTTAGCTTGTAAAGTCAAACTTATTCAGCAAATTGAAAAACTTCTGAAGCTCAGTCTACAAGACCTCAGCTCACACCTCAGAATCCCCAAATCCCCAGTGAGTGACTTGTTAAAAAACAAAACTGTCCTCTTACAGTAGCTGACTGGCATTCAAACCAAAATCCAGACAGAAAAAGGAAGAGGGAAGGGAAAGATGATGCAGGTGAGGCTCTTTTTAGGTGGTTTAGCAATGCTAGGGGGAGGGAAGCATTGATTAGTGGGCCACTGTTTATTCAAAAGGCAGACAAGATTGCTGAAGCTCTAGGCGAAACTGATTTCAGAGCTATTGATGGTTGGCTAAGCCGCTGGAAACAGTGGCATAACATAGGGTTTAAAAAGATTCACAGAGAGAAATTAATTGCCAACACTATTGCTGCTGCGAGTTAGCGGAAAGATGTTTTACCTTGGCTGTTAGATGGTTTCTGGCCAGACAACATTTACAATACGGATGAGACTGCACTTTATTTCCATTGTGTAGGCTATGGTACACTAGCATTTAAGTCTGAAAACCCGCTTGGACTTAAAAAAGCCAAAGAGTGAGTCGCAGTCCTGGCAACATGCAACATGTTGGGTACTGACAAAAAGCGGCTGATGGTCATAGGGAAGTCAACACAACCACGATGCTTCAGAGGTGTTGCCAATCTCCCTGTGCTGTACAAAAACAATCAAACAGCATGGATGACTGGTGACAGTTTCGAGGCATGGAAATTCTCACTGAGAGAGCTGTGTCACTACCCTACACCCTACGCAATGTTTGTTAGTCCTGTCTGTTAATTTGTTTGTTTGTTATCGATGTTTGGTCTATTACTGTAGTGACTTTTTAATTGCAAGCGCTGTAACGGACGCCGTTTCTACCGGACACAACTGCACAGGTCAAACTAGTCTGGTACAAGTGGTGCATACTGTACTGACAGTCACAAAGCAGTAAAGGAACTTTGGAGTTATCATCTCTCAGGACTTAAGAGAAACTAGGCAGTGTGATATGGTGGCTGGAAAGGCTAGCCAGATGCTTGGATGCACAAGGAGGGATATCAGGAGTACAAAGAGGAAGGTCATATTGCCCCTGTATAAGACACTCATGAGATCACACCTGGAATACTGCATCCAGTTCTGGAGGCCCCATCTGAGAAAAAACATAGACAAGCTGGAGGTGATGCAGTGGAGGGCAACTACAATGGTACAGGGCATATGGGATATGACCTATAAGGAAAGACTAGCCAAGTCAATATTTAAAATATTTATTTCATTTGGGTGAAGCATTTAAACCATTTGAAATACTGAATGTTTACAGGATATGTCAGTTAAGATTCAGTATATGATATATCGAATCTCAGCTGGCATATCCTGTAAAATATCACTTACAGTGTGGTCATGCTTTTACCCATTATATCTAATGAATTTACACAGTGCAGATCTGCTGAGAGGCAGTTTTAATGTGGTCTTCATTTTACACATTTTTACAATATGTTTTCCTAGAATATGCCTGCTGATTGCTATATATTTAGCCTGGATAGTTCACAGAAGATGTGGCATCTTATTTTTAGTGGGGCTCTACATCTACACAATATCATGCTGCATTGCGTAAAATCAGAACACACCAAAAACAATATTTTACATCTGGACTAGGCTATCCTGAATAAATACATTATAAAAATGGTAAAATCATGACCCACTGAAAACAAGATATTGCATCTAATATGGGACATCCTGAGTAAATACAGTGCAAAAATGTGTAAAATTAAGATCCCCATGAGAACATAGCATCTTCCCTGTGCTATCCAAGATACAAAACATAGGATACAAAATATTTAAAGGAAATCTACTGTAAACTGAACTTCACTGTGTTCCACATAACCGTCCAAGACTTACATAAACAAACAGTTTCTTTATTGTTTTATAACATATTAGATTGCAGTATTTATTTCAAATGTTGTGGCTATGAGGATGGTGTGTACAGTGTGTACAGTGGGTGTGTGTGTGTGTGTGCTGTAGCTCAATATAAATATATTTTCCCAAAAAGCATAGTAAAATTAGTAACAAAAGATAACAGTTCTTTACAGATGTCTTCTGCTATAGCAAACCATGTCTTAGACAGTTCTTATCAAATAGTGTCTTAAGAGGTTAAAAAATCAGTGTAAATCTTAGGAGATTCCTTCCGGGGAAAGGGTGACATTTATGAGGTATGAATTTTTCTTGAAAGAGAATACTTGCCCAACTGAAGCTAATAACAAGAAAATATTTAAATGCTAGGGCCCAGATATTCAAACTGCACCAGGTTGTGGCACAAGCTTGGGCGCAGCTCAACTAGGCTGCGCAGGGGTGTGGACTGGGCGATATTCAGCGGAGCTGAGCCATGGCTCAGCAGCTTTGAATATTACACCCTGGCCACCCCCAGTGTGCATGGCGCAGTGGCACTGCGCCAGCGCAAGTGGCCAGAGTGGAGCATGGAGATGTGCTAGCGCAAGTTCCATTGCGCCATGCACAGCAACCGTGATATTCAAAACCTGACATGCAAACGGGGCCATAAAGTATGCAAGGCACACATGGGTCCATTTGCATGTCATTATGGCCCTAGTTGCATGCAGGTGCGCCGATCCCTGACGACTTGCGCCTGGCGCCCTGCCAGGCAGCAGCCGTTGGGTACCGACGCCCCCTGCAGCCTGATCGTGGGCATCTGTATAATGAAAATCCATTGTCCAATATCCTTGTTGGTCCAGTGGACCACTATCTGCCCAATCGTGGGCATTTGTCAAAGAAAAATAATCCCAATATCCCTGGTGGTCTAGTGGTACCCCCTCACCTGCCCACTGAGCCCCACTGCCCTGCTCCCCCCTGGTCAGCCGGCGGGCGTGATTCATTCACATATCTGGAATGTGTAGTACGGTATGGGCTGCATGCCTATTGGCTCACGCTGTGAACCAATGGGCGTGCAGCCTACAAGTGTCAGTCGGTGGGCAGTGGGGTGGCAGGCGGGTGGGGTGCTGCCGCCCGCCGTCTGACCAGGGGGGAGTGGGGCGGTGGGGCTCAGTGGGCAGGTGGGGGGGTACCACTAGACCACCAGGGATATTGGGATTATTTTTCTTTGATAAATGCCCGCAATCGGGCAGAAAGCAGTCCACTGGACCACCAGGGATATTGGACGATGGATTTTCATTGTACAGATGCCCGCGATCGGGCAGATAGCGGTCCACTGGACTACCAGGGATATTGGACGATAGAGTTTCATTATACAGATGCCCGTGATCGGGCAGATAACAGTCCACTGGACCACCAGGGATATTGGAAGTATATTTTTCATTACAAATGCCCACAATAGGGCAGAAAGCGGTCCACTGGACCACCAGGGATATTGGAAGATGGATTTTTTTTATACAGATGCCCACGATGGGGCATGGGGGGCACCGCCAGGTGCAGCTGGAACTCGGGTGGCCACCCGCAGGTGGCAGCTTCCATGTTGCACCCTGCAATGTGGCAGCTCACCTGTGGGTGGCCATCAGTTATTCCTTTTTTTTTTGGCGTAACTTTGTGCTGGTGCAGGTAGGGGTTGTGCATGCATGGCTCTGCACATCCCGGGCTGAATATCGGGCTGTGGGTTATGCATGGGCATGCCCACCTCGCCGCATCGGGTTTTGTGCCGTGCACTTTTCCCTTTGAATATCGTGCGGGGCACATCAGTGGGATTCGCGTGGAGCAACACTGTTGCGCCATGTGCAACCCTTTTGAATATCTGGGCCTCGGTATTTAAACGTGCAAGTTGTTTCATTTTGAAGGGGGTAAACTTATAATCTCCAGCTTAATAGGTAACCAATATTTAACTAACTGTTTCAGTTTCCATTGCTGTAATGCTGAGGAGAAAAGGTACAGGCAGGCTAAGAGCACATGATGAGATTAGATGTGCTTGCTGAAAGGGCTGATTTATGAATGTGTCTGTCGGCACATTGTTTTGAAGTCCTTGCACTTTCATGCCTGAATAGTATCATAATGAAGCTTGCTGATTATTGGTCAAGCCCCTTGTAGAGTCTTCTGCATTGGGTCACCGTGACACACCTCTCAAAACCCTGTACATAGCAAAATGTTGGAGCTTATTGCTAGTGCGCACGGTGAACATAATTAAGAAAATGTTACATCTGCAATCCAGCCTACAAAAGCAAGGATCCCTCAAGGGTCAGCCCTGTGCCCTGTGCTATTATGAACATAGGAAAATAGTCAGAGAAAAAGGCCTTATGGTCTAGCTAGTCTGCTCGAGTTTGCAGACCCCCCAGTATCTACTGAGGGATCTGCTCCCCAATCCACTATCTACATCTCCCTCTCCTTCCACATCCCCCCTCCCACTTACCCCCCCCATGCAATGTTCCTTTTTATTCTGTCCCATCTTTTCTTGAAGCTGTCTACAGTCTTCAGGAAGACAGCTTTCTCTGGCAACTCATTCCACTCTACCACCACCCTTTCAGTGAAAAAGTGTCTCCTCATTTTCTTCCTGATGCATCCCCCCACCAGTTTTAGACAGTGCCCCCAGTAGTCCTGTTTCTCCTAGGGTTAAAGAGATCCTCAGAGTCTACTTTGTTAAAACCCCTAAGGTATTTAAAGAGCCACTGACACCATTTGGAAAACTTTGAAAAATGTAAGATTTAGACATTATTCAGTTTACATTCCATATATTTTCTATAACTCTTTCCCTCTTTTTTTTTTACTTTCTATGCTTTTTCTTCTGGCAACTTATCCCCATCCGCCATCCTACCACCGCTGATGGACCCAGCTTTTCCCAAGCACAGTGCCCCCTGGATTTCCCCCCAGGGTGGAGCCTTCAGAGCCTCCCCCGATGCGACTCCATTGGTGCTCGTTAACAGATGCACTGGGGGACCTGAAGTCCGCTACAGGGTGGGAGGCATCACTCAGTACATTGGAGGTATTTTTCTTTCTGTCAGGGGGGCATGTCAATATGGACACCACTACGTGACCATGTCATGCATTCAACATGCCCCCATGAAGCTATACTCAGAGGTGCTCTGATCGTGGTGCATCCGGTGGTCACCCAGGAGCACTGGACCAGAGTCACACACTACCCCCAAGTAGGTGGACAGCATACAAGGCCACTCAATCCAGCCTGGCCCCGGGCCAGCCCTCGAGCATCCTGAGTCCGTTTCTGAACCTGGGTCACCCATGTTACAGTGGTAAATCTTTCTGCTGTGCCAGCAGGCTGGCCTCTTTCCCTCTTTTTCTTTATTACTATGGATAGCTGCATGAAAACATAATCATGTCCTCCTAGACTTTAGCTGCTCTGGCTGTGTGTCTCTACACCCGACATCATAATATCCTGTTTATGACATCATAATTATCACCACAGCAACAGACAGTGATGTCATAAACAGAAGTGTGGTGTCAAGTGTAGACAAGCAGCTAAAGCAGATAGAAAATAGATCATGCTTTCATGCAAATGTCCTTAGTATTGATGGACTGATTGATAAAAATGTATTTTTATACAGGAACACATGTTAGGGATGGTATCCCTGTTTTCAACAAGATTGCCCTGTACAGATTACAAATAGCACAATACAAAGCTTATACAACATACCAACACAGTTGTATATGAATGTTCAGTTCAGTAAAATCACAGGTAGCAATTACACAGTGGTTTAAAATGTTTTCTCAAAGCTGACTGAAATTTATTGAGAATTGTTTGCTCTTAGTTCCATCAATATGTTGCTCTAGGACTTCGCTACAGTGGTCTGTAAAGTACTGTAATTTCTCCAAACCTATTACAGATTCTGGACCAAAACATTTTAACTGTGCTTCCTCTTAACAAATATATTTTCTCTTGCCTAATCTCTGTAGTTACTAAGTGATGTAATGGATGAATACTTTTTGAATTTCGTAATTTGTAACTTCAGGTTAACTATCCAATTTCTCTTTTATGTTCTGGACCCATCAAATCCAAGTCTACGTAAACTTTGCAGTGATGTGTACCATACTTACTGGAGTTAGCAAATCTTGCCAGTTCATAATAGGTTTAGTCAATCTTTTCAGTGCCTTTTCAGGAGCACACCTATATACCAATCTCCCATATTCAAGTACAGGAATTAGAAGCTGTTGTTTAAATTTTGTTTTCATCTTTTTTTCAAGACAAAAGGAGATTCTTCTTAATGCTCCTAATTTCTGTGTGGATTTCTTTATTATAGTGTTTATGTGGTCTTCATAAATCAATTTCCGATCAATTAACACACCTAAATAGTTATAGTTCTTAGTATGTACAATTTTCTGATTGTTTCTAAATTATATATTTAAATCTTTTTCTACCTTATTCTTAAGTCCTGTTTTAAAATTCGTACACTGTGTTTTTTAGATTCATCAATAAGTCTGACTCAGTAAACCACTCTTCCATCCTGTGTATATCTTACTGTAATTTTTATTTAAGTGAGGTGTAACTGGATGCCAGTGCTAACAAAACGGTATCGTCCGCATGCAGCCGGACCTCACTATTTTTCAAAACCTCAGGCAACCTGCTAACATAAACATTGAAGATTAAAGGGCCCAAAATTGAGCCCTGCAGGACTCCCCTTTTTACCTCTCCCAATGTTGATGTTGTCCCCACTGACACACATTGCTTTCTGTTTGCCAGATATGATTTGAACCAGTTTAATATTTCAACATGAACACCTATTTTGTGTAATCTAGCCAATAAAGTCCAATGGTCTGCCAAATCAGAAACCTTACTGAGATCCAATAACACAACTCCGGTACTCAAACCTGAGTTCATAGATGTTTCTGCAAGGTTGTTGAAATCTACTAGGGCAGTGTCCATGGACCTCCTTGCTCTAACCCCATATTGACAATCTGTTATCCAACCATAGTGGTCCAGGAACTGACAAAACTGCCCATGTACAAATTTCTTCATTAACTTTGATAGTACAGAAAGCAGGGCAATTGGTCTATAGTTTGAGGCAAACAGGGGATATCCACCCTTAAATATTGGGACAACTTTGCCTATTTTCCATACCTCTGGAAATGTTGAGGTGCATAGGCTCCAATTTAATAGGTACTTGATTACCGGTGGCAGACTATCAGCCCCCAGTTTCAAAAATCTTGCTTCCTCCCCATCCACTCTGCCTGATTTTTATTCTAGTTCGCTCTTTTTCAACATCTTTGATTTTAATTTCCTTAAATCTTAACCATGGTTGACTATCTCCTATACCTGTTGTTTCAGCTTTCTGAACAATTTCGTGAAGTTGTGTATCAGAGGTACTCGTCTTGGAATTTGTTAACCCCAGATCGGGTAATTCTATGAAATACTGATTTAGCATATAGTATTTGCCACTTTCTTCTGGTCATCTATTATTAGACTGCTCTTTACCAGATGAATAGGCATCCTAGAACTAGCTGGATTTTGGAGTTTCTTAATGTGATATCAAAATATTTGGGGATCTTTTGCTGCTGTAATGTTAGTTTTCTAGTATTGGGACTTAACAATCCGGACAGAATGTATACAGTTATTACGCCACTTTTTAAATGTATTCCAATCCTCTAAAGTTTTAGTTGTTTTAGCTTTTTTCCATAGTTTATTTTTTTATTCTCAGGTATTTTTTGATTTTATCTGTTATCCATGGCAATTGTTTTCTGCTTTCAATTCTTTCTACTTTTGAAGCATGTTTATTAATAATAGAAATTAATGTGTTGTTAAAATCCTGCACAACTGAATCTAAATCTGGAATCAGGATTAGTCTATTCCAGTCTACACTACTCAAGCTCTCCTTAAAAGCACTTATATTAACATTTCTCCAATTTGTCACTCAGTAAAATGTGGTTTCTGTCTTTTTGAGACTGGTCTATTCTATTTTACATTTAATAGGGTAGTGGTATCCCATGTTTAGGGTCATCACTTCCACTTGTTTTACCAAAAGATAACTTGAGAGAAACATAAGATCTAATATAGATCCCTGTTCCACATGTTTTGTACATCTTGCTGGCCCTTGAATCATCTGTCTAAGCCCCCAAATATCTAAAGTGTCTTTTAGTCTACTTCCCCTTTTCTGCTTCCAGTCAGCATTAAAATCACCTACAAAAATAAAATCTGCATGCTGAATGCTAACCAATAACTTAGCCGCAAGAACATCAAAATGGGCTAACTTAATTCAAGGGGGGACACAAACTACCCCTACCATAAGATTGTTCAATATTAATTCTACCACTAAGCAGTCCATGCCTTCCAGGTTTTCTGAATAAATATTTCTATATGGTCCCAGTGTTTTTTTAATATATATCATGACTCCTCCTCCTCTTTTACCACTGTCTTTCCTACTTTGTCCATATCCCTCTATCTGTACTACACTATCTTCAATACCACCATGGAGCCATGTTTCGGTAATCCACGTTATGTTTGATTTAACCTCATCTGCTCAAATGCTAAGAGCATCAACCTTCTTCACTAAGCTCCTTACATTTTCATGGGTTATTTGTAAATTAGGAAATGTGTGGGGCCCAGATTCATTTCTATATCACCACTTATTATTAGGAGAAACATTAAACATCAATTTGAATCCTGCAGACAACAGTTGTATAAACCAAAATTGAGTTTAAAAGATCCTCGTTTGTATTGTCTCCACCTATTTGAAAACCTGTTTCTACGTTGCATAGCTACTTTTTTTTTTTTAACATTTGACGTAAACAGTACCATCTTGCCAAGCTGGTTGGCTTTATTTCAGTTTTTTTCAACTCTTCATTAAATACTGTATTGCTCCCTATGTTTGTTTCTGTAATTTTTACCTTTATTGTTCCCTTAGCCCCATTTAGCCCATGAAAAAAACTGCAGAAATATACCATAGATGATGACATTGGTTTTCATTTTGCCCTGTTAATTTTCCTCCCCACTATCTATTTATACAGTCCAACCATAATGCATAGTTAACCTTAAGTGATTCTTAAAATATCTGCCAGAATTCCTGGCTAAAGCCAAGTTAGAAATTAGTTCCCACCGCGTGCTCTGTGATCCTTGCCTTGTTATGTTATTAAATAGGTGATATCATTAAATCACTTTTGATATATTAGTATTAAAGAATTAGGGGTAAGAATTACAGAAACAGTATGAAATGTAGCTGATATGTGTCTAAATATAATTTTTTTTCAAAGCTGATCAAATGGTGTTGGGCTCTTTAAGGGTTTAGATCATGTCACCATTCTCCTTTCTATCCTCCAGGGAGTAGATGCTGCGATCCCTGAGCCTGTCCTCATAAGGCCTGCCTTGCTGATCCTAGATTATCTTGGTCACCTTTTCTCTGTACTGTCCCCAGTAAATTGATGTCTTTCTTTAGGTAAGGGCACCAATACTGCACACAGTACTCCAGATGTGGCCCAACCAGTGACCAGTACAGTGGCAGGATGATCTCCATCTTCCTACTGGTTATACCCCTGGCTATACATCTTAGCATTTGATTTGCTTTGGCTGCTGCTCTTTTGCAGTGTGCTGAGTACTTTAGGTCACTCGTAATGATCGCACACAAGTCTTTCTCCTCCTCTGACTTGGTGACCTGCACATCCCTCAACCAGTATGTGGTCTCTGGGTTCCTTGCCCCCAAGTGTGTTACCTTACACTTTTTGTCATTGAATCTCAGCTGCAAAACACATGACCACCTCTCTAGTTCAGGCAGGTCCTGCTTAGTGTCCTGTCTCCCTTCTTCTGTATCCTCTCTACCACAGAGCTCAGTGTCATCAGAAAAGAGGCATATCTTGCCTTTACACCATTTGCAGTGTTGCCGATGAAGATGTTGAATAACACTGGGCTGAGCACCAAGCCCTTGGGGACCCAGCTACTGACTGATCTAGCATCTCAGAATCTCCCCCCAACCACCACCTTCTGGTTTCTATCCAGTAGTCAGTGTTTTACCCACCTAGCCAGTCTTACTCCTACCCCCAAGTCTTCCAGCTTATTAATTTCCTGTGGGGAACCAATTCAAAGGGCTTGTTGAAATCTAGATACAGGGGGCTCAATTCTCAAATCTCCCAGCATGGCGCAAGGGGCTTGTGCCACAAAGAATGGTGCAAAGAGCCACTTGCACCAAACGATGCACCGGGAGTGATTATCAATGGCAGCCTGTGTCAACCACAGGCTGCCTGCCCCAAAAGGGGCCTACACTGCCCATGTACCCAAAATTGGGCTGCAGCATGGGGCTAGGGGGTTTGTGGCAAACAAAGGTTACCATATCCCCTAATGCTGGATTCTCAGAACACTCCCAGAGGGGGAGTTTCTAAGTACCCTTAGACCAGCCAGTACTTAGAAATGTCTCCTCTGGGAGTGTTGACCCATTTTCCGCAATGTGCTGCAGTCCCCCCCCAATCTCTGATGTCACCAGAAAGTAATGAATAAAAATAACCTGATGGTCTAGCGGTCCCCCCTCCCTGATTCCCGATGTTGCTCATATTAATAATTATTAATATTTCCCCTGCTCTGGTGGATTAATTGTCTCCCCTCCGCAGTCCCTGATTTTGCCCATAGTAATTATTATTAATATTTCCCCTGCCCTGGTGGACTAGTGGTCCCCCCTCTCCCTGATCCCTGATGTTGCCAGTAATAATAATTATTAATATTTCCCCAGCCATGGTGGACTAGTGGTCCTCCCTCATCCCAGATGTTGCCCATAATAATAATAATTAATATTTCCCCATGCCCTGGTGGTATAATGGTGTCTCACCCCAACAGGTAGTGCCCACCACCCCAATCCCCCTTCCCCAATTAGAGCCAGAGACCAGCACAGCCCACCTCACACCTCCGCGGCTGACCACTGACTGAACTGTCAATGAATGTGTATTTTACAGTTTTTCTAACCCTCTACTTTTCCTGATCCTCTACGCCACATTTTTCTAAAGCAACCCTACCTACCACCTCTCCTGGAGCCTTACTTTCCATTCATACCCTCCCATTGCTAATAATCCCCTTAAAGCAACTCCACCTAGCCTAGATCCCATTAATGGACTCTACACTGACAGCATTGCTGGGCTGCCTGTTCCATTTGTCCACCACTCGCTCAGTAAAAAAAACAATGTTTCTTAATGTCACTCTTGAACTTTACCCCTACCAGATCGACATTATGTTCCCTGGTGATTGAGCTGTTCTTCAACTCAAACAACTCTGTGATCCATCCTGTTTTTCCCTTGTAAGTTCTTGAATGTTATTATCATCTCTCCCCTTTTCCATCTGTCTTCCAGGGAGTATATATTGAGGTTTGCCAGACAGTCTTGGTAGGACCTCCCAGCTGACCCTGAATAATTTCTGTTACCCTCCCCCCGCATTGTTTTTTTTTTTTGTTACTATAATTTTTATTAAAGAGTGAGAGTACATGACTGATTACGATACATTCAGCAGGGGTCAATTACATTTATAAGAATACAGTACTACAAGTACAGGCTCTCCAAGTAATACAGAGTTCCAAAACATACGGGAAGAGGTATGTCATATAAGGTACTACTATGTAATTGATAATTAGGTATTCTATAGGAATTTAATTTCTCCCAGACTTGGATTAACCAGGCCTAAGGGACAACATCCCGCCTATGTTGCATGATCCATAAAAAACATTTATTGCAAAGGTTCCTGACGCTATATTTCCTCTGATTCAGGAAGGCTGTCATCTTCTCCATTACATAAATCTCTTGCACTACATCTTCCCATTCCTGTCCACTAGGGGGAGTCTGCTGGAGCCATCTCCTAGAGATCACCTTCTTGGCAGCCAGGAGTAGTATATTAAGCAGTTTCCTGGTTTGGATGTTCTTAATTTCTACTGGAAACCAGTGTAATAAAGCTAATCTGGGAGCAAACTGGTTAATCTCCAGAAAGAGCTGGAGAATGCTCACCTCTATGTGTGACCAGAAGTCCCGAATCCTCGGGCAGTTCCAAAATATATGAATGTGGTCTGCCTGATTGTCCCTGCATGATCTCCAGCAGCTGGCTCCCCCTCCATCTCCATATTTCCCTGTAACTATGGGGGTTCTGAAATATTTCACAAGACTTTTCCAGCCATACTCCCTCCAAATAAAAGAGCTGGTTATCCCATGCTTATTAGTATAAATCTGTCTCCAATCTGACTCTTCTATACTCATACTTAGATCTGAGTTCCAAGATTTCTGCAGCTTAGTAATTGATTTATGTTCTGTCGGTTGGAGAATTTGGTATAATCTTGAGATTATATGGTCTGGCATCCTCCCCAGATGGGTGTTTATAATCACTTGGATTAAGAGGTGTGTCTGAGTAAACTCCCACCCACTGCCACACTTTTGCATGATGTAATGTCTGATTCGAAGAAAACGAAAAAAGGTTCCATTAGGCAAGCTGTAAGTCTGCTGTATTTGGAGAAATTATCTAAACACCCCTTGCTCATACCACTGAAAGATATACTTCAGACCCCTTCTCCTCCACTGTTCGAAGGCATGATCTATTACAGCTGGTGAAAACAGGGGGTCATATAAAGGGATCATCAGGGGAACAAGGAGGGCCTGATCCTAGCCTCCCCGAGTGTTCTGCACCATATCTTTAACATTGCTGTGGTAAAACTAGATCTGATGCCCTCTGGATTGCCCTTCTGAAATATATGGGGGGATTCCATAGTCTGTTCGATGCCCTCCCTCTGCTGGTCCAGTTCTATCACCTTCTTGTGGGTATCTATGGTCATGTCCCACCATTTTAAGGCATGTGCTAGTTGGGCCGAGCAGTAATATGTTTTGAACCTTGGGAGTGCCAGCCCTCCCCTGGACTTGGCTAACTGAAGCCAAGCATATGCCTTCCTAGGGTGTTTCCCCTGCCATAAGCATTGAGAGAACATATTATCCCATGTCTTAAACTTTATCTGTGGAATCAGAATGTGGAGATTTTGGAATAGGTAAAGGAACCTCGGTAATACCATCATTTTAACAGACTCCACCCTTTGCAAAAGAGAGACAGGAAGTTGTTGCCATCTCTGTAGGTCCCCTCTCAATGCCTTCACCACTGGGGGGAAGTTTACCTGATATAACTGTGAGAGATCTCTGGGTATTATAATACTCAAGTACTGAAATTTCTGGGTGTTCCATCTCAGTGGAAAGGATTTCTGGGTATGGTTGTCTGGATCATACTTCCACCTGAGGACCTCTGTTTTGGAAGTGTTAAGCTTATAGCCAGCTAGGGCCTCCAGCTCCTGTAATAAAGTGAACAATTTAGGAAGAGAACAGTCTGTTGATGTTAAATAAATAAATAAATCATCCCCATAAAAAGCAATCTTATGTTCAATCCCTCCCACCTGCAACCCCGGTATATCCCCCCTTTCCCTAATTGCTTCTGCCAGTGGCTCTGCATAAAGGGTGAATAATAGAGGGGACAGGGGGCATCTATGCTGGGTGCCTCTGGACAGGGTAAATCTCTCAGAGTATGTACCATTTGCTTTAACCCCCTCTTGAGGGGAAGTATACAGGGCCCATATCCACTCCACAAATTCAGGGGAAAAATCAAATTTATGCAGGGCATGGTATAGAAATTTCCGTGACACACGGTCAAATGCCTTTTGGGCATCCATGCTTAATAGTAAGAAAGGAAATGATCTTTCCGACACCTTTTCTAGCAGGTAAAGCGTCCTTTTTATGTTATCTGCTGTCTTTCTGGTGGAGACAAAGCCCGTTCCTTATTGATAATAATGGGTAAGAGGTGTTCTAATCTATGGGCCAAGATTCTAACATAAAATTTATAGTCTTGATTTAGGACCGAAATAGGTTTGTACAATTCGCAATTGAAAAGATCCTTCGACGGCTTCAAAATTGTGGATATATTCGCATATTGCCATGAGGGGGGAGGGTTAGTATCATTACTTTGTAAGTCTTTAAATACTTCTTGTAAGGTGGGTAACAAATATTTTATAAATTTTTATAAAATTTGGATGTTATCACTTCCTGTCCCAGGCATTTCCCCGCTTTAGCTGATTTTATAACCCTAACTATCTCCTGAGTAGTGATTGGACAGAGTAATTGCTTCATCTGTTGTTCTGAAAGTTTAGGGTGAGTTAAGTTCTGAAAAAAGTGACATATTTGTCATCTGTTGGTTCTGGGTCCTGAGTATACAGGGAGCTATAGAAATGTTTAAATCCCTCTAATATATTTTTAGTGCTTGTTAAGAGCTGCCTCATAAGTGGGTGCCTAATTTGTGTAATCATTCCTCTGGTCCTCTGTACCCTTAATCTAGAAGCCAATACCTTTGAGACTCTAGCCCCTCCCTCATAATATTTTTGCTTGACATATAACAAGGCTTGTCCAGTTTTGTAGTTAAGTAGATCCTGCAATTACTTTTGATTATGTTTAGTCTCTGTAAGGCATTTTTGTCCCCCTGCATATGTGCCTGTTGCCAAATAGAAAGCTCCCTCTCTAAGTGCCTTTGTTGATGTTCTCTCTCCTTTTCTCTGGCCGCAAACTTTATTGTTTCTCCCCTAATGATGGCCTTCAGAGTGTCCCATACTGTCCCCGAGGATACCTCAGAGGATTTGTTTTGAGCTAAAATTTCAGGGATACATCGTTGGATGAGTTCTACATATTTTTTATTTTGTAGTAGGGCACTGTTAAAATGCCATTGGGCTCTTTTTTTTCCTGGTATGTATCAAGCTCTAGCACTTACAGGGCATGGTCTGTAAGAAGGATGGGGAGAATAGTCACTTGATGCACCAGGTCATTAAAAAGTGAGCTATCTGGGAATATATATGATGGGCAGCAGAGTAATGAGTGTACTGTCTACTACCCTTATTGCTATTCCACCAGACATCAGTCAGGCCCATTTCTTTGATCAATCTGCATGCATTTCGTTGTCCTGCTGTCATACGAGATGGATTGGGGTTTGAACTGTCCTTCCCCAGGTCCATCAATGAGTTAAGGTCCCCACCTATTACCAGAACACCTTGTTTAAAATGAACTGTCTTGTCCAGCAGTCTTTGATGCATTAGTGGGATTGTCCCTGGTGGGAAGTAAAGTCTCACCACTGTATATACTGTGCCCCACCAGGTCTCTCTCACCATTGCCAGTGTACCGTCTCTATTGTGGTAGGAGCTCTCCAATTGAAAAGCTGAGTACTCCGGGATTAATATTGCTGTGCCCCTGTGCCTACCGGAGGGATGGGAGCTTGCCACCATGGTACTCATACCAAACTTTGCCAGCTTCTGATGTTCCACATTGTTCATATGTGTTTCTTGCAGCAAGATCATTTGAGAGCAGGATTTTTTAAGATATGCTATCACCTTACCCCTCTTAATGGGTCCTCCCAATCCATTTACATTCTGAGATATTATTTTAATCTTATGTACTTGAGCCATGGGAATGTGTGGAACAAGCATTAACTAACTTGTACCCCCCATCAACCTCATCCACCTATAGTTAGCTTGTAAGACCCCTCTTTTGTAGTTGTAGTTCTGAAAGCTCTGCTGCGATATTGTACTCCAACCCCCATTTTTAACAATTTTAAACCGAAATGTATCTACTCTATCTAATCAACATCTATCAAACTTGTGCCCAACTATATACACAATAAATTCTGTGACTTCCACTATCTAGGGACACTCCCCGGAACCTGGTGTACAAAATAACACTGAATAGGTGACTGCACTTCGAGATTTGAGGTGCTCATCAGGGTGTACCAAACCCCCAAAACAGTTAAATAAAGCAGTCAAGTGCAACGGGATGAATAATAAACTGAACTGTTGAAATAGTGTCTTTTGAGTCCAGGATGGGTAAAGTAAAAGCAATCTAGGAATTAGCAGCATAATAATAAAGTAAATAGAATGGTGCAGTATAAGTGTTTTTCATAGAAGAGCTAGTTGCCCTCTCCGCCAATGAACCCATCTTTAAAGGAGAGTCCCAGCAATCATCATGGCAACTCAGTCCATTTATATGAAGTCCTATACTGTGGGTGTCCAAACCCGGTTCCCCTTGCTGTCTCAGTTCTGTTCACCAGACCAGATCCTCTTGCATTCATCTCCTCCCTGGGTAAATCACATCTAGTGGGATAAGAAAACGAGTGGCTTCTAAGAAAACCGCCCCCCCTTGCTGCCACCTCAGACCCTGCCTCCACAACATACGGAATTCTCGGAAGTCGAGCCCTGGGACGAACCATAGAAATCACTGGCCCATGAGATGGCTGGAGCATGTGGATCCAGGACTGAGACCTGACTGCCCCCACGCCTGCGCAGCTCGAGTCCCCTGCCCACTAGGTCACCCACTGGGTGAGGTCACATCCTCCATCAGGCCAATTCATTAGCTTCTTGTATCTAGACTGCTGGTGAAGTGGCTCTTCCCTGGTCCCCCCCACTGTTAGTTTTCCTCACTGACTTCCCCCACCTATCTGGCGAGAGCATCCAGCCAGAATCTGGGCAGAACGCTCCCTCCACAGCCATCTGGAGGTATGCCAGCAGTACTTCTAGGCCTAGGTGCAGGGGGCCCACACCGTGCCCCCTCCTTGATCTTATCTTCTCTGTACTCATGGACCTCTGAAGGAGCCTGGGAGGGAAGGAAGATTGCCCCCCCAAGCGCCCCCCTCCTGCTTGGTCTATTAACTTTAGGGTCCCCAGTCACTCTTTGGGGTGTATCCCTGGGAGTTCCCAGGAGTGATTCTTTGCCAAGGGCTCCTGCACCCAAATAAGCCTCACTTTGAATAGGGGGTTCCAGGGGAGCCACACCACCCTTCTCCAACTTAGTTAGTTACCTTTGCAACCATGGAAGGACCTCTCTGCTGTAGGTCCACACAAAGGGCATTCAGGCCCGATACCATGAGCAGCAGGTTCAAGCAATTCCCTGGCCGCAGTCTCCAGCCCCACCCCCCCAAGTGCCAAACTCCCCATTCCAGACCCCATGTCAAACCCTGGACTCACCTCCCAAGAGAAAACAGCAGGTTAAATGTCTCCCCAATCTGTAGTTTCAGGAGTTAGAGCTGACAAACTGGTATAGCAGTTGTATAATCGAATTAAGTGTCATTAGCTGCACCTGAGGATCTGGTGCCCAGAAACCCGGACAGGGCCTTCTGGGAGTCTAAATGCTGCATAAGTGGGATTCTAGAGGGCAGTTCATAGTTGCACTCTCTGAGGGCAGACAAGGCTTGCGTTGGGGTGTCAAAACTTTCCTACCCCTTGGGGAACTGAACCACCAACCGTGCCGGCTATTGTGTTCAAAATTTTAATTTTAGGCCACGGAGAATAGGGAAAAATGGAATATAATCCTGCCGGCACTGCATAGTTGTGGGCGCATAGTCACTGTCGAAATATATTCTGCTAATAAATCTGAGAATCGATTTGCTGTCTCCTTTATCTTGGTAGTAGCCATCTGTTGAAGAACTTTTAACTGAAATAGTTGTTGATTGTAAGGACCACTGTACAGGTTTTTCAGGTGGAGAAGCATGGAACTCTAAGCAATTGCTGCCATCTGCTGTGCTGCTGCACCAGAAGTCCTGTTTTTAACCTATCCTGATCCTTCCTCAGATGCACACAGTACTCCAAGTGTGGCTTAACCAATGACCTACTAAGTGGCATATTCACCTCCTTCCTCTGACTAGTAAAACCCCATCTGCTGCATCCTAGCACCCTGTTAGCCTTCCCATATGCCTTACTGCATTGTGAGGAGCACTTTAGTCTATTGTTAGATATAACCCCTAGATCCCTTTCCTCCCTAGAATGCTCAACCATTATTACCACGTTATTACAGTGCTCTGTCTGCAGGCTCTTGCAAGACATGGGCATTTTCTTGCATTTGTTTTTGGCATTGAATTTTAGTTGCCAAAAACTGGACCACTTCTCTAGTCTCTTCATGTCACTCTTGATATTACTGGTCCCTTCCTCTGTATCCACCCTGCCACAGGCTTTGGTATCATCTGCAAAATGACTCACTTTCCCCTGCAGTCCCTCCTTGATGCTGCTAATGTTCATAGTAAAGAGAGTTGGTCCCAGGATGGACTCCTAGGGGAAACCTCATCACTTCCCTCACCCCTGGGAATTTACCATTTAGGATCACTCTCTGGGTCTACCAGACAACCAGTTCCCTATACATCTAGCTAGCCCTTTACCCACACCAAGGCTGTCCACCTGTGTCATCACATTCCTATATGGCACCGAGTCAAATGTTTACTGAAGTATAGTATATCGACTACCTGAACCCTGTCCATCAATTGTGTCACAGAGTTGAACAAGTCAATCAGGTTTGCTTGAGATAACTTCCCTCTTGTGAGCCCATGTTGTTTTCTCTCTATGAGCTCCTTATTCTCCAAGAATTTCACAATTTTCTCCTTTACTATTATTTCCAAAAGCTTGTCTACCATAGATATCAGGCTTACCAGCCTGTAATTCCATGAATTCTCCCTGTCACCATTTTTGCAGAGAGGTACCACATTTCCAACTCTCTGGTCCATTGGCACCTCACCCATTAATAGGGACTGAGAGAACAGGTCCACCAGGGGAGCTGGCAGAGCCTGTTCTGCCTTTTTTAACACTCTGGGGTACAATATATCCCATCTCAGGGATTTGTTTATCCTAAGACATTGGAGTCCCTTCAGTACTCTGCCCTTGGACACATAACCTGTCACCAACTTATGTTCCTGGGGACCCATGAACCTAATCCAGTTGACTGGCACTGGGTGTGTAGTCTCGACCTTAAACACTGAGCTAAAGTAGCCTTTCAGGATGTTTGCTTTCTCTACATCAGCCTTCACACTCTCATTGTAAAGAATCAAAACAGCAGTTTATAATGTATTCCCTTTTATGTAACCAACTATTAAACTAGGGATTACTGTGTGGCCCTTGAGTCCATAATCATTTGCACAAAAGAATTAACTATTTAGCCTCTTTTGAAATGTAAAATGTTTATTTCCAGTTATGCAATTTTTCAGCCCCAGCAACAGGGTGTCATCCATGTGCTGAGTAGAACCTGTACTCACTGATTCAGCACTTTCTTGGATTTTTCTGCTTGCCTGTCTGGGGTATATAAATGGGGCTCTGGTCCCACTAAGGGGTAGAGATCTATAGTTCCATAGCTATCTCTAGCTCAGAGTCTTTAGGAGCTCAGGCACCCATGGGTGCATGCTCTGTTTGTGACTGGAGAGACATGACTCATGCCCCAGATGGTGGCAGGGTCTCATATATGGTGTGGCACTGGCTACTTCCAGATGAGTCTTTGGATACTTGGATCCCAGCTGGGTCTGAGATTGGGCATAGCGAGGGCCATTGATGGTCCACCCATAAGGAGGGCTGCCTGATATTTGTTTCACCTACATGTCCTGTGTCAATATTGTAAATATGGAAAAGGAAACAGAGATGAACAGAACAAAAAGTATGCCTAAAATGAATTAGCGGTTAAGTGCCAAAATGCTGTATTCTTGAGTTGCATTGCTGGGATCTGTGAATAGCAGATGTACATCAAAAATTTCTTAACCAACAAAGTGGGCTCCTGTTAGTCATTTGTACCCATGTGCCCCAGAGTCTTGAGGGGGTGGAGAATGTAACTGAGAAGCATCCCTACAGGTAAAGAAGGTGGCACAGCAGAGACTGAGCAGAGGACGAAGAGGGCAGCAGGTGGTCTCCCTGTGGGGGTACAGTGTAAGGTGGTTCAAGTGAGTTCAGCAGGATGGCACAGCGATTCCTATGGGCAGTGGCCCAGTGATCACATACAGAAAGAGGTGGCAGCCAGATCTGGAACTGTTCAGAAGGGATGGCTCCCAGTAAGGCGTAACTGTCCCAATACTCCTAGACATAGGAGTTGTCCCAGGCTATGACCTTCCTGTCATTGAGGCACTGGTCAGGAAGCAGAGGAAAAACCAGGAGCAGTTGTAGAATTCGAAAAAAGTGTTTATTAGTACTAGCAGTAACATAAAAAATAAACTTGTTCAGTATAACTATTTACAAAGGCAGAATAAACAGAGAAGATCCATCTGAGTTTTCCTTCAATCTCTGTGTGTCTGTGTCTCTGTCTTGCAAGCAATTGCAGCTCTATTTTTATAAGTCTTTTCAACCCCCCTCCTTAACAAGCATCCTGTTTTTTTCTAAAATGTTCTTGTATGTGCAACAAGAACACGATGTCCCAGAACTGAGACCCCTACTCCACAACTTCTGAAAAAGGGCTTAAAAACTGCTCTCAGGTTAACCCCTTAAGTTCCAAATAGCTTTTTGCAATCATCTCAAACTATAATTATATACATTTCAACAGTAACATTATATAATTTCTAAACAAAGGGATCTCAATATCAGTTAAATTTCCACATAATGATTTGCATATATTTTTATACCAGCAGATCTGCAAGGGAGGAAAAGACAGAAACAGCAAAGGAAGACTGAGAGACAGTGAGAGGCAAAGAATTGTGAGACTGTCGGGGTGATCAAATCCTAGGTCTCTTAGGATAATTTGGTTGCTCAGTCAGACAGACAAGAGACAGAAAAGGAGAGAATAGAACAGACCCTTGCATTTAAATACTTTCTGCATAACCAATGGTGCAGGGCCTTATTCAACCCTGTCACATACCCCCTTCCTTAAGAGGGAACATGTTTTATCAAACAGATTTCCAAAACGTTCTATCAATTCTCTAACATTAGCTTTTAACTTTCAGAAGTTAAGCATTTGTGCAGTATCCTTTTTTTCTATAACAGTACAGCAAACAGTAAAGTTTAAACTCATACATTTGTTTTTCAGCCTTCAGAACCCTCAATTCCTGATCCATATCTTGACAGAAAATCAGCATTGTTATTCTCTTTACCAGATTTGTGTATCACCTTGAATTTGTAGTGCCATGTACCACCTTGTGATTCTGGAATTTTTAACTTTCATTTGGTTAAGCCAACAGAGAGGACTGTGATCTGTTACAAGTACAAAGTCAGTTCCTAGTAAGTAAAACTTAAGGGGCTCCATGGTCCACTTTACTGCTAAACATTCCTTCTCAGTGGTGGAGTACCTTTTCTATCTGTCATGCAACTTCCTACTTATGTACATAATAGGATGTTCGGTCCCGTTTATATGTTGGCTCAGGACTGCACCTAGGCCTACCTCTGATGCATCTGTCTGTAACAAAAATGGTTTCTAAAAGTCTGGGCTTCTTAAAACAGGGGCCAAACAGAATACAACCTTAATGGCTTGAACAGCTTCATCACACTCTGGGGTCCATTTCACCTTATACCATTTTTTTGTGAGTTCAGTGAGGGGAATAGCTAACTCAGCAAAGTTGGGAATGAATCTCCAATAATAACCAGCCAGCCCTAAAATTTACCTGACATGTTTCTTTGTTTTCTGGACAAGGCTGTTAGCTACAGCTTCTATTTTAGAAATTTATGGCTTAACTTCTCCATTTCCCAACACATAGCCCAACTATCTGATTTCCTGCATGCCCAATGCACATTTGGTAGGATTAATAGTCAGACCTGCATTCCTGATAGCTTGGATAATTGCTTGTAGGTGTTCCAGGTGGCTTTTCCAGTCTGGACTGTACACCACAACATCATCGAGGTGCGCAGCACAATAACCAGTTAGAGGTGATAAATTTACATCCATGTACCGCTGGAATGTAGCTGGGGCACCATGTAAACCAAATGGCATGGTGGTGAACTGATAGAATCCAACAGGAGTGGCAAATGCAGTTTTATCTCTGGATTCTTTAGCTAAAGGTATTTACCAGTAACCCTTGGTGAGATCAAGGGTACTGATATGCTTTGCACTCCCCAGTCTGTCCACCAAATCATCTGTTCTGGGCATAGGATAACTGTCAAATTCTGACACTTGTTTAAGTTTCCTAAAATCAAGGCAGATTCCAACACCCCCTTCTATTTTGTTTACAATTACCATTGGAGATGATCAAGCACTCCTTGGCTCTTCTATGATACCCAGTTCTTTCATTTTTTGTATTTTCTTAACCACGTCAGCTCTTAAGCGCTCTGGTAACCTGTATGTCTTTTGCCTAATAGGGCGAGCATTCCTTGCTACTATTACGTGCTCGGCCTGGTACTGTGGTAAAAGTACTGTTAAATGTCTTTAGTAAGTTACCAATTTCTGCAGTTTGTTTGGCAGTTAAGGGAAGCATTCAGCTTTACAGCATCAGCAGTTAGTTTGTTCCAGTCTATCATAAGCTACATCAATATCTTCTTTATCTGTTTCTGGTAAAACTAGCAAAGCAGCTTTTGGCATTTTTTCAACCCATTTCTTGAGGTGGTTAGCATTGTATATCTTTGTAGGATTTTTCCTGTCAGGGGTCTCAATTTCGTAGTTAATGGTGCCAGTACGTGTAAGCACTTTTTTTTATTTTTTTTCATTTTAGTCTTTGGTAACCGGGTAAGGCCCACTAGGTACAAGTGCCTGTTTTCAGGGGTGACCTTGGAGCACTGGGTGGTTAAGTGACTTGCTCAGAGTCACACAGTATGCAAGTGGAGGTTGTGAGAATCAAACTCGGGTCTGGTCTGTTGGATGTATCAAGCTGGTTCACACCTCGTTGCTTTAACCTCTAGGCTATACTGCCAGCCCTTTATAAGGCCCTTGCCACTTCATTAAGAGTTTATTTTCTGTTGTGGGTAACAGTAGCAAAACCTTCTCACCTGGCTCAAAACCTTTTCTTTTACTCCATGGTCATAATATACCTCTGCTGGTTTTGGGCCTCTTCCTGATTACTACGGGCAATTTCAACATATTTTGCCAGCTTCTTTCTTAGGGTACACATATATAAGAACATAAGAAAAGCGTCGACAGATGGGGACCATGTGATCCATCTAGTCTGCACTAGAAACTACCCCCCTCCCTATGCAGCCTTCATCCTAACTTGTCCTTTATGTCTGTCCCATGCGCGTTTGAACTCCCTGATTGTCTTTGATGCTACCACCTCCTGGAGCAGGCTGTTCCATGGGTCTGTCACTCTGTCTGTGAAGAAGTACTTCCTGAGGTTGCTTTTAATCCTTCTTCTTACCAGTCTTATATCATGCCCTCTTGTATGTGCTGCCGTGTTCTGTTGAAATACATTGCCTGTCTGAGCTGCGTTAAATCCTCTCACGTACTTAAATGTTTCAGTCATGTCCCCTCTGTTTCTTCTCTGCTCAAAGGAGTATAGATTCAGCTCCCTGAGTCTTGCTTCATATGACCTGTGATGCAGTCAATGCATCATCTTAGTTGCCCTTCTCTGCACCATTTCCAAACAGTCAATGTCCTTCTTGAGGTGAGGTCTCCAGAACTGAATGTAGTACAAGTGTGGCCTCACCAAGGACCTGTATAGGGGCATGATAACCTCCCTCTTTCTACTAGAAATACCTCTACTTATACATTCCACCCACTTTCTGTGCTGCTTTCTCACATTGTTTTCCTGCCTTTAGTTTGTCCGTGATGATTATGCTGAGATCTCACTCCGTTTGTGTCTCCTCAAGTTGATGTCCTCCCAGTGTGTACTTTTTTCCAGGGTTCCTCTTTCCCAAGTGCATTACCTTAGACTTTTTGGCATTAAACTGTAACTGCCAGTCCCTGGACCAATCCTCTAGCCATCTAAGGTCAGCTTCCATGTTGTCTGCTCCTTCCTTTGTGTCCATGCTGTTGCAGATTTTTGTATTATCTGCGAACAGGCAAACCTTCCGTTAGTCCATTCGCTATGTCTGCTATAAATATGTTAAATAGGATTGGTCCCAGTACTGATCCCTGTGGGATGCCACTGGTCACCCTACCCTCCCTTGACAATGATCCATTGACTAGCACTCTCTGGGTCCTATCGTTCAGCCAGTTACTAATCTAGCTGACCATCTTCTGTTCAACTCCTGTGTATTCCAGCTTGTTGGTTAGCCTTCTGTGAGGGATGGTGTCAAAGGTCTTGCTGAAATCTAGGTATACAACGTCCACCGGCCCTCTCTGATCTAATGTTCTGGTGACCCAGTTGAAGAAGTCGATCAAGTTGGTTTGACAAGAACGTCCTGCTGTGAAGCCATGTTGTTTCAGGTCCATTTTTCTAGTATCTGTTAGGTACGCCACTATCCTCTCTTTTAGTAGTGACTCCATCATTTTCCCCAGAACTGAGGTCAAACTGACAGGGTGGTAATTTCCTGCCTCTTCCATGTTTCTGCTCTTGTGTAAGGGCACAATGGTTGCCTATTTCCAGTCCTGAGGTATTTTCCCACTGTCTAGTGCCTTGTTGAAGAGCTCAGCCAGCGGTGTGGCCAGTTCCTCTCGGAGCTCCTTTAATATCCTAAGGTGTATGCCATCCGGTTCCATGGCTTTTTCCACTTTCAGTTTATTAGACATTTATAGACATTATAAATTGTTTCTGAGTGGGGTTATCATCCCACATTTCTTTTTTCACATCCAGTGGCCCTCTTGGCTGCCTACCATACAGCATTTCAAATGGTGAAAACCCTGTTGATGCCTGTGGCACTTCTCTGTAAGCAAAATGTAGGTAAGGCAAGTATTGGTCCCAATCTTTCCCTTCCACTTTTACAAACATTTTTAACATGCGTTTTAGGGTTTGGTTAAAGCACTCAACAAGACCGTCTGTCTAAGGGTGATAGGGGGAGGTTCGTATGGCAGTGATACATAGTAGCCTGTACAGCTTCTTAAGTAATACAGCACCAAAATTACTACCCTGATCAGCAATAATTTCTTTAGGTATGCCCACTCTGCTGAAAGTTTTTGCAAGCTCTGCTGCCACTTTTGAAGCTGTGACAGTATGCATTGGAACTACTTCTGGGTATCGAGTAGCATACTCGCATACTACCAGGTTAAATCTATTACCCTTTTTACTTTTGTCTAAAGGGCCAACCACATCCATTGCAATTCTCTCAAAAGGCACATCTATCAAGGGTAGGGGCACCAGGGGCATCTTGTCTTATCTAGTGACTGGGGCTACTTTCTGACACTCAGCACAGGAACTAAAATAGGTAGCAACATCTTCATGAATTCCAGGCCAGTAAAATCTATACAGCGATCTGGCAAAGGGTGTGATCCCTCCCTGTGAGACCAGCCATAGGACTATCATGTGCTATCTGTAACAACTCTGTTCTATACTTCTGTGGTATAACCAATTGTTCCATCTGGTCCTGTGTCTGAGGTTTAACCCAAACCTCTGAACAGTAACGTAATCAATTTTTTAAACATTGGTTCACCCTTCACCCTTATTTGGTTTTACCAGCTGCTTAAAATTACCCTGGAGAGAAACATTGTTAGCTTGTTCTGAAAGAAAATCACATCAGTGATCAGTTTAGTTTCAGCATTTTCATATGTTAATCCCTTATGTCCATCAGTCATTTGTTGCAGCAGTTTCTTCAGGCATTGTCTTTCTTTCCTGGATTTCTGGATCTTGGAGCTGTCCGAATCAAAGTCACTGAAAGGAAAAGTGTCCCCACCTTTTGAGATTTTCTTTGCCTGATCTCTTGTTACCACTGCTGCTGAAACTGCAGGGCTCAGGTCCGCTGAGATTAACATAGTAAATCCTGGACAGTCATTTCCAATAATCATGAGTACAGGTAACTTAGGTACTACTCCCACTTTCATTTGGTGCGACACACTCTTAATGGCCAGAGTCACTTGGGTGGTGGGATAGTGGATGCAGATGACACCAGTACCTGGTCCTTTTGCACAGTGTTTTCCCAACACCTCAACATGCACTCAGGTCTGTCTGCTTCCCAAATCAATGAGTCCCTTTTCAGTCTTATCCCCCCACCTTCACATCTGTTAAGTACATACCCCAATATGCCAAGGACAAATCTGCTCCAGTGCCACTCTCCTTACTATGGCAGTTTCTTGCAATGTGGCCTGGCTTATTACAATTATAACATAAAGTCTTTGGGGGCAGATTTGTTACCCCCACCAGAGTTCTTATCAGACTTTGAGTTTAAATGGGAAAAAGAATGTCTTACCAGTGCTTGGCTGTTACCCCGCTGCTGTAGTGTCTGTCTGGCCATCTGATAGTCCTTGGCCAAAGAAACAGCATTTTCCCCACTTTCTGGTTGATATTCTTTCACCCAAAGCTGCACATCTGTAGGCAGGATGTTGATGAATTACTCCTTTGCAAATGTGTCGATGATCTGTGGGACTGTTTTGCCCTCTGGTTGGAGCCATTAAATAAGGAGCTGTCTGAGTTGGGTGAAGGCTTCTCAAGGATTGTCGAATGCGTTGTACTTCAGGGACCAGAATCTCTGCCTGTAGGTCTCTCCTGAGATGTTGTATGTTTTCAGGATTTATTTTTTCACCAGGTCATAGTTTTCTGACTGTGCAGTGTCCATACTGCTGTAGGGAAGCTGGGCTTTCCCTGTCGGGTAGGGTACCAGTCTGATTGCCCATTGCTGCTTTGGCCATTGGCAGGCTGTGGCAACTCTTTCAAAAGTTGTCAGGTATGCCTTGATATCATCCAAGGGACACAACTTTGTAAGTTTAATGGCTTTTAAGTTGCTTGTGTTTTGTTGCTCATCTGGATCTGTGCCAGATCCTCTGCCTTTGATAGCTTGCACGGCATCCAGCCATCGCTGCTCATGTCATTGCATCTCTTCTCTCATTTGTGCTTTTAAACATTGGATTTCTTGTTCTCTCTGCTGCACCTCCTCTCTTCTCTGTTTCTCTGTCTCTCTTTGTTGTATAGCCCACCATTTGAAAAAGGCAGTCAGGCCTTCAGGTTCTGTCACTGCCTGTTCTTTTTCTATAACTTGTGCTGGCTGTACAATTTCAGCTTGGACTTCTGACTGCTAGTTTGGCTGCCATTCTCCTGGTAACTACTCCTGGACTTGCTTCTGCAGAATTGATACCTTTCTCTATGCTTTCCTGGTACTAGGTCCAGTACCCACTCACAGAACTCCTCAATCAATCAATCAATCAATCAATTAATTAAGTCTTTATTTAACCAGGATGTCATCATTGAGCAATGCTCATTTGCAAGATGGACCTGGGTAGAGCATAGACAAATGTTTGTACAAGGCAACACAGATATTTACAATCAGGCAAAAAAAGAAAGAACAATAGGTACAAATATAAAATAAGATAACACAGTAGTTTGTATAGGCATGGAATAATACAGACAATGTACAAGGTGTAAAGGCATCTACATACACGGTAGTATCTAAAATCAGCTAGGAGGGCAGGGTTAAATAAAACAGTCGGAAGAATACACTAGGCAGTGGCGGTGTTGGAAGAGGAGGGAGGGAGGGAGGAGAAAGGCTAGGAGGGTGTAAGGTACAAAACAGGGTAGAGGAAGGTAGGGATGTAGGGATAGGGTAAAGGAAGAGAGTGGGTGCATTGGAGATGCTGGATAGGAGAGGGAGGGGGCAGGGAGGTTATACTAGGAGGTATAGACATACAGAAAGCCAAGGCCCATTTTGGTATGTTTCCAGCCAAGCTGGTAATTTCCATGTTTATTTTAACAGGATTGAATCAAGTTTATGCTTAAAGATTTTGTGATCTCTATTATCAAACAAGGAATTAGGTAATGAGTTCCACAAGGTTATTATTCTCTGGGTATAAAAGGATCTCCTTTTATTATTTTTTGGATATGTTAGAGATAATTGATATCTGTGGCTTCTTAAATTACAATTATGTCTATTATAAGATAGATTTATTAGTGTTAGTAACTCTTCCTCCCCACATAATTTATGCATAAAAAGTACATCTCCTCTTACTCTTCTCTGCTCCAGGGAATACATCTTTAATTCATCCAATCTTTGATCATAGCTCATGGTCGATATGTCTTCCACCATTTTGGTAACCCTCCGCTGCACCCCCTCCATTCTATTTACATCCCTTCTCAGGTATGGATTCCACAAGGGGGAGCAGTAATCCAAATGAGGCCTCACATAGGCCCTATAGAGTGGAACAATGCATTTTCTATTTCTGGATGTAAAGCTTCTTTAGGTTGTCTCGACCAGAGGTTAATGAGGCTCCTACCTGAAGTAGGGAGACTAGGAAAGAGGTTGGGATACAGAGTCAATAAGTCAGGGGGATCTGGGAGTTATGACATCTAGGCTTGGGAGGAAGGCTGGCAAGGTGCCGGTGCTTTATGGGTGGGTCTGAGCAGAGATGGTTACCAGTGCGGGCACTGGTACTGGACCTTGATGCAGGAAGCAGTTACACTCTGCTTTGATTGTGTCAGAATATAGTGTCTTGAAAGCATTCAGACAGACAAATGTGCTCAATTTGAGAGTTTTTTGCAGGTTGTTCCATAAGGTAGGCAGCACGAAGCTTATAGCTGCCCTGCCAAATCGAGATTTTGCCTTGGGCACTTTAAGTGTTATAAAAGCGTAGCTTCTTAGCACGTATTTCCCAACTACACTTAGGGGTAGACAGCAGGAGATATAGTGAGGCAGTTTATTAGAGATAGCTCTATAGGTCCAGAGTGCGGCATTTCTGTCATGCCTGAACTTGAGGGATTTCCACCCCACAGCCGCATATAGGGCACAGTGATGCGTGGCAAAGGAAGTCCCGTAATAAACCCCAGGGCTCTATGGTAGAGCATGTCCAATTTTGCCATGTAAGAGCTAGGGCACTGGCTATAAAAGGAAATCTGCATAATCAACAAGCGTAAAAAAGTTGATTGGACCAACTGTAGCCTGGCATCTCTGGTGAGAATTCAGTTAATTCTAAAGAAAAGACCTAACCTTTGTTGGAGTTGTTTTAGCAAATCCTCAATGTGTTTGATGAAAGAGAGTCTGTGGTCAATCCATACTCCCAGATACTTGAATTTTGTAACAAATTCTAATTTTTCTCCTAGAATTGTGGTGATCTGGGGAACTGACCCACTAGACACAGGGTTTGCTGTATGGGTAAGTGGAGAGAAGAGCATCGCTTTTGTTTTTTTGGCATTGAGGAGTAACTTTTTTTGGAGAAGTTGACTTTGCAAAAGGTTGAATTCAGACTGCAGATTGTTGCATGCAGCTTCAGGCGATGGGCGACTCACATAGAGGACTATATCATCTGCGAACAGATGAATGCTGGCATTTTTAGTACAGCCGTCGATATTAATGTAGATTGCAAATAGCAGGGGACCTAATATAGATCCCTCAGGCACCCCTCTTTGGAGAGTTTTAAGCAGAGACAGACCTCCTTCAGCTTTAACTTGCTGAAGGTGCCCTGTAAGATAGTCTGTGAACTGACGCAGAGAGGAGGAGTCCACACCTATGTTTCATAGGGAGGAGAGGAGCAGGCTATGGTCAATGGTATCAAATGCCTTGCTTAGATCCAGAAAAACAGCACAAATAAAGTTTCTGTACTCAAGATCATGCTGCCAATCATTGGTTACTTTAGCAAGGGCAATGATAGTGCTATGTTTAGCTCTGAATCTGGACTGCATAGGATTTAGCAGTTTCATTGATTCAAGGTAGGATTTCAGCTGTGCGTTTACAATTTTCTCCAGGAGTTTGGACAATACTGGGAGGAGAGAAATTGGCCTATAGTTGTTGAGATCGCAGGGGTCACCCGATTTGAACAGAGGGATGACATACGCTGTCTTCCATACAGGTGGCAAGATGCTCTGGGACAGGGATAGTTTAAATAGGTGGGTAATAGGTACTGGTAGGACATGGTAGGCAATCTTTAGGAAGTAAGGGTCCAGGGTGTCGGCCCCAGCACTTTTTCTAATGTCCAGCTGTAGCAAGATGTCCTCAACCTCTTTTAATGAGGCTGGTTTAAGGGTAAATAGCGAGGAAGCGGTCAAGGGTTCAGGAGGGTGGTTGGCAATCTGGGAGCATAGTATGTTCGCTGGGGAGTTATCAAATGCCAGACCTGTGGTAGCAAAATGGTTATTAAATGAATCTAGTATATCCTTCTTTTCGGTAATAGTTGAGTTGCCAGAAATAATCTTGGTCGGAAGGGAGTTTCCTGGGGAGTGGCCCTGCAGGTCACTAACAGTGTTCCAGAATTTAATTGGGCTGTTGGCTGCAGAGTCAAGTTCAGAGCTGAAAAAAGTAGCCTTCGATTCTCTGATTGATTTTCTGCATAAATTTCGTACCCTCCTGAATTGATTCCAGTCCTTACGAGTGTTTGGTCTGAGCGTTTTTTTCCAAAGCTTATCCCTTTCTAGGAGCAGAGACTTGATTTCAGGAGAGAACCATTTACAGGCTTTATTCCTTGCGCGAACTTTAATCAAGGGAGCATACTTATCCTGGCTTAGAGTATGCACAGTGTAAATCCCACTTAGGCTGATACCATCTGTTGTTGAGGCACAGGTCAGGAAGCATAGGAAAAACCAGGAGCAGTTGTAGAATTTGCAAAAAGTGTTTATTAGTACTAGCAGTAACATAAAAAAAGAAACTTGTTCAGTCTAACTATTTACAAAGGCAGAATAAACAGAGAAGATCCATCTGAGTTTTCCTTCAATCTCTGTGTGTCTGTGTCTCTCTTGCAAGCAATTGCAGTTCTTTTTTTATATATGTCTTTGCAATCCCCCTCCTTAACAAACATCCTGTTTTTTTCTAAAATGTTGTTGTATGTTTCAAGCAGGTGCAGCAAGAACACAATGCCCCAGAACTGAGGCCCCTTCTCCACAGCTGCTGAAAAAGGGCTTAAAAACTGCTCTCAGGTTAACCCCTTAAGTTCCTAATAGCAATCATCTCAAACTATAGTTATATACATTTTAGCAGTAGCACTATATCATTTCTAAACAAAGGGATCCCCATATAAGTGACATTTTCACATAATGATTTGCATATATTTTTATACCAGCAGATATGCAAGGGAGGAAAAGACAGAAACAGCAAGGGAACACTGAGAGACAGTGAGAGGCAAACAATTGTAAGACTGTCGGGGTGATCAAATCTTAGGTCTCACAGGAAAATTTGGTTGTGTAACCAGAAAGACAAGAGACAGAAAAGGAGAGAATAGAACAGACCCATGTGTTTAAATGCTTTCTGCATAACAAATGGGGCAGGGCCTTATTCAGCCCTGTCACACTCCCCCTCCCTTGAGGCTTGGTAGTGGCAGGTAAGGGGGCATGGGTGGTTGTCACATATATACTCGCATAGAAGTCAACGGTGTGTATAAGCTGACCCCCCTTTTCCATGTGATTTTAGCAGTTTTTTAGCTATACCTCACAGATAAGGCAACCCTTCCTTTACCATGCTTACCATACTGGCAACCCTTATACAGTAATGTACCATACCCAGATGAATTAAGGGAGGAAAAATGAAGTTTACACCAAAAAATAAAAAAACTGTTGCATTTTATTCTTGTAGAAAAAAACAAATGTATCGTACATTCACTGCATTGTTACAACTGTTTTATATACCAGTACTGTCTTGTACTACTAAGAACAGTTTGCAACTGCACAGACCATCTTTTCAAGCACTGGAATACAAATTTGTTGATAAGTTCACCGGAGCATCTACAGGCCGGTAAAACACCCGCAGACAGGTTGACCCTGCGTATCAGTCGAGTCTGTATTCTTTAGTGCCTATTTCTGGAAGTAAAAACTTATATGCAAGTATATACTATATATCTTGCTGTATGATTGGATAGGTATTTCTTGCTGGATTTCAGTTCCTTTGTGTGCCAGGTAACTACTTTTACAGATGTATTAAATATAAAATATTTAATATTTACGTAATTTACAAGACTGACAAACAATAAATGTGGCAATGTAGAGCATACTAGGAAAATCAAAATGATAATGTTTTAGATTAAAAGATTAGACAGAACTGAAGAATACTAAAGTAAACTTAAGATCAGATTCTTAGCGCAAAGGTTAAATTTCCCAACGTGAACACACATGTTGGTAACATATCATGTGTGCAGGACTTGGAGTTTCAGACCTGACTGACTGTCTTCTTCTCTCCCAAATAAGACACACAGTATCTGGAGAGGTCCTTCCTTGGTTGCTGGATACCCAGAGGTCACACAAAGCTTCTGTCTAAACATCCCAAGATATTTAGCCACAAGGCTCTCTTGATGCCGCAGAGCTGGAATATGATGTCACCACTGGCAGTTAGCTCATTTTCTCTGTGGTACCCATTAGCTCCATTCAGACACCAGTCAGTTTTGACAAGTTTTGTAGTTGGTCCTCCATGAAGTAAACAAGTCAAGCTGCCAATTAATATGCAAACAAGAACTGGATAAACTTCAGTACTCACGATTTTCGGCTCTGAGTCCACTGTTTACCAGGCTGCATAATGAATACGAACTGTTAAACAATAGTAAGGCAATTACAAGGTGATTACTCACTGCTTACTGCTATCTTCCGCATCGATAGAGGAGGCTTACCTAGTGTAGCCCTTTAAATACATTTTATACACAGAAATAAATATTTTAGGAATGCATAAGATAAATAATGTGACACACCCGCTGCAAGGTGTGCCTGTGGCACTGCCAACACCTTTAAACTGGGGTGGTCTGGCACAATTTGGTTTGGGGGCAAGTGCTGGGGGCACTCAAATTGACTGAGCCATGTAGGCTTGGTAAGGAAACTGCTATTTATGTCACTGCACTTGGATGTCAATAATCAGCCAAATTTAAAAAAAGAATGCAGTTTTATTTGCTAATAACGGCCTGAAAAAGAAACAACTCATACAATCAATAGCTTCAGCATGACCATTCTTAGGCGCCTTTCCAGGCAGGCCAGTTCTACTCTCTCCCTGGTACTAGGATTGCTTCAGCCTCCCTGGAGAGCTCCCTTAGTGCAGTCTTTCGGTATCACAGGTGTAGAATTGGTGCAGGCCCATAGATGTTGCTGTGGTTTGGCTGGCATAGGTTCACTTTCATTTATTGGAGCAATGTGGTCAAATTAGCTCCCCCCCAAAGGCCATGCAATTGCTTGAACAGCAACCCACCCTGCAGACTGGGGTATTTGTAATCTGGTCCAATGGCCAACTTTGAACATACGAAATTTGCCAGCAGATAAAGGCCTAGAGGTCTATCAAGTCTGCTTGAATGTGCAGCTAGCACCCCTTATTCTGCAGCTGCCCCTCCCTTCCACCCTCCCCCTTCATTGACCCTCCCCCTTGTCCTGTCCCATCCCCTTTTGAAGCAGTCCACTGTTCTACTGGATACCACTTCTGCAGGTAACACATTCCACCCAGCCACCACCCTCTCTGTAAAAAAGTGTCTCCTCATCTCCTCCTGAACCTTCCTCCTCAGTCTCATATCATGGCCCCTGGTGTCCCTACCCTCCCTTACTTTGAACAGCCCTCTGTACCTGTCTTGTTTATTCTTTTCATGTATAAAGGTTTTCAATCATGTCCCCCATCACTTCTCCTCCCCCAGTGTATTCCTTCCTCAGCCTCCTCTCTTTTGATAAGTCCCCAGCCCCTTGATCATCTTTGTCACCCTGTGCTGCACCTCCCAGTAACTTAATGTCCCTCTTCAGATATGGATGCCAGTACTGCACGCAGTACTCCAGGTGTGGTCTAACTAATGACCTGTACAGTGGCAGAATCACCTCCTCCCTCCTCGAGGATATACCCCTTGCAATACAGCCCAGCATTTTGTTGGCCTTTGCAGCTGCCTTCCTACATTGTGCCGAGTTGTTCATTGACCCTGTAATGAGCAGCCCCAGATCCTTCAAAACACGATGAGCAGCAGATGAACTTTCCCCGAAAAGCAGGGCTACCCTGTGGCATATTCATGGTTCCCAGAGACAGATGGCTCTTCCTGATACAGCAGGCCTTAGAATCTTTGCTTTCATAGCGCGTCTCTGATGCAGACAGGCTTATTCTTCTGTATCTTTCTCTCTGCTCCACTGCAGTCCTGGTTCACCAGCTCTGTACTCAGTTTCTGTGCTCTATCCTGTCTCTCCAGCATTGACAACCAGCAAGTATAGCCTGTAGATCTCATTCTCCTCCCTTACCAAGAACAGCAACACTTCTAGCAGTTCATCTCCTCCACTGAAGGCAAAGACTGACACAGCTTGTACCCACTCCCAAGATAAAATGTATTACCACAGTGTGAGCTCCCTTATCTTCCTGCCTTTAGCACAGTCCCCTCTTTATAGGCACGGTCCAGGGACCACTCCCATTGGTGCCTTGGGCTGTCACTAGGGCTGTCACTCAGCAAACTCCACAGCCCACAGGTCAGGGCAAAATATGCCAGAATATGAGGCCCCATCTTTCCCAAGAAACCTCCTAGAGTCCTTGCTATTGGTGGGGTGCCCACACAGGTTCATTACACTAACCCCCCCATATGAGATTGCATCCCCGTATCCAGCTGGCACAACTCTTTTTTTATTTCAGTTCTATTTTTGCTCCCAGGTACAGGCAGGGGGTATTTACCTTTCTTTCAGCTCCCGAACCTTACACCAGGCATCCCCCACAGGCTGCCTCAGACCAGGGAGGCCTGCAGCTTGCCCCCTGTGGTGGGGCTCCTCCCTAGAGTGGAGAGACCAAGATATACTAGAGATCCCAGATGAGGCTAGCGCCTATGATGTCATGCAGGCGGAGGTCTGGGGGCATCACTGCACTGCTGGCCCAGGGGTTTTTCCATGTGCGTAATCCCAGAGGTGCAGACATTCAATGATGTCAGTGCAGGTCAGGTGCACTCCTGCACCCGATCCACAGATGTCCACTGTAGCCTCTCCACTATAGAGTGGCACTGGCTGTTGTACACCCAGCTTCCACTACGTGTTGCTGACTTGCCGGGGAACCACAACCCTCTCCCCCAGAGGAGGAGAGTGGTCCATGGGATGCTCATCCTACATCTCCCTGGCTGAACCTCTGATGTCCTGCACTTGCTCCTGAACATGAGTCATCAGCACCGCAGATGGTAGTGCTACTACTGTGCTGGTGGGCAATCCTCAGCTGGCACAACTCTGTATCTGAGTTCATTTTTTGTCTTTTGAGAGCCCTGCACACACTCTGTGGCTTAGTGCTGCTACTGTCCATTGGTGGCACAGGGTTATCTGTTGCTGCCCTATCACTGGGACCTACAGGGTCTGTTCCCTCTTTAGGAATGGGAGGTGCCTCTTTTTATTAAGGTTCTGTTGGTCCAGCCATTGCACCAGGGCCAACCTCCAGCCCTGTTAGTGCCTCTCCATCTGCTGAGGAGCCATGCTTCTGGCTGTCCGGTCCCAATGTCCTCTTCTTTAGAGTCTTCACTACCGTCCAGTAAAGGGGCAGAGTGACACTCCTGAGATGGATCTTGTCTCTTTTGATGGTGCTGTTGTAGCATCTGGGTTTTTGGAGACCACCTGGGCACTTGCAGTGGCAGTTTATTCAGGGGCTGTGGTTCAAGGACTGTACCCCCAGTGGGCTTTGCCCTGAGATATGGTTTCAGACAGTTGTAATGTATGATCACAGTCTGTCTGTCATTTACAGGTAACAGCGCGTACAAAACATTAGACACCTTTTTAGTCACCAGATGTGGCCCCTTCAACTGTGGCTGTAGCTTGGGGTAAATTCCCTTTTTATGGCTCTGGTTCTTAATCCACACCCAGTCACCTTCTTCATAAACCTTACTTGTTACTTTAAGGTCATAATGCTCTTATAGCTTGCCTGATGCCTTTTCTTAGTGCTTTTGTACTGCTGTAGCCACCACATTGCGGTACCCCGCCACTTCGGTCACATACTTAAAGGAGTCACTATACCTCTCCCAGACATCCGCCCCAGTCGGCAGCTCTATTGGGAGTGTAATTTTGTTATCAAACATCACCATAAAAAGTGTGTACCATTCACTCATTCATTCATTCAATGTTTATTGGAAGGCAGATTGAGAGCAAGAGCTCTTTTACAGTTGCGTCCAGTACATAAAGACATCAATAGCACAAAACAATGAGTTACATACAGTTTCAATTCATGGATTAAGTAAGTGCTCAGTGAAGGGGATCAATTCAGCTGTAGCAGTGGCATCGCGAGTGTAGTAGGTTATATATTCAAGACTTGAATTGGTTAATTGGAATTATGGTGGCCATTCGTACTGTTTTTAGTATGGTATTCCATGTACGTGGGACAGTGGCAGTGAGGGTGCATTCTCCCGATTTAGTATGAAGTTTTTGCAGATTATAAAACGGAACTTTGGAGGATCTGAAGTTGTATGTGGTAGGGGATTTTGGAATTAGTTTGCATAGCAGGAAGGATCGGAGTGTGTTTGTTATGACTCTGTATACGTAGATATACCAGTGTAGTTGCCTACAGAGTGCCAGAGGGGTCCAGCCCACTCCATCATATAAGTAACAGTGATGGATCCTCCATGGTAGACCTGCTATGAATCTTAGGGCACTGTGGTTGAAAGGGTTGAACTTTCCCAGGAGGGAGTCGGATGCATTTCTATATATTCAGTCGCCATAATCCAGTTTGATTAGGAATAAGGAGCTGACCAGATTTTTCCTAACAGGGAGGGTAAAAAATCTTTTATTGCTGTAAAAAAAAGCCAATAGGCCTTTCAGTTTGTTGGACAGGTATAGGATTTGTGGGCTGAATGTTGAGTGTTCATCTAGATGGATACCTAGGTATTTGTACGATTCAGCTTTATTGTGCCTGCTAAGGATTTTAGTGAGAGAAAGGTAGTGTCTACGCCCTTTTTGTAGAATAGCATCCACTGCATCTTCTTTACATTAAGGAGAAGTCTCAGTTTAGCTAGACCCTCCTGGATCAAATAGAAATCACCTTGGATTGTGTACATTGCTGCACTAATATCCTTGTCATGTGTGTAGAGAATAGTGTTGTGCACATAGAGAAGTAACTTTGTGTCCTTTGAGTTGTGCTTAGGTACGTCATTGACGTAAAGTAGAAACAGAAGAGGTCCAAGGATAGATCCCTGGGGGACCCCTTTATTGATGGCTGCCAGATCAGAGCAGTGGTCACCAGCCCGAACACACTGTTTCCTGGAGTTCAGGTAGACTGCAAACCATAGCAGTGCGCCCATGCTCAGGCCGGAACTTTTGAGCCTGCTTAGTAGAGTAGTGTGGTCGACAGTGTCAAAAGCTTTTGACAAGTCTAGAAAAATTGCAGGAGAAACTAGTTCATTCTCAAAAGCTTCGAATATGTCATCAGTTACCCTGGACACTACGTTCGTCATATTGTGCCCTTTTCTGAAGCCCACCTGATATTGGGTCAGCACCTTAAACTTAGTGAGGCATGAGGTCAGTTGCTTGCATACTAGTTTCTGGAGAATTTTTGCTACGGGAGAGAGGATGATACAGGTCTATAGTACCCATGGTCTGCATGATCTCCCCCTTCGAAGATGTGGATGATGAATGCTGTTTTCCAGTCAGCAGGCAGCTGAGAGGTTGAGATGTATAGGTTGAATAGGTGGGCTATGTGTTTTGCCAGCCATCCTCCTTGAGGACTGTATACTACTTCTATAAGCTGACATAATGTATGGCAACAGACCATCTCTTTCAGCCTGGTTATCCTGTGCAAAAAGGACAGCATGGCTAATAGCATGAGGTTCAGCTGCTCTACCATCTGACTGTGGGTGGTGCACAGGAGTCCTGGTTTTGTGCACCTGTAGGAGCTTGCAAGCTTCAAAGAACAACCTGGACTTGAAACTCCATCCCTGATGTGTATGGAAGGACCTGGGAGCCCCATATTTGCAAACAAACTACTCCACAAAAACCCTGGCCTCAGTTTTAGTCTCTTGGTCAGGCAATTTGGAAGCTTCTGGCCATTTTGTGGAATAGTCCGCAACCACCAAAATATATCTGTTTTCTCTAGGGGTCAGTGGGATGTCTATCACTATCCTTTCTAAGGGCCAACTGGTTTGGGACAAACCATTTGCAATGGTGTCTCCCAAGGCTCTTTCCTTGGCCTGCTACTTTTCTCTGTATTCCTAAACAACCTTCCTTCTGCCTGCTCTTCAGCATCCATCCACATATACACAGACAACACAGTCCTGTTTGCCTCTGGTCCCTCCCCCACTGAACTAACAGCCAGGCTCCAACATGATTTTGATGCTGTCCAGCGACAATTCAGGTCAAATCAGCTATCCTTAAATGTCCCACAAAAATGATTTCTGTGACATTTGGCATAAGGCAGAGACTTTCCAGGCTCCCACTCTCCCCTTCTTCCCTACCCTAGATGGGGTCACAATTGACGACGTGCCCTCATTTAAGTACTTTGGAATCTGGCTTAACCGGCACCTTGACTTTTCACAGGACATAGATGCCATACATAAAAAACGGTACCCCAAGCGCTGTGCTTTATATAGGAGCAAAAGCTGCGTCACGCTTCCTCCTCGCCAAGATATCATCACTAAAATGATCTTTCCCATTGTCAATTATGGTGACATTGTCTACAGTGCTGCCTCAAAGACCACTCTGGCCAGACTGGACCCCCTCTTTCACTCCTTCTGCTGGTTTGCCTTGGACTGCCCACCTCACACTCACCACAGTTCCTTGTACTCAGCCCTCTCCCTTCCATCCCTGGAAGACTGTCGCCTAACCCACTGTGCTTCTTTTATTTCTAAATTCTGGCTGGCTTCTGTCCTCCCCTTACCTTAGCTTTCTCTTCTCCCCTTTGCCCCCCTCCTCATACACCCTCCGTAACTCAGGCTATCATTCCTTAACAGTGCCCTCTCATAAGTCCCTTGCTGGATAGACGAACTCCTCTTTCCACTTTCCTAAACTTTGGAATTCACTCCCCCTAACCGTTTGTTCCACCTCTTCCAAACACTCTCTCCCCTCTCTGCTCCATGTCCATGCAGCTTCCTCCTGTGAATGCTCTTAAGGCATAGCCCTTCCCCGCGCCTCATTTTACCATCCTTCCCATTTCTCCTACTCCTTACCTATCCCCATTCTTACCCATCTCCCTCTGTTCTTACTCCCTGCCCTCCTCCCTCTCTTCTTCCTCCCACACTTGTTCTTTACTACCCTTATTCTTCTCCATCTGTGCCCCTTCCTACTGCACCTAATCCCCTAGTGCCTTCATTACTGTAATGTTCATTTGCCTTATCCTATGGAACAGATCTCCCACCCTATCCTTGTAAAATGTCATTATTTTTTGCCTAGTATGCTCACATTTCTGATAAACTTAGCTTTGTACTGTTTAATTGATATCTCTGTATATATTTTATTGTATAAATTATTGTTCTACTCCATTCTTACACCCCTTTTCTCCCCTTTCCTCGGGACGCATCTGGAAAGGAGCTATGTTCATCTCAGTATGTCTTTCCTGGTGAAACTTTTGAAATAAATAAATAAATGGGTGCTCTGGAGTGGCTTCTACTGCTTTCTGGGACCCACAAACCAGAGAGTGTTCACACCAATCTTTAATAGCCTTTCTCCAAGCCAGTAAGTTGTACCTGACTTGCACTTTCTGCATGAGTTTTCTATTCCTAAATGCCACCCCCAGTGGCTCTGTTGTGTGACACTAGGACCACCCCCTTGGGGACTACTGTGCGATTGTGATCAGGCTTGCAGCTGCCTTTTTAATATCCGTCTGTCAGCACCAAAAGTCCTTGCTGTAGCTGCAGGTACAGGCACACCACTTGGTATTTGCAGAGTTCAGGGTTGCGTTGTGCCCTTTTGAGGAATACAGGGAGTCCTTTCTCCAGCCAGAACATCAATCTGGCAATCACTGGATCTTCCCACTGATGATCCAGCAAACTGGGCCACCCTCCATTCTCTTTTGTGTCAGCAGGCGCTAGGGGCTCAGCACAACCTTGGGCCAGGATTTCTCCTGGCTTTTTAGCAACTGCTGACTTCATTACCTAATATACTAACATACCAATTGCCAGAAGATTAGGCCTTATGGCCTATCCAGTCTGTTTGAACCTCAGATTCCCTGTTGGGAACCGAGGCCCTCCCCCTTCTTGTGTTCTGATACCCCTTTCTGTATCTGTTCCACCCTCTCTTGAAGCCTTCCACATTGGAAATCTGGACCAGCTCTCCAGGCAGTGCATTCCAAAGATGCACCACCCTCTCTGTGAAATACCTCCTCCTCTTTTCCCCCCTGATACTTCCTCCTTCCAACTTCAAACCATGCCCTCTGGTGATATCTCCCTCCTTTAGTCTAAAGATCCCCTCCGTGTTTACCCTATTTATTCCCTTGAGGTACTTGAAGACCTCGATCATGTCCCCCCATATCTCCTCTCCTCCAAAGTATACAGGCCAAGCTCTCAAGCCTGTCCTCGTACATCAACTCCCCCAGTCCTCAAATCATCCTGGTAGCCCTCCTCTGTACCCTCTCCAGGAGCAGTATGTCCCTCTTTAAGTGCGGTCTCCAGTACTGTACACAGTACTCGAGGTGTAGCCTCACCAGCCCATTGTACAGTGGTAGAATCACTTCCCTGCTCCTAGAGGTGAACCCCCTTACAATGCATCCCAACATCCTGTTTGCTTTGCTAGCCGCTCTCCTGCACTGCTCAGAGTTATCTGCCTGGCCAGGACATCAGCATTCTTGTGAAGTTTTTCTGGGCAGTGCACAATTTGGTAATTGAGCTATGCCAATTGTTCCAGCCTCCAAGTGAGCTGTCACTCAGGCTCTTGGAAATTATACAGCCAATGAAGCGAGGCACCATCTGCCCTAAGTGTTAACATATTTCCTATTAAGAAGTGGTGGAAATGGTGCCTGAAGTTTACAGCAGCTACCAGCTCCTTCTATGTTGTGGCATACTTCAGTTCCACTTTGATTAAGGTCTGACTTGTGTGTGTGACCACTCTCTCCTTATAGACCACCACCTGAGTTAAGTTTTGTTTAACTGTTCAATTAACTTTGTCATTTATGTGGTTCAGTGCCCCTGCAAACTCCTATATGTAGGGAAGACTATCAGATGTGTTAAGGAACATCTCTTAGAACACATTAGAAACATTAGGAACACAGATCTGGACTCATCACTTGCAGTGCATTATATGCATCACTCTGGACAAACATGCTACCGACTGGTATCTCTAGCGCTACTAATCTTGGATCCTTCAAACTCAGACTACACCAACACCTTAATGGCAGGAGTTCCTGCAGGTGCTACTGCTGAGACATCCCACGCACCAACTGACTACCACCAGCACTTCTCAGTCCCTCTCCCTTGGAATAGGCAAACCCTGACACTTAGCAATCCCCATAACCTCTTGTACCCCTATCCTGTCCCAGTCAAACCCCTGCCTCTTCCCACACTACCCTGCTTACCCTGCCCCTCTTTCCGCTTTCCTTCTCCTGCTCCTCCTACTGATGCAGGCATACTTTGTACAATGCCGCAGCATACCTGTTCCTGGCTGGATTTTATGTACCCATTATGTTTAATACTTTCATTATCTGTTTGCTGAACTCTCACTGTATTATCTGTAAATTGTCCTCAGTCTTTTATTTGCCTTTTTTTTTGTGTGAATTCTTTTTACCACCTCCTCAGCAGATCACCCCCTTGTCAGCCAGCCTTACTGGACTCCAGGGTCATTTGGGACTTCTGACATTATGCGCACCCTGGCAGAACCCCTGGAGCTGGCCCGGAGGCATCATCCTGGTGACTGCCGTATTTTTCCCATTGTCATCCCATGTTACCCAAAGTCCCAGAAGTGGTGGATGCATGTGCGTGGAGGCGTGCACGTGCACCACAGCTCCAGACAATGCTTCTTCCTCCCTTCCCTGGCCTAGTGCACCAGTGCTCCTTGGGTGTGGAGCTGCCTCCCAGCCTCCACCAGGGGGCAGCCAAGCTCCGAAGAAACCTTCTTCTCCCTCCCAAGGTGGAGAGCTGCCAGCCAGCAGCCAATCTATGGCCTCTCCCTTCCCCCCCTGCCGACCTCTGATGACCCAGGCTCATTCCCGAACCCAGGTCGCCGGCATAGCACGAGGAAAGGCATCCAGCACCTCAACCCTCAGTGCCACCAGGCCGGCTCTTTTTTTGCCTTGTTGTTTAATGTATTTGACGTGGAACCTCTCAATGAGTATCCGCTCACAGGTGTAACAAAGACTTTAATAAATAAAAAAAATAATAAAAAATGACAGCAATCTGATGTCTCCGAAATTTGTTATTATAGAACATGTAAAACCATTCCCAAGAAAGGGTAATAAGGGTAATAGGAATCAAGTGTTACTGCAAAAGGAGTCCAAATGGATTTATACACTAGATTTACTTTTTCCTAGGGGACTTAATAAGGATCTGGATCTCAGTGTATATTTACGAGACTGTACAAGAACAGTAAACTTCGATTTCTCCCAACCATTAATGTTTATATTTGCTTGCCTTAAATCATTCTCTTTTTGAACTAATGAATAGTTTTTTAACTGATTCATACATTAAGGGCACATAGTCACAGACATTTGGACATGACAGGCTGAGATATTCCCTGCACCATGCTCTCACTCTATGAGGAAACAGATACATTCCCCTGAAATTAATAAAACATGAGGGATTTACTGTATGTTTTGTTTGGCATTACATTTTGCTTAATATAACACTAGTACTTTGGAAGAAGGTGTTACTAATGGTCTATAGATGTATCATGTACAGTTTCCATAAGAAAGATAGGGTTTGAGGATGTGGTGCAGGCTTACATCTCATACCTCTGGTTAAAAAATGTTGCTGAAATTAAATTGTAAAGTTTTAATAAGATAGTATTATTACAGTCTAAGACTGATGTGTCTGTGCTGTGAAAGTTGCCCTAATGAATTATGTTGCAATATGTTTTTCATTCACACTGTGAGTTTAATAAGTCAAACTATGGTAATGCAAGCTTACATTTCTAACTTCTATATAACATTTTTTTTGCTGAAATTAAACTATATAGTTTTAGTAAGGTGGTATAACCACAGTCTAATACTGTGTCTGCACTTTGAAAGTTGTCTTAATGAATTGTATTGCACAATGCTTTTCTCACATTGTGAATGTAATAGGTTGAATATGGTAATACACAAGTCACTTTATTGTAGTGGCCCAAAAAGGGTAAATATGGTAAAACACAAGTCGCTTAGCTTAATGGCTCTCACAGTTGGTCAGTTTGTATTATGTCATCACAAGATGTATACTTAAATGCTGTAAGTGCACAATGACTGGCAATGTGAACTTGATGCCAAAAACCTTGTGCAGTATTCTTAGGCCTTAGCTAGGCATTCGATACTGTCGACCATGACCTGCTTCTCCTTTCCCATAGGAGCATTGGACTGGACCACCCTTCCTTGAGATGGTTGTCTAATTATCTAGTAGACTAGTTCCAGCAGGTCAAAGTGGAAGGGGAACACTCTCCACTTAAGCCCCTCCTGAGAGGCGTACCACAGGGTTTGATACTAGGCCCCATGCTTTTCGCAATATATATTAACAGTATAGATGTGTGCATCAAATATGCCAATATACATCTTTTCACAGATGACATGGTTCTTTACACCAGTAGACCTACCCTTGAGGCTGCTTGCAGTCACCTTCAACATGATTTTAATATTCTGCAACATCAGCTTCTTAACCAAAAGCTACTTCTAAATGGCAAAAAAACTAAGGCAATGTTCTTCTCCCCCTTGCGCCTTCAAGATATCCGACTTTACTTGGAACACTGCCTCCAATCACCACTCTTCTTGGTGAACCTCTGGAATATGTATTCAAGTTTAAGTACCTGGGGGGATGGATTGATCACAGACTCTCTCTTCTCGACCACATTGAAGAACTGTCAAAAAAGCTTAGACAGGGGTTGGGCCTGTTTTATAGGATTAAGCAACTTCTTACAAGAGATGCCTAGAAAAGACTGGTTCAAACCACCTTCCTCTCCCTCTTGGATTACGCAGACTTTCTGTATATCCAGGGCCCAGCTGCTGCACTCTTGAAACTGGACAAGCTCTATCATAGAGCCCTAAGGTTTATCACCGATCTTCCACACAATACACAGCACTGCTCTCTATACAATGCCATGGGATGGACATCTCTCACTTACAGAAGACAGAGAAATGCCTCCCTCTGGACCTTCAGAACTATCACCAAGAAGCTGCCTCAATATATCTTGGATTGTTTACCCCTAAGCATGATAGGTACATATACAATGCGAAGTGCCTCCTATATCTACCTGGCAGTGCCAAAGGTCAAATGACGCTTTGGTAGGGCTTCCATGAGCTATATGTTACCTGTGTGCTGGAACACACTGCAAAAAATCTTGAAACTGGCTCACAGCACCAGCATATCAGCATTTAAAACTCTCTATGCTTGTTCGTTTAAGGAAACCTGCAATTGTTTCTTCTGATCTCCCCCTCACTGCTTCAGTGACCTGTTGGTCATCTGTCTGATGAAATATTACATTTACTACCCCGTCTCTTTGACCCCTTCCCCTCCCTCATTAACCTTTTCATAGCATTCCTTTTTTGCTTTTCCTTGTGTAGCCTGCCCCTTGTGTAAGTTTCAGTTGTCTTAAAGTAGCATTACCTCTTGTACACATGCCCACTACCTCCCTCACCCTGGGGCATTCACCTTACCTACTGCCTTGCCTCACTTCTGTTATCTGGAGCCTGTCCTTACCCATGGCCCTAGTATCACTATTTCCTGCTATGACACTTACGGGTTCCCCTGCCTACCCTCCCCCTCCCTCTTTAACCTTCACAACTCCCTTGCTTTTCTTATCAGCTTCCTAACTTCCTTTCTTGCCCCCTCACTCATGTTTTTTCTTCTGCCTTCACCACATCATAGTGTCCAATCTTGACTATAACCTGTATTTATCTGCTAATGTGTATATAGTATTCATGCACTACCACTGTCATTACCCTGCGTATTATATTTAGCCCTGATTATGTTAGTTAGTTATTTAAATATTGTGTGATTTTATTGTGTTCAATGCACTGTGTAATGTTCTTGTATCCTGTCCAGGACCATTTCGCAAATGAGCTTTGCTCAATGATGTTGGCCTGGTTAAATAAAGATTTTGATTGATTGATTGAAGTGATTATTGACTCCATCCCCCAAAGAAGAGGGTGTATACCCTCGAAACACCAGGGAGCCATCTGTTTGTATGTCTCAATAAATAAGTAATTTCGTCTTTTCCTGAGATCTGTGTGCATCACCTTCTTTTTTTGTTTTCCACCACCTGAGCCAGCACTGTTCTAATGCCCACCTCAAGGGATTGGTGCCCAGTAGAAATGGCATTTATGGGTTGGGATATGCTTAGATGGAAGTAAACATTATTTATTTCAGCTCCATGAAGGCCTCCTGGTAGAAATCCATCAGGCAAATTGTGCCCCCCTTTTCAGTCAGAATGTGCAATGGCTGGGCAACAGTGGCAAACTCTACAATAAATCTTCTGTAGTAGGACTCCAGTCCCCCCAAAACTCCTCAGCTCCATCACTGAGCAAGGTACCAGAAAGGATTGCACAACCTCTACCTTATCTGGATCCATTCCTACTCGATCCTCAGAGATCAGGTGTCCCTGATACTTCACTTCACTGCAAAAAAAAAAGGTTATATTTAGATAGTTTCACTTTCAAGTTTGCAACCCCAAGTTTCCTCTTGATCTTGACCACCTTTAACATGTGCAGATGCTCTTGAAAAGTCCTCCCAAGGATGATTATGTCATTGCAATATACCAGGAGTGATGTCCCTTGCAGATCTGCTAGCACAACATCCATCAGACATTGAAATGACTCTGGAGTATTACACAATCCAAACAGAATAATGTGAAATTCAGACAGTCCTTGTTTGGTTATGAATGTGGTCTTCTGTGAGTCCACAGGGCAAACCTCCATTTGCCAATATTCACTGTCCAAATCCAGGGTGGAAAACCAGTGAGACTTTGCAAACAGATCGAGGGTGTCATCAGTACAAGGTAACAGGAATGTTTTTCATTTGAAGTGGCTGAGCTGAATTCTTTAATCAACACACTCATACTCCCCATCCTTTTTCTGTACCAAGACTACTAGTGTGGCACAGGGGCTCATAGAAGGGTGGATAACTCCCTGGTCTGTTGCAGTGGCTCTCTTAAATGGCTCTTGATAGTAGAGAGGGATCATCCAAAGTCCTTGCTTGATTAGCCGAGTATCTCCAGTATTGATCTGATGCATGGTTAGCCCAGTACATTCTAGGTCATGATCCCTAGTACTGAACACATAGGTACACCCCCACAACACTGCTCGGGCTGCTCGCATGTGCTCTGGTGTCAGTTCCTGCTTTTTGAGCGGGAGTTTCTGGGATAAAGTCTACTCTGCTCAGCCATGCACCTGTTCTCTCCTTGGGGGGAGGGAGGTTTGGGGATTTGGTCTGCAAGCCTCACACTGTGGTTGGGTCTCTGGCCAATAACATCACCCTTGGGTGGAAGGTGCCAATCACCATCCTGTAGTAAATGGTTAATGGTTCCATCATCACACCGGCAACCCACACTGGCATTTGTTCCCCTTTGGACTCTACACATTGAATGACTGACTAGAAAGTCATGATTTTCTTTCTGCTGGGATTCCTCTAAGCTCTATCTGTCCTTGGCCTCACTTCTACTGACCTAGCCATGTATAAGCACTTCACTTATAGGTGGAGCAGTCACATAGAGGCTGGCCACAATTTCTTGGACCTCTATCTCTTCACTGTTGGACGTCAGAGGAAACTTCCTCCCCAATACAGTGCAGGCACTTTCTGCAAAGTTTAACGTTGGCCCTGTATTAACAGAGCCAGTCAGTCCCCAATAGTGTGGTTTGGGTCACATCGATGGCCACTAGGAATTCACAGCCTAATTGCAGCTCCATCAGATCAACCACAGTCTGCTACACTCCCAATGCCTTGATGGCTGTTCCATTGGCCTTGCGGATCATTTCTTCATTACGCCATAGGTTCTGCAAAGTTCTTTTAGTTACTCGTCTCCACATCACAGAGTACAGATTGGAGACCTATGCACCAAAAGTCACCCAAAAATTGCATGGGCACAGGCTTTTTCTCCCAGAAGATAACAGTCCAGTCCAATTGTAGTGCTAGTCAAAATCCACTGAAGGAAGTCTCTTTGTTTCCTGGGTTGCATTTTGTTCCCAGCTGCTGTACACATGGCTCCAGGCCCCAATGAAGCTCTTTGCTTGGACGCTGTTTTCCATACAGCCCCGGGCCTGTTCATGTCCAACATGCCTGATCATCCAGTGTCCAACTCCAGAACTCGAATGACTTATGATTTAAGGCTGCCAGAGGTCTCTTTTGCTTGGTTGGTATCTCTGGCTGTGGAGCCCTAGGGGTCTTGAAGCTTCATTTTTAATTTTATGATTTTAGTTTACATGTAAGCCCCCCTACAGGAGGGGCTTATGCTCACATTTTTAGACATCCCTTTCCCCCTCCTACCCCTCCTCCCAGAGCTAGGGGATTTTTCAGTGCTCTGGGGGATATTGGCCGCTGGACACCTCCAGGTGGCAGCATGGAGTAGGTTTAGGAAGTATATAAGGGAGCAGACAGGAAGTTTCAGGGCCCTTCCAGCCTGGGCATTAGGCCAGAGCTGGAGGAGGGTGGCTGGAGGAGCAGAGTTAGGTGGGCAAATAAGGGAGCTCAGAGATCTGGGTGGGCCAGTGGGGAGGACCCCCCCCAAGTGTAGACGAGTGGTTTTCACAGTGTCATGGTGATGAGGGCCTGGGGGGAATGGAGCTCCATGGGGGAGGTATGGTTAGCCAGGTCCTGTGTCATTGGGGGCAGGGAAAGTAGGTGGCCATGGGGGCCAGGAAAGGTAGGAGCCCTTAGAGACCCCTTCTTGTGTGTATTCCTGGATCACCAGGGCTCTGGGGACAGTGACAGGGTCCCCACAGGAGGAAAGCCAGTGGCAGTGGTTCTCCCTCATACCCAGTGTGGTAGGGTGGCCTGGGGGTCAGAGGGAGGCGGGGGGGCCTTTCACCCAAAATATGTGGCCTGCTTGGATGGGCAGGTCCCAGGGTGCCGGCTCATAAAGCCGGGGGTCACAGGTCATAAAGACAGGCCTTGGAGGGTGGCTCTTGGCTGGAGCTTAATGCAACCCAGGAGGTGTTGAGGGGATGTGGGCCTGGCAGTGACTTCCCCCAAAGACGAAAAAGTGTCAGCTGGAAGTGGAGCAAATTTGGGCCACTATTTCTGTGAAAGCAGACTGTTCGGAGGGACCTGGGTGGTTGCAGTGCCCAGGGGTTCTACAGTGTCAGGACAGCCAGAAGCAGAGGTTTGAGTACTGGAGCAGGGCTGGGTTTTGGGTCTGCTGCACCGGAGGAGCCGTGAAGATGAGAAGCTGAGCGAAATAAGGGGGCAGATGCAGAAAGGGTAGCACCAGCACAGACCCAAGCTCAAGTGGGTTACGGGGCCTGGGTCATAAGGAAAAATTGTGGCACCCCTTGTGGCTTGGGCCAGTGCCCAGGGGTCCAGGTGGGGGAAGCAGCCCACTTTCCCGTGCTGGAGTTGGGGGACGACCAGTGCCAATGAGAATGGGTAACCTGGCAGTGAAGGAAGAAAATAGGTTTGGTTTACCAGATCAAGAGAGCCAGGGAAATGAGAGATCTAAGTGGGGAGGTCCTTGGGTAAAGCATCTGAGAGAGAGCGAGTGTAGAATAATCCTTGCTTGTTGCTACATTAAATCTATTGTTTCTTCTGCTCTACATGTCCAGCCAGTATCCCTGTAAAAAAGTTCTGATTAGCCCCATGGAGCCGCTTTATTTATTTGGAGGAATTATGTGACCCCTGCACTGCTGAAGTCATTTGCAGGAGCTAAATAAAGAAGCTAGTTAGGAGATGAATAGCAGTGATGTTCTTTATTTAAACTGAAGGGGGGAGCTAATGAAATGGAAACCTTTTTCCCCTTTTTCTGCAGCTAAATTAATTTCTCATACGTTTAATTCCAGATGAAATTTCCAACCCACTGTTGACAGGACCGAGAGGCTCTGAGGGCTCCAGAATTTGGTTGATGTGCAGTGTGGAGTTCCAGATCTGGTGTACTAGCATTCAGGGAGAATCCAGATTCTATGGGTGAAAGGGAGAATACGCAGGTGGTTGAAGATGCCAGTAAGGTATTCCATATCTTTTACTGCCTTGCATGGGAGTACATTGACTTGTTGACTTAGCGCTTGAGGCGACCCCTTCCTAATGCCCCTGGAAGATCTGCGAAGTATATACCCCTAGATGGGGGGGGCCGAGCGGGCAGTTACATACAGAGTTGTGAAAGCCCCTGTGATAACCAGCAAAATTTAACAAAAGAACACAGCTTTTTATGCTAATAACAGCCTGAAAAGGAAACGGATAATGCAATCAGTAGCATCAGCATGGCTCTTGTTGGGGATCCTTGCAGGCAGGCTAGTTCGACCCTCTCTCCCTGGTACCAGGATTCCTTCAACTTCCCTAAGGAGCTCCCTTAACAAAGTACCTGAGTGCCACAGGTGCAGAATTGGTGCAGACCCAAAGATGTTGGCACGGGTTGGTCAGTGTTGGTGCACTTTTATTAATGGAGCAACTTGCTCAAATTAAGTTCACCCTCAAAGGCAACAGACCTGCCAGCTAGGGGTATTTGTAATCCATCCCAATGGCCAACTTGAAAACATGATGAGCAGCAGATGAACTTGTCTTGAAAACACTGGCGGATCTGAGGAGGAGAAGGGAGTTGCCACACCCTTCATGTTAACTGACTTGCTTGCTGCTGTTGAAGAATATGATTTATTGGCTGGCCCGCCAGCACAGCAATAGTGCTACCACCTGCGACGCTGACAACCCGTGTTTAGGGACAAGCTCGGAGCATCAGAGGGTCAGCCGAGGGGGGGGAGGAGGTAGGATGAGCATCCCACTGACAGCTCTCCTCCTCAGGGAGGGATGGTTGTGGTTCCCAGCATGTAAGTGACACCCAGTGGATACTGGGTGTGCACCAGCTGGAACCGACAGGGAGCGAATGGAGGTGACGGTGGACATCTGTAGGTCGGGTGCGATGATGTTACTGCATGCTGCACCTCCTATGGGGGGAACTGATGGGGAAAAACCTCTGGGCCAGCACACAATGAAGCCCTCGGACCCCCACATGAATGACATCACTGGCGTAAGCCTTGGCTGGGGCCTCAGGTTGATTACGATCTCTCCTATTGGGGAGTCCCACCAAAGGGGATAAGCTGTGGGCCTCCGAGGTTGGGCAGTCTGGGGGGTGGATGCCTGGTGGTGGGTCCTGGTGCTGATGAGGGGGTATATCCCCTGCCCACAACCCAGGAGACAAATAGAGTCTAACAAAAATAAGTATGATTTATTGATCATAAGAAGAAAATAAACATTAAAACTGTAGACTACATGTGTATTGTTTATTAAAAATGTAACTTAAAAGGTAATAGCAGATTTTATAAAGGATTTAAAAAAAGCTAAAAAACATTTACATAGCAAGTCCCAACCCCCACCCCAATTGTAAAATCTTGGATCTGACACTGCTTGAAAGGCAGGACTATACTGCAGTGTAATTGTGGTTACTGGACACAAATGGCTCCTCTTGATGCAGCAGGTCACTAGACCACTGCTTTTCCAGGGCATCTCTGATGCAGGCAGGCTCCCTCTTCCGGCTCCCTCTCTCTGTACTCTACCGCAGTCCTGGACCACCAACTCTGGATTCAGCTTCTCCACTCCCTGCTGTCTCTCCAGCATTGTCAATGGTGCAGAACAGCATAAAGATCTCTCTCTCCTTCTCACCAGGAACAGCAACACGTTAGTTTGTTCCCTCCACTGAAGGGAATTGCTGTTGCAGTTTATACCCACTGCCAGGGCAACAGGTCTTAGCACAACATGATCTCCTGCCTCAAGCATATTCTCCTCATTATAAGCACAGTCTTGTGACCACGCCCACTGGTGCCTGGGGCTGTCACTCAGTAAACTCGACAGCTCACAGCTCATGAAAAGGTGCCAGAATCTGGGGCCCCTCCTTGCCAATCGGGGGGGGGCGCTGGGGTGGCACGCCTTTGGGGGTCCATAAAAATAATTGTATGTACATCTGAGGAGAGAAATCTGTCACATTCACAGATAAACACAGACTGCTTCTAGATATCTGCCATGCAACTTCTTTGTATTGCTGGGTTATTCCCCATTCCTCACACAGGAACAGGAAGTAACATCTATTGCGTATGATATAAACACTTGCAGTTATATAACCTTAACAGTAGATGACACTGAACATTCAGACTTATCATGTATTTAAGTTGCACAAAATAGGTGATTTGATACCTTTTATTGGACCAACAAAAGATTCCCAGAATGTTCTTAGGACAGGGTGGGAAGGAAAAGTGGGGGCATGGTGCTTTATGTGAAAGAAAGCATTGAAGCGATGGAGATTCAGGGAATTCAGTGGGGTTGGGGGGCAGAGGTACTGTGGGTCTCCCTGGAGTTAGGGAATGAGCCACTATTCGCAATAGTGTGACCTACAAACCTCTGTCATGGGGAAGGAAAGGTACTTCTGGAAGATATTGGTAAAAAGGCAGAAAAGGGGGAAGTGCTGTTGGTGGGGGACTTCAATCTGTTGGATGTAGACTGAAGCCCCCCAACTGCTGCTTCAGTTAGGAGCAGGGACATCCTGGACTCCCTAGAGGGGGCATTCCTCAGGCAACTAGTCAGGGAGCCAACTCATGATGGGACAATACTGGAACTGGTTCTCAATAACAGGGACAGTGTTGCAGACATCAAGGTGGGACTTTAATCTAACTCCTCCCCTTGTCTGTTGATCACACTGTTGCGAACAGTGGCTCATTCCATGACTCCAGGGAGGCTCATAGTATCTCTGTCACCAGTGAATTCCTTGTATCGCCCCCATTTTTATGTTTTCTTTCACATAAAGCACCCCATCCCCCACCTTTCCTTCCCACCCTGTCCTATAAACATTCTGAGAATCGTTTGTTGGTCCAATATGCCAGATACAGATTGGTCAATACCAGCAGGAACATCTGCCAGAACTAAACACATGGTGGATTCCCTGCAGGGGGAGGGACTCAAACAACTGGTACAACAACCCACAAGAGACAGGGCTATCCTAGATCTAGTACTGAATAACAGGGAAGGGATCACAGATCTCCAGGTAGAAGGTCACCTGGGGGCCAGAGACCATCACATGGTATGGTTCAATTTGGCCACTACATCTAAATCATCCCATTCCAAGGCAAAAATATGGGACTTCAGAGGAGCTGACTTTGATAAGATGGCCAACAGAGTTAAGCTTAGCCTGGCAAAGAAACACAGGGGAAGGGGTACAGGCAAAGTGAGTAAGCATTAAGGATGCAATACTTGAAGCAACATCCCACTGTGTTAGACAGAAAAGGAAGTGCAAAAGAAGAAGGAAACCACTTTGGTTCTCAAATACAGTAGCAGAAAAGGTCAGAGCCAAAAGGCTGGCCTTCAGAAAATATAAGGAACACAGCGGGATGAAGATAGGAAGGCATACCAAACTGCCCTAAGGGAAGCAGGGCAGGCAGTAAGGCAAAAGTCCCAAACTGAGGAAACACTATACGAACAGTAAAGAAGGTGACAAGACTTTCTATAGATACATTAGTGAAAGGAGAAAGTCCAGAGGGGTATCGCTAAGCTCAAAGGAGAAAGGGAGCATGTGAGGAGGAGGACCCTGTAAAGCATCTATCCTAAATAGATACTTTTTGCTCAGTATTTACTAAGAGAAGGTAGGGCAGGGCCCACACTCAGCACCATGGACACAGGGGGAGGGAGGTGAGCACTACCCTTCACAAAAGAAAGGGTCCTACAAGAGCTTGCTAAGCTCAGGGTGGACAAGGCAATGGGACCTGATGGCATACATCCCAGGGTAGTTAAGGAGCTAAGGTGGAACTAGTAGAGCCATTAGCAGAACTGTTTAATGAGTCTCTGAGCACAGGAGAGGCCCCAGAAGACTGGAGAAGGGCTCATGTGATCCCGCCCACAAGAGTGGTAGCAGGGAGGAGGCAGAGAACTACAGACCAGTCAGTCTTACCTCAGTAGTGGGCAAGATTATGGAGGCACCTTAAGGAAAGGATAGTGCAACACCTGGAATCCATAGGGGCACAGGATCCAAGACAGCATGGGTTTACAAAAGGAAGGTCCTGTCAAACTAATCTCATAGATTTCTTTGACTATGTATCCAGAGTGGTGGACCAAGGGGGAGCAGTTGATGTCGTCTACCTTGACTTCAGCAAAGCTTTTGATACTGTTCCACATAGAAGATTGATAAATAAGCTGGGTAGGCCCGGGGTGGGTCAGAAGTTGGTCAACTGGGTGGAAAACTGGTTGATGGGCAGAAAACAGAGAGTGGTGGTATATGGTATACAGTCAGAAGAGATGCAAGTCACAAGTGGGGTACCTCAGGGATCAGTCCTGGGACCAGTCCTCTTCAATATCTTCATTAGTGACATTGCAGATGGACTAGAGGGTAAAGGCTTGTCTGTTTGCAGATGACACCAAGATCTGCAACCAGTAGATGATCCAGATGGGGTGGGCAGAATGAGAAGAGATCTGGATAAACTAGCAAAATGGTCAGAAGAGTGGCAACTGGGATTTAATGCAAAGAAGTGCAAGATCATGCACATAGGGAAGAGAAACCCTGAAGCCACCTATAGGCTGGGAGGGGAGTTGCTGGCAGTCACAAAGGAAGAAAGAGACTTGGGCATCATCATCACCGATGACCTGAAATAATCCAAGCAGACCTCTAAAGCAGTAGGTAAGGCTAGGGGATGTTAGGGTGTATTAGTAGAGGTATCACAAGCCGTAAGAGGGAGGTAATAATCCCTCTTTACAAGACACTGGTTAGGCCCCATCTGGAGTACTGCGTGCAGTACTGGAGGCCACACCTTCACAAGGACATTAACCAAATTGAGGCAGTACAAAGAAGGGCAACCAAAATGGTGCAGGGACTGCATCAGAAGACATATGAGGACAGATTAACGGAGCTCAATATGTATACCCTTGAGCAAAGGAGGGAGAGAGGTGATATGATTGAAACATTCAAACACCTTAAGGGCATTAACAAGGTGAAAGAGTCTAACATGTTTAAATATAAGAAAAATAGTAGGACAAGAGGACACAGCATGAGACTAGAGGGAGGCTGATTAAGGGGAATGTGAGGAAATTCTTTTTTTGCAGAAAGGGTGGTGGATGCATGGAACGGCCTACCTCAGGAAGTGGTGGCTATGAATACAGTGCAGGGCTTCAAACAGGCTTGGGTTAGGCATAAGGGAGCAATACAGGTGAGTATGAATAGAAAGGCCACTGACAGAGCAAAGGCCGATGGCACATTTATAAGGTAGAAAAAGAAATGGGCAGACTGGATGGGCCTTGCAGTCCTTATCTGCTGTCAACTTCTGTGTTTCTATGTTTCTATAAAAGGTATCAAATCGCCTACTTTGTGCATTTTTTGTACAAGGACCAACACAGCAATTGATATTTCTTTGCATGTATTTAGGTAGAAGAATATCACACTCACCTCTCCATTCCAGAAAATGCTGGCTGGCTCTACTCTAGCTAGCCCCATGCAGACAAGAATAGTATATCTGGGACAGAATGAATAGGAGGGGACAGCCATTGGTTTTCTACAGTACTTTCTGTGGACCAGTGCCAACCATTCCAGTGGATGTGGGATCAAGCACTGAAATAACTGCAATGTCTTATTTGTCCTTAAAAGAGTTGCTTGTTTCGCTTTCTGTATTTTTCTTCGTTTTGTAATATTGTCTTGTTCCTGTTCTTTTCTTTCAGGATCCTTATGGAATATAATTTTATTCAGAAAGTGCAAACAATTGCAAGCAAGTCAGGAGGTTACTATGTGGTCACAAAAGCTTAAAAAATAATAAGAAAAAGACTTAGCAGTCCTGCAGATCTCAGGCAGACATCCCAAAATAAAACAAGTGTTTCATTTCTTGGGATGAGTCACTCGTCTGTTTGATACCACCATCAAAGGACATAAATAAGTTCAGCTGAACGCTAATATGTGAACAAGCCACAAGGGACTGGGAAAACTTCAGTACTGGGCTACATAAGGAAGCTTCACTGACAACAACTAACAGGACTCTCACAATGTAATTATTCACTGATAGAGGAGGCTGACCTAGTTTAGCCCTTTGCATGCAACATTTTACGCACGGAAACAAGTATTTTAGGAATCCATACAGAAATGCATTGGATGTGTATCTGAGGAGAGGAATCTGTCACACTCACAGGAAAAGACTCAGCAGTCACATCAGCTCTCAGACAGACATCCCAAAAATACAAGTGTTTCATTTCTTGGGATGAGTCACTCGTCCGTTTGATACCATCAGCATAGAAGCGTTCAGCTTCTTTCTCAGAAACATTGGAGCCCCTAGGTGTTTGTCTTCCAAATCAGTACGTAATCTGGTTTTTAATGAACTTTGAAGTGGGCAGAGACATTCAGAGGAAGCCTACGGAATCTAAATGGCACTATCAGAATTCTCTTAAAGTTTCTAAACTTGCTTTGCCAACAGAGTTGCAAATGGGTAAGCTGGGATGAATGCATATAATACAGATATCCAACAATGTCTGTCAGAGTACATCATAGTAATTCTTCACACTCATTTTCTATTTTCCCTTCAATCTGTCTTTCAAGGATATCATCTCCAGCCAGTAGGCTAGTGCAGTGATAGTGCTACCACTTGCCATCCAGATGACTTGAGTTTGTGCCCCGAGCCCAGGACATCTGGTGCTGATTGATGACGCTGGGCTCCAGTGTCCTTCTCTAATGCCTCCTGCCTCAGGAAGGGAGGGCACCTCCTTCCACTGCACAGCTGTCCCTGGTGGCCCAGGAGAGCGCATGTAATATGGGAAGGACCAAATGGTTCTTTTGGAGTGGCCATATGTTGGCATGCACCAACTTGCCTGGCATAGTGACACAGCATCATATGCCCAGAGTGGGGCTGGTAAGGAAGTTCTAAAGACAGGGCTGGGCTCACCCACCCTTTCAATTACCCTAATAAGCATTCTAATGGGTCACTTCTCACTGTTCACAGGATCACACCCTGAGAAGGGATAAGAAAGGGCTGAGTGGGAAAAATGGCAGCTAATGTCACTAATGAAAAGAGGAGCAAAGATGGCCACGGTCCATGTTAGCTCCTATACACTGTAGTAACATTCCATTTTACCTCCTTTTCGTATGAAAGTATCAAGTCTGGATTTAAAAACTGTTTTATTTTTACTTGAAACCACTTCCTCTGGTAGACTATTCCATAGATTGACCACCCTCTCAGTGAAGAAATCCTTTTTTTTTAGGCTTCTAAATCTAGTGCTTTTTACCTGCAAGGTATGTCCTCTAGTAATGGACTTGTTGTCTTTGAACTCTATTTTCATTTCCTTAGTCAAACTGTTCGATTTAATGATTTCATAGAATAAAAATAAATCACCTCTTGTCCTATGCAATTCAAGGGTGTACAGTCCCAATTGTTTAATTCTTTCTTGGTAAGATTCTGTCTTTGTCTCACTTATTATTTTAATGTATCTGTGTTGTACCTTTTCTATTCAATGTATGTCTTTTTTTCTTATAAGGATTCCATAACTGGCTACAATAGTCAAGATACGATATCACATACAACCTGTACAGTGGCATCATTACCCTGGACTGTCTACACCTAATATTTCTTCTAATAGCATATGATACATGGTTGGCCTTGCTAATGGCATTGGTACATTGTGGACCAAAGTCCATATTAGCTTCAATTAAAACACCCAGATCTCTCTCAATGCCGGAGCAATTAAGTACTGTATTGCATAGAAATAATTTTTTTTTGTTCTTTTTATCCATATGCAGGACACAGCATTTATTTATGTTGAATAACATCCCCCACCTATATGCCCATTAGGTAATTTTGTTTCGGTCTTGTTGAATAGTCAAGGATTCCAGAGTTCTTTCACATGGGCCAACCAGCTTGGTGTCATCAGTATATTTTGTTATTTTATTCTTTAAGTTGTTGCCCAGGTCTGAGATAAAGATTGAGAACAACACAGGGCCCAAAACCGAGCCCTGTGGCACCCCAGTTGTTACCCATTCTTCATCAGACAGAAATCCATTTACAACCACTCTCTGTGTCCGATCTACTAACCAGTTATGGATCCAAGTCTGTATGTGTTCATTAATGCCTGGAGTAGCTAACGTACAAGATATGGTCCAGTGAGGCCCAGTATCAAATGCCTGACTAAAGCCAAGCAGGACAACATCCACAGATTTCCCTTCGTCTAGTGTTCTAGACAGCTCCAGACAGATGAACCCTCCCATTCCCCCATGCCACAGCAGGGCTTTATCGACTCCTCCTGCACCTCACCAGCTCCTCCTCCTGAACCTCAGCCATCAAGTAACATATTCTCCCAGTTCAAGAATGGGGGGGGGGTGTCACCTGCAGGGGGCAAGCACTGGGCTATGGTCAGAATTCTGGTGAGGTTGTCTAGCACAGGCAGGTAGCTGGTTGTACCATCTGAGGATGCCGGCAAGGAGAAATGGGGGCAAAAATAGGGAAAAAAAGATACTGTATCCTCTCCACTCAGCTCCGCCATCACTGTGGCTGTATTCTTCTCCTCATCCCTATGCTTTGAGTTTGCTACACAGATTTCTGTTATTAAGTCATAACTATGTGCAAGACCAGTCCAGTAGTTCTGCAGGTGCAGTGTGGCAACAGGGATGCTGCACTGCCAAACCAGATGACTCCGTGTATGGACTCAGCATACCTCCAGGCCACCAGCTCCATGCAGTGAAACTCAGAACAGGCAGTCCATGCACTCCTGGTGAGGAGCGATCAAACCAGCGCTCACAAGCAGAGGTAGACCTTTCAGTCCAAGAATGCTGTTCTGTGGTTTTTATTAAAGTGATCCCAGCAACAAGTAGAGCAGTAATCATGTGCCACATACAGAAGTAGCAAGTCAAAGGTAAGATTACCTGTGCTGACAGCCCAGTGGCATAGAGGGTTGAGGTGCTGGACACCACATCTCGCGCCACACTGGTGACCCGAGTTCGGGAACGAGCTCGGGCTTCAGGGGTCGGCAGGGGAAGGAGAGGATTGAGCATCCGATGGACTGCTCTCCTTTCCCTGGGGAGGGATCCAGGATCTCTCCAGTGCAGTGGAGACCCCCGGTGGAGACCGGGGGTACCACTAGCACAAAGCAGCTAAGGGGTAGGACTGTGGCTGATGGTGCTTCCTTGCTGACGTCATTGTACATCCACGCTCCTGGGGGAAAAGCAACAATGGAAGAAAAACCTTTACTGTGCTGGTAGGTGACGGTGCTGATCATTGGTAAGGTCCCATGCCCAATGTTGGGCCATCCATCCTGGTGCTCCCGGTCTTCCTACACCTCTCCAGTTGCTCCATTAGATTGTAGATAGAGCACTGGAGGAGTTGGTGGTCCCACCTTGGGGGACTGAGAGCTGGGGAGATTGAGTGGCCGGCTGAGGTTGGAGGAATGGTCTGGGATCGGTGAGCACCAGAGTTGGCGGGCTTCAGGCGGGCAGCAGATGCTACCACCGAGAATCCACTCCTCAGAGAGTCCGACAGGGCGAGTGATAAATAAAGTTTAAAAAAAAAAGATTACCTGTGCCTTAGACTACTCCAGTAGTCGACTCAAGGTGCCACAGCAATTCTGCAGATCTTGAACATTAACCTTAGCCATACTTACCAGTAAATATATGCTGCCATTCAAAACATGTGAAACCTGAATCACTAAAAAATGTCATCTTCTGGAAGCTAACATTGAGGTTTCACTCATATTTTTATATAAACCTGTCTTCCTGTACAGTAACAGCCATGTTAGACAGAGCATTACACACCTGTATTGACCACAGATTTTTTGATTTTCAGATTTCTGAGACATCTGCTTTGTTCAGATTTGTGTGCATCCTGACTTTGCTGTTTTTCTCAGGAAGACACTGGGTGGCATTTTCAAAGTCACGTGTCCGTTTTTCAGACACAGGTGCAGAGATCTCCCCAGGAAGTTAGACCAAGAAAAGTTGGTCTAACTTCCTGCATGTGATTCTGCATTTGCAGCTGGAAAACTGACACAATTCCTGCAGTTGTGCCAGAAATTGTCATACACTGCGGGTAATATTACACATTATACATAGTTATACTGCTGTTGATTAATATCCCTCTTCACAGATGCAGTATAGTGGTCACACAGTAAAATTTGGTTGATAATTAATATTATGGGTAGAAACTAAACAATTTTCAGCAAGCAATTCTATGCATATTGGGCCCGATATTCAAAAGTGCACCTGGCAATGGTGCAAGTGGTTGCTCCGCACAACTGAGTTGCGCTGGAGCAACAAAGGGATATATTCAAAGGAGATGTGCCATGGTGCATCTCATCTGAATATACCACAAAATGCCCATTGGGCAAATACAATGCGCTGGCGTGTCCCCCAGATAGGTCTGGATACCAGGAATGGGAAATGCGCCAGTGCATCAGAGATACGCCGTGTGCAAATTCCTGATAGTCAGACACTAATATGCAAATGGGGCCATAATGCATGCTAGGTGCAAATGGGGCCATTTGCATGTCATTATGACCCCATTTGCATGTATTGTGTAGGGCTGGCCAGCGAAATGCACCTGGCACCCTGCACAGCATGCGGTCCCAGTACCAGGTACCGCAGTAGTATCCCCTCACCATCCCATACCACCAATCACCATTATATAGTAGTTTTAAAATCCCTGGTGGTCCAGTGGTTCCCCCTCCCTGCCCGTAACCCCAATTGCCGTCGTTATGTTTAATTTACTTTCCCTGGTGGTCTAGTGGTACCCCCGTCCCCTCCCGTAACTCCGATTGCCATCATAAAGTATCATTAAATGCTCTGATATTCCAGTGGCACCCCCCACCCACACAGGACCCCCAGCCAACCCAGCTCCACCCCGTTCATCGGCGGGCAGCATACCCACCCGCATACCTCCGCGGTTGCTCGCCGAATGACAGCTTACAGTATGTGTTACAAGCTCATTGGTCCACATTCATTTCAGTGCATACTGTAGTAGTCACAACTATTAATGACTATTACAGTATGCACTGCAAGCCCATTGGAGCACATACTGTTACCTGTCATTCGGCAGGTAGCCACAGAGGTATTCAGGGGGGTCTTAACATGGAGAGGAGCAATCAGGTTAATTAGCTTATGCTCTCTAATAATCATACAGTTATGCAAGCAGTCAGAGTCTCTAACAGTCGCACTCTCTGGATACCCAGGATGGATGGAAAGGCTAGCCAGGACCGTTGCCCAGGGCAGGCCCTGTGAGGAAAGAAACAACATGCACACTCCCTAATTATAATCTGGAGCCGGAGGGCTCAGTTCATGGAGAAAAACAACAAGATAATCAGATAATACACTTTGATTAAATGGTAGTTGCAGCCGGCCCGGTGGCACTGAGGGTTGAGGCGCTGGTCGCCACACCTCGCACCACGCCGGTGACCCAGGTTCGGGAGTGAGCTAGGATCATCAGGGGTTGGCCGGGGGGAGACAGGCTGGAGTGTCCGGGGACAGCTCACCTTCTCTGGGGGGGAGGGGGGACTTCCATACCGGCAAGCGGTGACCCCTGGCGGAGGCAGGGGGAAGCTACAGCCAGGTGGAGTCTCAGGGGCATGATTGGTTGCTGGCGTAGGCCGGCAGCCAATCAGCTGTGGAGGCTACTGCTTTGCGGAAGGAGGGAGAGAATTGAGGATGCCAGCAGATGCCTTGACCCTCAGGCACGTAGCGTCCCATGAGGAACATGGGAAAACCCCTCACAGAGCCAGGACCCTGACAAGATTTCAAGATTTAGGGGTTGCCCGACTCCGACCCTGCCCGGGGGGTTTCTGTGGCTTGAGGGAGGGACCGGAGGGTGCAAGCAGGTGCTGGAAGGGGCAGGCTTCATGGGTGCTCCAGATGGAATGGCTCTGTGGGGCAGTGGGAGGAAAAAACAGAAATTTCAAAAAAAAAAAAAATGGTAGTTGCAGGGAGCTACCCTTGTGGTTACTCATGATACCCCAATACTGGACACAGGATGGACAAAGACTGAGACCGCAGATGATTCCTTTGGATGGTCAGGAGAAGCAGGGCTCACACGATTCACCGCGATGTCGTTCCTGTTCAGACGTGGAGCAGGGGGCTGATCCCCTAGCAGGTCTCTCATCGATGGCTCTCCTCTGTGCAGCAGGGTGGTCTGGCAAGGCCCTCGTGGCAAGGCCCAGCCGTGTGGCTCTAATTGCGGATTTAGTCCGTTTCGTGCTGGATACAGCTTCCAGCAATCAGCACACAGTTCACAGAAAAAAGGGGATTAAATCACGACACCCAGTTAGTACACAGCACATTTATATACCAGGAAAATATTACTGAACCAGGCAAATGCTCCTCGATCCTGATCGGAAAGTCACTGCCAAAACCCGGGAGCTCTGAGGTAGCTGAAGTTCCTGACAGGCCGATCGCATTTAGCAAAATCATTGGTTTTCTACAGGTGCAGCCTGGCCTCTTTCCAGTTACTTGCTGGGTCCCTCCAAAAGCGGATTCCATCTGAAACGTGCTCTTTCCCTCTCCCTCTCACTCTCTCCAGACAACGAGCCAAAAATGCAGGCTGCTAACTAGGCCCTCGCACAGTTCTCCCGCTTGAACTACGACACGCTTGCTCGGCTATCACGAGCCGTCTCTCCCCTCTCGATTCTCAACTTCAATCTGGCTTGCCAGCAGACAGCTCAGGGGTTTTCCCTTGGATCCAAAAGGTCCGATTGGTGGGTCCAGCTGTCAGTCACAGTAAGAGCTCCCCCTTTTGGTGCAAAAAGGTGCCAACAGTCCAAAATTACAAGTCCCAACTGGTAATTCACACAGTCTCACGTTAGTAGGCTCCATTTTAGAGTCCTCACGTACTGATTGGTTCAATTCGGCAGTTCGGGACCAAAATGGTGGAGCTAACTGAATAGTTCTTGCTGCAAATTAGCAGCTTAGAACAAACCACATAATTATTACTACTCTAAATGATTACCAGCAATTGGTCACATCTCTTAGCAGGGCTCCCTCTGCACAGTTAGCGATGGCAGAAACGGAGCAAGTATTCAGCAGCCCGGGCGGGACCCGGGCATGGAAACACGCAGTCTCCCCTTTTGATTAATTACGACTGCAAACAGGCAGCCCTTAAAGGGACAGTACATGGAGGCCACACAGGCACTCACGGACAATACTTTTAAATGCTAAACGTAGGACACCAGCCTGGCAACGAGCATTTGGGCAAGTTCACGGAAGCCTTTTGGGAACCCCCATTTGTAGGGGGGTTACACCCTTCCTTGCCTGGAAAAACTTGGCATCCGTGTCAAGTAGGTACCATCACAATAATTTCAAATGCAAATTATCCTACACATCTATACCATTAGCAGATTAGGCCTATAACTTCTAAAGCATTAGTTAACATATTAAACCTTTACAATACACATTCCCTATATTTCACAGTACACTACTTTTCTTAAATTACATCGCACATATGTTGCACAGATTACTCACATACACACTGCAGTTTGGAATCAGGTTATTACTTCCTGCACATGGAACAATGAGAACGGGGACCCTTTCCTATCAGCTACCTTGTGGCTAGATGGGGCAGGGGCACCATACCTGGAGGGCAGAACAATCTACCCAGAATTAGCACTTAAACTCAGTTTGGGCAGTGAACTCTGGGACTCATAAACTCCCTTGTGGACTACATTGAGGGGCAAATCCACTGGCCTCCCAGGGGAATCATAGCTGAGGCACACTATTGGTTTGACAGCTCGTCCAGTCTTCCTGGGGGAACAGCCACAGTCTCTGTACCTTTCACCTCATTCTCTGCACTTTCCTCACTTGCAAGGGGGACCTCTGTCTGAGTGGAAAAATTCGGACTTGGGGAACTGTCAGCCCCTATCTCTGTAAATTCAAGTTCTACAACACTTTGCTCACCGGAACAATACTCTGGCACTGGAAGGAAACTATTATCACACTCAAAGTATTCTTCATGATTTGGCATATCACCAGTCTGCCTCAGATCATCTGTCTCTTCCTCAGGTAAATCACACAGTTCCACCATACACAGTGACTCAACATCATCAGACTTGACACTCTGAACTTCACTCTAAGGGAGCATTGGCTCCAAGGACAAAGCTGGGGGATTAGGCAGTCCAGAAGGCCCAGCTTCATCCCCGCAGTTGATCATGGGGTTACCCCGAAACAGCTGACTCAGTTCATAAGAGGGGTAATAAGCACAGTTGCACTCACTCTCGTCAGAAGTGGACTGACAATCATTATCATTTTGGGTTTGATGTGGAGAGAACCTTAAGTCAGTGACCACTGGGGAAAGCTTACTCTGTTTTTGTTTCGCTGCAGCCTGAGTCACTGGTCCAGGAGGACCAATCTCTGGGGGCTCAGCTTCAATCATGATTTGGCCAATGAGCAACAAATGGTTACGGTGCATGGTCTTGACATCTTTTGAGTTGTTTTCAGGCCGCACCTTGTACACAGGTAAATCATTCAATTTGCCTACTACTATGTGGGGAAGATGGTGCCACCGATCAGCATTTTTGTGTTTGCCATGCAATCCCAGATTTCGGAGCAACACATGTACTCCAGCTCGAAGCTCTTGGGCCTTTACTTTTTTATCATATCTTTCTTTATTGGCTAAGTTTCTCTTTGCTGCCATTGTCTGAGCTGGTTGATATGCATGGTTCAATTGAGCTTTCAGTTTTTGTGTGTACTGTAGGTAATTTTCAGCTTGGACCCCATCAGGAGAGGCCCCAAAACAAACATCCACTGGCAGCTGAGCCTCTCTCTCCCAAACATAAGTCGGTAGGGGGAGAACCCAGTAGCATCATTTTTCATGCAGTTATAGGTGTGTACCAAGGTGCTAATCTGCTAGCTCCATTTGGGCTTGTCTTTCGGGTGGAGAGTGCCAAGCATGTCAAGCAGGGTGCCATTAAAGCATTCTGGCTGTGGATCCCCCTCCGAGTGATATGGGTAGTTCTAGACTTCCGCACTCCCCATTTCCTTGATTAAGCAACTCTCAAAGTCTCTGCCTTGACCAGAATGAATCCTCTGGGGAGCCCCATAGTGAACAAAGAAATTCTCTATCAGCACCTTGGCCACGGTGGATGCCTTTTGGTCTTTGGTGGGGAATGCTTGGGCATACCTTATAAAGTGATCAGTGACCACCAGCATATTACTGATGTTCCACAGATCAGGCTCCAAACTTAAAAAGTCAATGCAGACTAACTCCATAGGTGTGCTGGTGGTGATGTTATCAAGGGGGGCAGCCCTCTGGGGCAGGGCCTTTCTCTGTAGGCAGCGACTACAAGTCCGTACATGATGCTCGACATCGGCCCCCATTTTAGGCCAATAGAATCGAGACCGCAGTAGGTCAAGGGTTCGGTCGATGCCGAGGTGGCCCATGTGGTTGTGCAGGGACCTCAGCACCAAGTCTCTGAAGGCTGTGGGTAAGACCAATTGTTGCTTGTCTACTTGACCCCCAACCCCATCTACTGTCTCTCTGTACAGCAACTGATTAATCAGCTTCAACTTAGGGCCGTCCTTAAACAATAAAGCAGTTCGCAAATCAGAGGAGCGCAACTTGGACGCATCTTTCTCTGCGTAGAGGGCTTCAAGTGCTGACCAGATTATAGGATCTTGGGATTGAGCCCATTGAATGCTGTCATTATCAAATTGAGGCAGTGCACTAATATCTAGCACAGAGAAGTGACAGTACACAGCTGGTATACAAGTGTCTGAGGGGCCCAAGCAATCTACCAAGCAGTCCACTGGGTCTGTGGACATCTGTTCATCTTTGTCAGACTTTTGGCACAGTGCTCGGATGTCAGGTTCAGACAGCCTGACCCAATCACCTCTGGAAGTGGGCCTCCAGGAGAGGGCATCAGCATCTATGTGATTCAGACCTGATCTGTATTCAACAGCATAATCATAGGTAGACAACGCAGAAAGCCACTGATGCCCAGTAGCATCCAATTTAGCTGAAGTCTGCACATAGGTCAGTGGATTATTATCTGTCCTTACCAGTATCTTTGCTCCATACAAGTATTCATGGAACTGGTTAACGATGGCCCACTTCAACGCCAAGAACTCCAGTTTATGCACAGGATAGTTTTTCTCTGAAGGGGTCAGACTTCTACTGGCAAAGGCCACTGGTCTCAAGCCATTCTCGTGTTCCTGATATAACAGAGCCCCCAACCCTTGGAGGCTAGCATCGGTGTGCAACACATAGGGTTTAGTAGGGTCAGCATAGGCAGGGACGGGAGCATGGGTGAACTGATATATTATTTCATGGAACACAGCTTCGCAGTCAGGTGTCCAGTGAGACCCAAAAAGTTCACCCAGGGGGAAGTATACTTTTTCCATTCCTGTGGGGGCCGCTTTCTTGTGCTTTTGGTTCGTAGGAGGGTAACCCTGGGTAAGATTTAGGAGTGGACGAATCACCCTTGAGTAGTCCTTTATGAATCACCAGTAATAACCACAAAATCCTAGAAAGTGCTGTGATTCTTTCAGGTTGTGGGGCTGGGGCCAGGTGGTCAAGGCCTCAACTTTACTAGGATCAGTCTCTATTCCCTCAGTGGACACTATATGCCCCATATACTTCACTGATGCCTGAAAAAAATGGCATTTGTTGATGGACAGCTTGAGGCCGAAATCCTCCAATCGGTCTAACACTTTGAATAGTCGACTCTCATGTTCCTTCAATGAACTTCCAAACACAATAATGTCGTCCAAGTATACCAGGCACTCCAACAAGTTCATATCCTCCACTGCACATTCCATCAGTCGCTGAAAAGTGGCTGGAGCGCCCGATATCCCCTGGGGCATCTTCATAAACTCATACAATCCAAGTGGACCCAACTGTACAGACAGTTGGTGAGACCCCATCTGGAATACTGTGTCCAGTTCTGGAGACCCCATCTCCGCAAGGACATAGACAGGATAGAGGCAGTCGAGAGGAGGGCAACTAAAATGGTGCAGGGCCTGCAAAAGAAGCCGTATGAGGAGAGACTAAAGGAGCTTAATATGTATACCCTTGAGGAAAGAAGGGAGAGGGGGGACATGATAGAAACTTTCAAGCACCTCAAGGGAATCAACGAAGTCCAAGAGGGTAGCATCTTTCAGAAAAGAGACTTGCAAGATAAGGGGACACAATTTAAAGATAGAAGGAGGGGTGTCGAGGCAATGTAAAGTAGTATATTTCACAGAGAGGGTAGTGGATGCATGGAACAGCCTTCCTGAGGAAGTTGTGGGGTCTAAAACTGTGGGAGAATTCAAGAATGCATGGGACAGACATAAGGCAATTCTTGTGGGGGGCAGGAAGATATAGGCTGTTGGTTAACTAGGATCTGCGGCCTATCCTGTAGGTAGGGAAATGGGCAGACTAGATGGGCCTAGCGGTTCTTATCTGCCATCAAAGTCTATGTTTCTATGTTTCTATGGACAGATGAAGGCTGTTTTCTCACGATCCTCTGAGGCCATGGGGATCTGGTAGTACTCACTGCGAAGGTCCAACACCGAGAACCACTTACTTCCATTCAGACAGTCCAAAACATCTTGAATATGGGGCATGGTATACTGATCCGGGATAGTCTGTCGGTTAAGGGCTCGATAATCCACACACATTCTTACTGTCCCATTCTTTTTCCACACCACCACGATTGGTGAAGCATAAGGGCTTCTGGATTCTTGTATCACACCAGCCACAAGCATTTCCTGCAGGTGCCTTCTTACGTCATCTATATCAGCGGGTGCCAGTTGATGAGACCTCTCACGAAATGGCCATTCATCATGCAGGCATATGAGATGCTCCGTTCCTTGGACACATCTCACGTCCCACTCTTTTAAGGAAAACACTTGGTCTCTCTCTTGCTGATCATAGTCTTCCATTTGGCTGGTAATGGGGAGTCACCAAAGTCAAACAAGTCGGGGGTCACTCTATCAGTCTCTCCAGAATACTTGTTACTGGGTAACACTGCAGTGTCTGCGCAGTGTACAGTAGCTAGGGTACAGCCTCTATTCATCCAAATTTCTCGATCTGATACATTGTGAACCTGGACCATCACCCATCAAGTATAGACATGAGCATGAGCAGGTAAGATACTAGGCTTAACCAGCAACCCTTCTGGCAACTTTCCATTGCCTGGCATATCCAGCATGAGTATCTTATTCTTGACATTTTTTCATAAACAGACCTCCCCTTGCAGAGTACACTGAGTGTTGGGGGCCAGGATCATCGACTCAGGATCCTTCCTCCATACAAGCCCAACTGGTTCATCCTGATCCACCTCCTTGGCATTCTGCCCTGATACATATGCCCTCTTAATTAATGCAGGAATCCTCAGAGCCCTACCAGTCCATTGCACCTGTTTCTCATAGCATAGTTGCGACAGTCCCCCGAACATATGAGCATTTGTCCCAATTAGTAGGGGAACCCCATCATACAGTCCAGTAGAGGGACACACCAGGGCTAAGGTCTCTACTTGTTTCGCCATTCCAGCCACCAAAGTAGGGAAAGACAACCAAATCCGGATATACCCAGAGTAGGGGTATGCCTTTTCATTCAACCACCAAATGTGCGGTCCTTTCAAAGGCTGTAGGGGCACATTAGGCAAGTGCTTCTAATACCAGTCTTGAAACATTATCGTTACTTGGGAGCCACTGTCAAGCACAGCCCTGGTAGACACTCCATTCACCTTCACTGTTGTCTCCATGGAGGGACCCACCACCTCGGACCATTCAGGCAGCGCTGATGTCGGTATCAATCTGGCATTGGCCTTGGTAGCGTAACTTTTTCGAACAGCTCCCCCTGGTGGCCTGTTGTTGTTCGGGTGAATCAAAGCTAATAGTCTGGTACGGATCCTCCTCAGTTTTTCTGGCGAATGGCAGAAGAAACGGGTATGTACATTCTCCCCGCATTGATAGCAAAAAGTAGGCTCTCTAGACTCTCGGGGGGTATGCGGGCCATCTCCTGGTTTGGGTACTATAGGGGTACTGGGTGGCTCATCTTTGGCTCGTGCTCTGAGTCCTTGATCCTCGGAACCTCCACCAGGATGAGGATTTGGTATGGTTTGCAACAAGTCCCCCACTGGAGCTCTCAGCTCTCGCACTTCTTCCAGTAGGTTACCCTCAGCCCGAGGTTCCGGAGCAACAACATGCACTCCCACTCCACTTTTAGTCTCTGGGGGTGCCTGATACAGGTAAGGTTCTCTGGCTGCTTTGGTCAATTCATTAATCAGCTCTCTCAGCTGTTGCGCCTCATCTGAGTCACTCCTCTCCTGGGTCGGGCAGGTACCAATCATCCCAGCATAGGGCTCCCAGCCCTCTTCTTCAGTCTCAATCTCACAAATTTCTTTCATGAGATGACAGTACTCAGGAGGGTTAGCCATCCTGTCTTGTAACTTGAGTTTCAATATCATTACACTAGAGTATCTGGCTGACTTTAGGATATGGTCCAGTCTGACCCGGTTCAGTTCCTTCGCGGGCACTCCCCCTTTCCTGTGGACCCTCTACAGAGCCCTCTCAATCCTGCTAATAAATGCGGACAACTTCTCATTTTTCCACTGCTTAGCTGACTTGAACTTCCACAACAAGTCGTCCCCTGATTCAGTACTGCCAAACACTCCTTCCAGTGCAGAGAGGTTTTCAGCTGCCATAGCCTCTGGGCTAGTTGCTCACAAGAAGTGGATGGCATCCAGAGCCAGGCCTCTCAAACTCTCCATCAGTCTCTTTCTCTTTTCTTCCTCTGAGCACTGCCATTCCTGTACCAAAGGAGTAGCATAGTCCATCCAAGTTTCCAAATCATCCTCACCCGTAGGCACTGGGACTGTGCCTGAAAAAAGTCTAAGCTTTCTGTAAGAGTCCAACTGTATCGAGGGAATTATTATGGGGAGGGGGCTACAGGAAAACTCTTGGGAGAAGAGGGGAATGTGGCTGGGGAGTGTAGGGGTGTGTGTTCCTCAGACAGGTCTAGTACCTTTACGAGCTCTTGAGCAGTTCGCTCATCAGACACTAATAATTTGAGTAACTTGTCCTTGAACCCTTCTATACTGGGGGACCCACCCGGGGTAGCTGGATCACTATGCAGGTGAATGACCCTCCACCCCTTCTGGGTACCTTCTGGCAGAATAACAGGGGGTACCTTCTCTGGATCTATTGCAGAACTACAGGAAAGCAACACAATCATAGTCTGCTCAAACAAATCTGAATCTCTTCCCTTTGCTTCAACCTTGCCCAAACCCTTAACATGTTCCACAGCTGTTATGATATCAGCATTAGCAGTCCTTAATGGGACATCCAGTAACAGGAGAGCCTGTCGGGGGTCTAACCCCTCAGCCTCACTCCACTCCATCATTCGGTGCACTAACAGTTTGTGGGTGACGATTTTAAGCTTGGGCGTAGTAAGACCCTCCATTTTCTCCCCAAAACTGAACATATCAGGGTAGTTTCCTCCCTTTTGCCACTAGAGGATGTGAATACCAGCAGTGCCTTCAAGATGTAACCCCCAGATGGTGCTACCCCAAGGGCTACTACCCCTGCCTGCTGTGCAACCAGTAGGTTAAGGGGCCTGAGTTCTGAAATGGGTGTCTCCACCCAGAGGTCAGGGTTATTAGTGGTCATACTAACTTGGGCACAGCCCTCTGGAACCATGTAACCCCCCTCAGTTCCTGCTAGTGGCCCACACAGAATACAACAATGACCTTCATAATACCCCTGATATGCTTTACTCATATCCACACTTTTGGCACTTACCATCAGGACTGGTATCTACAACTCGACCCTGGGGACCCCCTGTAAAACAAGGTTAAACAGAGCAAATGGCATGCAATGCAATCCTTCTGCTGGTTTGCCTTGGACCGTTCTCCCAATACCCATCACTGTGACCTATACCAGTCCCTTGACCTCCTATCACTTCATAACCGACGATTGCTCCACGGTGCTAGAATCGCTGCTAAGTTCTGGTCACACACGCTCCCTTCCTACCTATCATCATCCCTAACCGCCCTCTCCCCACCCACCTATGCTCTCAGGAATATTGACTCCAGGCTCCTGCACATTCCACACAGATCCACCCGATCTGGCCAGGCAGCTGTCAGTTTCAGGTTGCCCAAATTATGGAACTCACTGGCAGCTGACATCAGACACACCACAAGTACTCCCCAACGGAATGCCCTTCTCAAATCACATTTCGCTACCAACTGCTCATGCTTTCCCCCTCGCTGAATTCCCTGCACAACTCCTATCCATTCTATCAGCTACTAGCACCAGTCTGGGCTCCGTTCTCAGTCTTCACCTAGTGCTAGTAAATGCTAAAAAAAAAAGAAAAAAAATACTGAACCTGCGCTATTGTGAATTGTATTGAATGCCTTACCCATTTTTGTATGTAACAATTTCTCACTATGTATTGTTGTTTCTTCTATACTACTGTACCACTGCCTGTAATAATTTTCACACTATGTATGATCTGTTTTGTCTTATTACTGCACCTATGTAACCCCCTACCCCCAGGACACATCTGGAATTGAGCGGTACTCCGCTAAGCATGCCTTCCTGGTAAATCTCTTAAATAAATAAATAAATAAACAGGATCCACAGACTGTTTAAAAGGCAGAAAAAGTAGATCTGATTTATTCAGGGGGGTCTTAAGGATGGGGCAATCAGGTTAATTAGCTTACTCTCTCTAATAATCATACAGTTATGCAAGCAGTCAGAGTCCCTAACAGTCACACTCTCTGGGTACCCAGGATGGATGGAAAGGATAGCCAGTACCGTTGCCCGGGGTAGGCCGGCGTTGCAGCTGGTCAGGACCCTGTGAGGAAAGAAACAACATGCACACTCCCTAATTGTAATCCGGAGATGGAGGGCTCAGTTCGTGGAGAAAAAACAACAAGATAATCAGGTAACACACTTTGATTAAATGGTAATTGCAGGGAGCTACCCTGGTGGTTACTTATGATACCCCAATACTGGACACAGGATGGATGAAGATTGAGACTGCAGATGATTCCTCTGGATGGCCAGGAGAAGCAGGGCTCACATGATTCACCGCAGTGCTGTTCCTGTTCAGACGTGGAGCAGGGGGCTGATCCCCAGCAGGTCTCTCATTGATGGCTCTCCTCTGTGCAGCAGAGCGGTCTGGCAAGGCCCTCGTGGCAAGGCCCAGTCATGTGGATCTAATTGCGGATTTAGTCCGTTTCATGCTGGATACAGCTTCCTGCAATCAGGCACACAGTTCACAGAAAAGGGGAATTAAATGAAGATCCCCAGTTAGTACACAGCACATTTATATACCAGGAAAATATTACTGAACCAGGCAAATGCTCCTCGATCCCGATTGCAAAGTCGCTGCTAAAACCCGGGAGCTCTGAGGTAGCTGAAGTTCCTGACAGGCCGATCGCATTTAGCAAAATCTTCCGTCTTCTACAGGTGCAGCCTGGCCTCTTTCCAGTTACTTGCTGGGTCCCTCCAAAAGTGGATTCTGTCTGAAACGTACTCTGTCCCTCTCACTCTCTCCACACAATGATCCGAAAATTCAAGCCTCTAACTAAGCCCTCTCACAGTTCTCCCACTCGAACTATGACATGCTTGCTTGGCTATCACGAGCTGACTCTCCCCCTCGATTCCCAACTTAGTATGGCTTGCCAGCAGACAGCTCAGAGGGTTTCCCTTAGATCCAAGAGGTCCGATTGGTGAGTCCAGCTGTCAGTCACAGTAAGAGCTCCCCCTTTTGGTGCAAAAAGGTGCCAACAGTCCAAAACTACAAGTCCCAACTGGTAATTCACACAGTCTCACGTTAGTAGACTCCATTTTAGCGTCCTCATGTACTGATTGGTCCAGTTCGGCAGTTCGGGACCAAAATGGTGGAGCTAACTTAACAGTCCTTGCTGCAAATAAGGCAGGTTAGAACAAATCACATTATTATTATTACTCTAAATGAATATCAGCAGTTGGTCACATCTTTCAGCAGGGCTCCCTCTGCAAAGTTAGTGATGGCAGAAACAGAGCGAGTATTCAGCAGCCCGAGTGGGACCCGGGCATGGAAACACACAGTCCCCCCTTTTGATTAATTACGACTGCAAACAGGCAGTCCTTAAAGGGACAGTACACGGAGGCCACACAGGCACTCACAGACAATACTTTTAAACACTAAATGTAGGACACCAGCCTGGCAACGAGCATTTGGGCAAGTTCTCGGAAGCCTTTTGGGAACCCCCATTTGTAGGGGGGGTTACATTAGTAAATGTCAAAATGAAGTATGTAGGTTGAAATTGCTGTTTAATTTTCCTAAGAGTATTTGCTATCCAGTCTGTCCAGAGGGTTCCACACCAGGCTAACATATTCCCACTCTACCTTAGGTTATGAGGCTTACATAGAATACCAATATTAGTGAATAAAAAAATGCTGTAGTAGAAGACAGTCAGATTGACCATTCCCAGACCTCCTTGTCTTTCTGGTAAATAGGTGATATTTCTTTTAACAGGATTTAACCTGCTGCCCCAAAGGCCTCTAAAAAATTGCTATATATTTTTACTTTCAACGTTTTAGGTGGGGGAAAAATAAAACTGAGATAAAGGAAAATCAGAAGAAGCAGAAATGTTATTAACATGACGCTTTTAAATTTTGAAATCTTTTTACCCTGCCAAGTTTGTTTCTTTCTTTCAACCACACCTACACATTCCATCCAATTTTTTCTGCCATATCCGGTGTCCCAGAGGTTAACCCTAAACTTTTTGTCTCAACATTATTAATGGAAACATCTGCTATTGTCCTAGGCAGTGGTTTATTGGGATCTCCTATAGGAAGGCCTATGCTTTTGTCATAATTGATCCTGGAAGCTGAATATAATGCATATTCATCTATTTATTTTTGTATCCCTACCCCAGAAGCTTCATCTGTAATAATAAAAACTGTGTCATCAGCATAAGCCATGGTCTTGATGGGGGCATTGTGGTGTTAATGTAATACCTTGAATACTTGCATTGCCTTGGACATTTTCAAAGAAGGGGGCTAAGGCCAAAAATATATAATAAGGGACTCAAGGGGCATCCCTGTCTTATTCCTCTCCCTAACTTAAAAGCACCACTAAACCAACCATTTACAAGTGGGTTACATACGCTGTCTTATAGAGACTGGCTATCCAGTCTACAAATTTAACTGGGATACCATATGCTTTTAAAGTTGCCCATAAGTAAGTATGTGATAGTCTGTCAAAAGCTTTCTCCTGATCCAAGCTCAGGAGAAAACCAGTAATATCAGTATTGTACCTTCTTTGGAACAGTTCTTATTACTAGTAGATTCTCTTGGATTCTTCTATCTGGTATCGCACAAGTTTGCACAGGGCTAATAACTGTGCATGCTATTCTCGTCAGGTGCTTAGTCAATATCTTTGTCAAAATTTTGTAGTCTGTGTTTAAGAGTCAAAGAGGTCTCCAGTTGTTTAGTATAGACTTGTCCCCTTTTTACAGCTGTGGGTGGAGCCTACAACTGTTTTCCGATCTGTTACCTTAAAATGGCCAATCGTGGCGTTTTCCATTGGACTTTTGAAAGTATCCTTCCAAATGTCCAATGGAGCTTGCAACACTCTGCCATGATCAGCTGCTACGAAGTAACAGCCACACTATTTCAGCTGTTACTTCCGCATTCTGGGGCAAGAACTGTGCGTAGTTCCGCTGGTGCCATCATCTAGTGAATGGCAGAACGCAGATCTGGTGTGGCATGTGTCTGAGATTGTACTATCTGTATGTTGTTGCTTTGAATTTGTGCAATTTGTAACAATCTGTTAAGAGGTTTGTGTGTTATTACTTTGCAAGACACTGCAAATGTAATAGGAAAATCATCCAGAAACAAAAACATACTGTAAGTAGTGTCAGCCAGATAGAAACATATTGTAATTAAACTATGATAGGGAAGCACTCTGGGCATACCAGCACTGTGAACAATGCTTACAAAAATTATGCTACTTAGGTCAATGCTGTAGTCTTCACTTTTCACTATCCTATGGCTCCAGTAAGAGCCGACAGCTGCAAATACAAGTTTAAGCCTAGAAATATTTGAATATGCACTTTATTGCACAATATTTAAAAGGTTAGCACTGAGCAATGAAATGTTTTGTAATGGAATTCGGGAATAACTACAACTTCACAATATTTAACGAAGAATACACTTTATTGCACAAGTTTTTAAGGGTTAAGCACATCTCTACAACTGCTTTATGTATGACACCATAAACCATGGATGGGGCGGGGAACTCCCCAATAAACAAAGAAACCAAGAAACACAATCGGCTGCTTGACACTGATTTATTGTAGCGTCTACATCCACTGTAGCGTTCTAGTAGTTAACTGAGTGGCTCTGCCCACCATGCTCCCCGTCCGTGAATTATGTATACTTTATGACCGCATAAAGAAATCTACTGCTTACCCCTGATACCTGAGTTTTTGTACTTTCTAACCGGATAAAGTAAATGTCAGCAGTGCTCACGTAAATATTGTAATTATTTGCGCAATCCAGCAGTGTGCCTGGAGTCCTTCAGTATCGCTAACAAGGCAAATTACTTTATTCAGTTAGCCCGATTGCAGATATTGCATGTACATTGGCCATATAAGATAACGGAAAAATCTGCGATTGAAAAATCAAGTCCATGAGAACAGTTGTGAACTTGACGTTGAAAGGACTTGAATGGATATAAATTAATTAGCTCTTATGCTTGGGGGAGGGCAGGATACTTTGAAAAAAAAAAAAAACACATTTTTTTTGGTTTTCTGTGGTAACTAGGTAGGGCCCACTAAGCACAATGCGTGTTTTCAGGGACGACCCATGAGCACTGGGGAGGTGAAGTCACTTGGTCAGAGTCACACAGTATGCAAGTGGAGATTGTGGGAATCAAACCCGGGTCTGCTGGATGTACAAAGCGCATTCGCAGCCCCTTACTGTAACCTGTAGGTTATACTACCAGTATGCTGGATACCATTAAACATATTTTCCATGTTGTCTGTTTGTGTTTGAGTCCCATTTTTTTATTGTGACTATTCACATTAATATAACAACAGGTTTGCTGTCTTTTAGATTTCTGCTGTGTTTGTCTACACCTGCCATCCTAAATCCTGTTTATGATATCATAGTCCTTTCCACAGCACCAGGCTGCATGTATTCTCACACATGGAGATTGTGATTGTCCTCTATAGAAAACCAACCAGCAAACTGATGAAATTTCACCTGACAGAGATTTAAAGTATAATAAGGCGCTAAATATAGACAATACATGAAGCACAGGCAGAAATGCTTCCTGTTTTGCTTGCTTGTTTATTTTTCAGAATGGTCTCCAAGGGGTCAAGGGACACTTTAAAGAGGTTAAAATAAAGGGTGGGGGTTGACTCTTAGAAAAGGGCAACTCAGGTCTTTTAGCCAGTGGCAGCTTCAGGAATTAAGGTTGACCAGGGCATAGACAGGGTACAGAGGGCCTGTGTCTGGGAATGCAAGGGAATTTGTATCCAGACTGCAGCCAGCCATGCGCAACTGTTGGGTGACAACTTGGGTACGGCAGATATATCCGGGGCATGTGGTCTGTCCTTGTACCACCCATACTTATAGCTCTCCCTTTCTGGACAACATCAAACATTTATTTATGTTTAAACTACAGTTAGCACTCAGGGTGAGAGAAGGACCCATGCTGAAGGCAGGAAAGCATTGCAGTGCTATGGTGGATGTTACACAGGTACATACTGTGTAAACCCACGTATTATTTGTAGGCAACTGAATAGCCACACCCACATTTAAATTGCCACTATGCTGCTGGCCAGTTGTCCCCCAAGCTGCCTGTCGTTCCTTCTCTTGGAATGGCAGTGGGGTTTGACACTGAGATCATGGTAGTTGCAGGCTGTGCATTTTGTGTTTTAGTATTATTTAGTGGCCAAATTAGAAAAGTTTAGGTAGGGAAACTCTTACTTGAAGATTTTTAGGTGTGAAACTATCATTTTTTAAAGTTTTAAAACTGCGTTAAAAAAATGCACTTATTCAGGTTAGCATTTCCAGACTCAAGTGATATTCAATGTGCTGCCATCATTAGTTCTTTGATCATATTTTAATATTTTAGATTTAATTTTTACTGTTGCTTTATATGGTTTTACTATTGTACAGCGCTTTGATCAGCATGGAATTGTGCTTATAAATGAAGTTTTATTTGTATGTGACAGAACATACTTAAGTTATTCAGTGGAGAAAGATGATATGGGTGCAGTAGCTTATGCAGGTTTTTTAAGAGGTGGTGGAACTGAGTTCCTGTGGGCTCCTGCCCATTTTTTCCAGTGGCATTATACACCAGTATGTTTACCTGGTGCTGTGGGATCCTGTTCTGCCATGTCTACAGTTGTCTGGCACCTGCTGTAGCCCAGCTGAAGCAGCCTTCAGGTCCATAACTGAAAATGTCCTGACTTTGTGTAGGAATATATGTGACCATTAACAGTGTTTTAACGAGTGGTAGAAATGGGGGAAGGGACTCTGGGAAACTATGATCCAGGAGTGAAATTAAACAACAGACTTGGTTCCAGGAGCAAAATGGAAAGGATTTCCCTTAAAGGTGTAAAAGTGTGACATTAGTACATGCATCCCCTGTCTGGTGTATTCAGTCATGCAGCAAAGGTGGTTGGCTCTCCCAGTGAATTATTCCCTTTCCCAACACTGATTTGAAAGTAAATTTTACTTATCAGTCCCCACACCTTTTGTTAACAGTAGCTGAATATTTTTGCCCCTCCTTCCCTCCCTTGATGTGTCTCATTCATGGTGATTTCAGTCCCAAGACTGTAACTGATTATGACTGAATGCTGGCACGAGCTGCTGTACTCCCTGCAATTAAAGGCTCCCAACAAATGTCCTTCGGAGCCTGCTTCATGCCCAACTCATCCTGCTTCTGATCTCGTGCACATGAGTGTGCTGTGTTATAAGACTTACACTGTACATGCAGTCAGAATACAAAAGTTCCACCCTCCTTGTACTCTGTTCAGTCACATTTAGTTGGGTCCTTTCAGATGTTTATCCAGAATTGGTCTGTGTTGCTGTTATAAATGTGAGCATTTGTAACTCTTCTTATACATTTATTATAGAGAAAAAAGGAAAGCAAAAGGACCAGAATTCCAAACAAAGTTCATACACATGATACACCGGTGGACGACAGCTCTGCGGAATTCCAGTCCACAGTTTAATGCATAGATCTGCAATACATAATGCATGCGCGGAAGCTTTACAAGCTCGCCACAGCCGTATCATCTCTGGCTAGAATTTGTTTGTAAAGGAAGATCATTAGTCCTTGTAACATGGTACGAGATATGTTTCCTGCCTCCAAGCATGCATTATACACTTCTGTCAATGGGGCTGCTAAATAATCAGAAAAAGGCTTAGTAAAATTCAGGGCTGATGCCATCCAGTCCTGGTGCTGTATTTTTGTTGAGGGATTTAATACTGTCTTGAATCTCTCGAGCTGTGATTGGCATCTCTAAAGCATCTAGTTGTATTTTGTTCGGGCAGGAATTTGTAAATCCTGAAAATATGAGAGATCAGGTTCTAGTCCCCTGCTTGTACAAAAGTATTACTCACATGTGCGTTTATTACCTGTAGAATACCTGATTTAGTATAGATCTTATCTCCTGTCGGTGTCTGTAAGCAAGTTATTCTTCAATGTTCTACTCTTTTTTGCAATCCAGGTATGGATCAAAAGTCTGTTTTGTGTATTGGGTACCAAACTGCATTTCTTGCTGCAATGACCGCCCTCTCATATTGTATTTGTCTCATTTCTTTATTAGGATTAGCTATCAGAGAATCATTCTCACATCCATATTGATCAGCTTGTGACACCACCTTTTGAAGCATGGCCCGTAACTGTAAATATTTTAAATATGTTGCTGTTGCCTTTTTCCTGAAAATTAAGTAAGTCTCTAAAAGATTCTTTAGTCTCCTCCCACCATTCTGTTAAAGTGTCATAAAGACACATAACCAATTCCCTGGCCTGCCATGATTGCTTCCATTCCTGCACAAAATCTGGGTCCTGTAGGACCTGTATGTTCATTCTCCATGGTCCTTTTCCTGTGGGAGGAAGCTGCCCCCGCCTATAATTTCTAATCTTTTATGGTCTGAAACCTCAGTGGCCAGTAAATTAGCTTAGGAAATATCTAAGTCAGGAAATGTATAGAAAAAATCTATCCTGGTCTGTAGTGGCCCTTTAGAAAAGGTATAGCCTCCAGTTTTGTCTAACGTATGGTAAGAGTCTTTCAAAGAAGATCGTTGTACAATTCTGTTTAAACAATTTGTGTCACAAAACATCTTGTCAGTTTTTAGGCCTCTATCCTTTTTATCCAGGCCCCAGTTAAAATCTCCCCTCTAGACTACCAATCTTGATGTGTATAAATAGTGCTGAATGTCCTGTTGCCTTGGTCTGTGGGGCGTAAATATTTATTAATCTAAATCTGGTTGTCATATAAGTGACATCTAAAATTAAAACTTGCCCTGGTACCAGATCTACTACTTTAATGACTTGGAAATCCACCCTTACTAATGGTATTCCAAGCTCATCGCACCTATCTGGTCCCACTGACCATATAGCAGGGCATTTAGTCCAGAGTCTGTTAGCCTGAGTTGTCTCAAAAGATGTTTTCAGCCTTGTAGCCTGTAGGAAGATTATGTGAGCTGTGCTATCTCACAATGTGGTAAACGTTAGTTGCCTCTTTCTAAAATTTTTGATACTGTTCACATTTTGTGAATGAAGTAAAAGGGTACCCATAGTATATTATGTGTAGTGTGCCTCATGTCCTGTACTGTAAATTACTCTTATAGCCCCAGTTTAGCAGCTGACCTAGTGAGTCTCTGTGGAGGTTTACCTATGTTGTCAGTATCCATGTTTTCTTTTTTTTCCTCCCATTTTTATTTCCAGAAGAAAATTACATAAGGAGAAGGACACATGCTTTATATTTCATTATATACACATACTTAAGCAATATATTCAATGCCAATAGTAATTATTATTTCACATTTCATATTCAAAGGTTTTTTAAAATTCCATTTGGTCCCTGTCAATAGTTTTCTTGGTAGTCAAGGGAATGGGGGTTTACTGGTTAATTTTTTCTGTAAAAGGTTGCCAAATCTGTTCATATCTTGATATAGTGTCAGTGGCTCAGTAGGTAGCACACTCGCCTCTGAGGCCGGGAGATCAGAGGGCTGTGGGTTCAGTTCCCACTTCTGGCACTCGGGTTAATATCTCAATACTGACACTGTAGTGCAGCATGGGGGGGGGGTGCTGCACTTCTGAGGTGCCGTCTTTCAGATGAGACGTTAAACTGAGGTCCCATTTGCCTGGATTGGTGGTAGTTCGGGTGGATGCTAAAGATCCCATGGCACTTATCGAAAAAGAGTACGGGAATTTTTATTGTAACAATATCAAAAAACATAAATACAAACACATGAACAGAAATTACAGTAAGAAAAAAATCATACAAATCAAAAGAAAAGTCAGTGTTAAATCACACAAATAATACATGAAAATAAGGGGAATAAATATTACACAACAGACCTAGTATAACATTAAATTATATCTACATAATCTTAGTGATTATATCAAAACATTTATCATTTATACTTAATGAACATTGAAAACCCTTTCCACCAATTGGAAACCTTTTTAGATGGATAAACCACTAGGTCTGAAAGATACACTTTTCCAATAGCTGACTGTATAAGAATCCCCACTGTCTCATAAGGCATCTGTCGTTGATACAATACCCACCGACATCTGGCCTGCCATAGATAAAATTTCAAATAGCAACAAAAAACAACCAATGTGTCTCCATGGTAATGATTTCCTAAATTATAAAACTGCCCCAATACCAAATTATCATAATGTACATGCCGTAACCATTCCATTTTCCATTAGATAGCAAGGTAGTCCCAAAGGGATTTTGCATAAGAGCATTGGAACAAAAATGCTCCATAGTTTTTCTAGATTAATACACGCGTCATAGGGACAATTCCTTTCAATTTTAGCTTTATAACTTTGCATTTCCTCATACATTTATCCTTCCATAAACAGCCAACCAAAGAAATTCCTACATCTGGGTAGGGATTCTCTTATTGGTCAACTGAGATAAGACTCCTGGAATTTGGGAGGATGGTCAATTTTTGAAACATGGGTCAGTCGGATAAATTGAAGCCATTACTGCTTTATACAGCTGTGGTCCTGAATTCCCAATAACTTGTTGTACTGTTAAACCCCATTTATATAGTTTTGAGCAGCAGGTGTAAACCAGTGTGGAATTTAAAGGTTACCAGACAATTTAGGAGAAGTAGTTTGCCATTTGGCAAAATAACTAGAGAGGTTAATTTTAATCCAATAAGAATGTATTGCATCTCCAAGAATCAGGCCGCTTTTAAGTGACTGAGAGAAGAACAAGGTGTGAAAAAACACCACTGGGTCTATCATGCCTAGTCCCCCCTTTTCTTTTTGTAAATAGGTATATTGCCATTTGATGGGGTTCAGTCTATTTCCCCATAGCATCTGAAAAAAGAGACTATATAATTTGGTTTCCAACTGTGGTGGAAGCAGAAAAATCATGGCAGTATAAAGGATCATGGGGATGATAAATTGTTTAATAACTTGTATACATTTGAATTTAGTCATCCTCCAGTGTCTCCATCTTTGAACCCTAAGTTCCACTTGAGCCAAAGTGTAATCCCAGTTAAAAGAGGGAATATTTTGTGCTCCAAAATAAATACCCAAAAGTTTTAGAGGTTCTGAGGAGATGAATACCCCATCAATAGTAACAGGAGCAGGGTAATTAGATCCAATACATAGACCTTTGCTTTTTGTCCTATTTAATTGTGCATTAGAAAAAGAGGAGCAAACATTCATAAGTTCTAAAAAGAGGGGCACTTGTGTATAATGGAAAAAAATAAACAAATATCATCCACATAAGCATGCACATAAAACCTCTTTCTGTCGTCTGGTCCTGATATCCCCAGCCATCTGGGGGTTTCCGTCAAAAGACGAATGAGGGCATCAAGTGTAAAAATATAAAGAAGAGGATTAAGGGGACATCCTTGCCGAACCCCTGTCTTTATTGAAAACCCTTCCATAACCTGATGTCTAATTACTGGGTGAACAACTGCATCATGATATAATGATTTGAGCCACTGTATTACTGGTGGAGGAACACCATAGTTTTCTAAGGTTACAAAAAGAAAGGGGTGGTAGACCCTGTCAAAGGCTTTCTACTGATCCACAGAAATGATACACCCCTTTTCCCCTCTTAAAGAAACATAATCAATGAGGTCCCTTATTATCATTAAAGCCTGCTGAATCTTTCGATTGGGTAAATAACAAAACTGCAGAGGGGATAAAACCAAATGTCCAAATTGCTTTAGCCTATTGTTAATAACAATAGCTAATATTTTATAATCAGAATTTAAAAGTATAATTGGTCTCCAATTATTAATAGAAGTCTTATCTCCAGATTTAAATAGAAAGATTAAGAGACCTTCTGTAAACCAGAGGGGAGTATAGTATGTAGTCATAAAGAAACCAAAAACTTTCTCCAAACATGGTGACAGCGGTTCCAAAAAGGTTTTATAAAATTCATGATCAGGCCATCTGAACCAGGTGATGTGCCATTCTTCAAAGTTTATATAGCATGTTCAATTTCAAGGGCAGTAATAGGTTTTGTCAAATTTGATTTGTCATCTGAGGTAGCTGGGACAGATATCTTACTCAAGAATTGCCTGATGATGCCCTCTGAGGGAGGATCTGAAGGAGTATGGGAAGAGATCAATTATTTTATGTCCCCATTCAATGCCTCCATAGAAGTCACCAAAGTCCCCTCCTTACTGAGTAGGGATTCTAAAAAGGTAGAATCCTTAAACTTCCTAAAAGCTTCGAAAGGATCTCCATTGGGAGACTTTCTAGTTCCATTATGAAGCAAAGCATTTATAGTCTGTGCTCTATCACATTGATATTTGGTCATTTCTTTTTAAGATGATTTGGTTTGTGTAGTAAAATTTAGAAGTATTAGCTATAGAGTATAAGTTCTGAAGCTGCTGTCTGAGTTTTAAATACTTAAGAAATTTAGTGTTTTCCTTAAATCTCCCATGGTTCAAAAAACATAACTTGAAATCTGCTTTTGAGTCAGCCCACCAATCCCCTAAATCCTCATACAAAAAACTAACAGATAAACGAGCCTTCAGTATATCTGTTATTCAACTAAATATCCATGGGTTGGACAAGATGGATGAGTTTAATTTCCACCATGGCTTTGCCCATGGTTGGTCTGGAACACTCAGAAAAGAGCAGAGTAATGATAGATGATCTGAAAAATCAGTAAACATAGTTCGAAATTGAGAAGATGGTAAAGATTTAGAAATAAACATATGATCAATTGTAGAGGTAAATTTATTTCTGCGAAATGTGAACTTGGATCCAGAACTCTGATAATTATTACAATGTAAAAGATCCTCCACATCTACCAATTTCCGTAATGCATTTGAGCCGCAATATACTTTTTTTCTTGAGTTGTTGTATTACCAAGAGAAAATTGTATACTACAATTAAAGTCTCCGCATAAAAAAAACTTTATATGAGGTAAATAAAAAAGGCTTTATATTTTCAAAAAAGGCCACTCGTTCAGATTTGACCTGTGAACCATATACATTAATTAATCGACAGTGCATCATTTTCCATAATCCATCTAGTATCAATACTCTTCCTGGGACTAAGTCTATCAATTTAATAAGAGTGGAGTCAAATGAATTAAATAGAAACCCTATACCATCAGCTGTTGCTGTTCCGAATGACCAATAAGAAGGTCCCCAAACCCACTCCCTTTGGAAAAACCTTGCCTGATCACTACTGAACATCCAGGTTTCTTGTAAAAAACAAATGTCAATAGCTGTACTATGAACATGGTTATAAACTACATGTCTCCTTGTTGAATTTAAAAGGCTACGTACATTCAATGAGCCTATACTGAAAGGAGCCATGTATGTACTTTAGCAATAGCTGGCTCAAGACCCTTTTTTCCTTCCTTTCTTTTTCTTGCCTTTATATTCTAACTTGTGCTGTAGTGAAACACTATTTTCAATTTTTGTAGATTGGGAGTCTGAATCACCCAAATCCATCTTAGAGTCCCCCCATTTGGTTGCTAAGACTGAAAAGGGATTTCTGGAGTCTGCTTCTATGAGAGGTACAACCGGGTCTATTTTCATATTCCTAGCTGATCTTCTCACTGGTACGGGGGTATAAGGTAATTGATTGGAGGAGGGAGGAAATATCTTCTATGGGGTCAGTATAGCATACTGGCAATAAGGGGTCAGGAGGCAAATTTAAAGGGGAGACAAGGGTTGGTGGGGTCAACAGGTTCCTCTTTTATATCTGCATGTAGATGAAGAGAGGAAGGAGGTGGGGAGAGTGGTTCTTCCAGTGGAACTGATATCGTTTGGTCAGTGACTAGGGAAGTAGTAGGTTGGGGGAGACAGAATCCTGTGCTTTCTGTATAAGGAGATCCGGACTTAAGCAAGTAGCCTTGTTCTTAGCAGCCCAAGAACATTCAGAAAAAACGTGGCCAGTATCCTCACAGAGGTCACACCTAGTGTGATTCACACACTGTAAGGCAATATGTCCAATCTCCCCACAGTTATCGCACCTAGGCCTATCACATGAACTGGAAACATGTTTTCTAGATCCACATTTGTAACAGGCTCGAGGCTGGCCAGCATAAAAACAAACACCTCTATCTCATCCTTACAAAAAGGAATTAGGGATGTGTTCAATACGAGACTCAGTTTGCTGAAGTTTGACTTTATAATGCCGTCCTCCAGTCCAAAACATTTCTGTATCCAATATGGCTTTTGGAGGACTCATCACATCACACTTTTGGCTCAGCCAGTAAGTTATATCCTCCACATGGACTCCCTCATTCCAGAACATTACGGTGACATACTTGATAAGTGGTTTTGTCAAAGGAATAACTAGAAGGCAAATTTAAAGGGGAGGCAAGGGTTGGTGGGATCAACAGGTTCCTCTTTTACATCTGCATGTAGATGAAGAGAGGAAGGAGGTGTCATCACTGTTATCACTGTATTGTCTTCTCTGTGACGAAAAGGTACCTTTGTAAATGAGCCTCTGGCTCAAAGGTTGTAAACTGATGCTTAATAAATAAATAAAAAAAATAAATAAATAGAAAGGGGGTCTATTTGGGGGAAAATTTGACTTGATTATACCTCTCCCAAAATAAATCAAGAGCATTAACAGATCTGAAACTAATGTCAAAATTGTCCTCCCCTGAAATGTTAATAAATGCAAATACTTCTCTTGTGGAGAAGTGTAGTGAATCTTTTAATAATAACTTGCCCACGAGATGTCTGTCCAGCCGGACTTCCAAACCTCCTTTGTATCGAATGCGGACAGCATTTCACCTTGGAGCAGCTTCATTTCTAATTTTAGAGAAGAGTTCTGAAAGCAGTGGTTTCTGAGTGTCTGTGGGAACTTGTAGATTTTCTTCCACAGGGAGGTGTGTCTCTGAGGCCACAATAGTAGCAGGGGGTTTATCAACCAGTATCTGAGGTTCTAGGCTGGATACAGATTTAGTGATTAAAGTCTGGTTTCCCTGTGTAGGATTAGTAGGCAGTAACCCTGAATTTACAGCAGGCTGTAGAACATTAGGACGCCATTCAGGTGTGTCCTGAGTAAAGTTTAGCATTGGATCTGAATCAGGGGTAGGAATCCAGATGCCTTGTGTATTTTGAGTCCATCCAGCATCACCCAAGACTTTCTGGGGAGACCAGGGCTCACCTGGAGACATTTTTGGTAATGAATTCACATCAATCATCCCTTTAGTAGGAAGAGTGGACACAACAGCCTGACACTCTGGGCCATGCCCTTGTACTGCAGGAGGCACAGAAGCAGATGAAATATGTCTGTTCACTGTCATTAGAGCAGTGCATTTTTCTTTAATTTCATCCCTGTAACCCAGACCAAGATATAGCATCTCGGGGAAAAGTAAACACAGTTGCCCCAGTCTGATGTAAAGCCAAACTTTGGTAAATTACATCATTGTTATCAGTGGCAGAATTTACAGCTGGTTTAGTGCCATGGATAACAAAACCTGCAGATTTCGACAAATTTGGGATATGGGGTGCCGTGGTGCCGTCAGAACATTCCTGGGCTGAAGGCTCCGTGAGTCCTGCTTTTCTTTTAAACATATTAGCACTCTCAGGTATTGTATAGGGTATTTCCATACCAGAAACATCATGTGGAATCGCATCTACTGGCTTTTGGCATGAGTGAACCTGCACTCTCTGACTGCCAGTTGTAAGTGTCTTTCCTTCGGTAACTGCAGGGTGTATATTTGAAAAAGTAAGGGAATCTGAATCACCCGGCTGTGCTGTAGTCTCTGGAACAGCCATGTCATCCTGAATCGTAGGCCCGATGACAAGCAGGCCGGGAGTTTTGACAGCTGATGCGTCAGACTGCATTCGGGCGAGTTGTTCTATCAAGTGCCCTTTTTCCATCAGACGCCTCTCATCTTCTCTAGTGAGCATTTCTTGTAGGGGTTTCTGCAGCAAAATATCAGTGGGTTTGTCCAGAGTTAAATCAACTTCAGGCTTTCGTAGCCATAAATCCTCAGTCGAAATAATTATCTCTATTTCACATACATCTTTAGGGTCAGCAGCAACATCCATAAAAAATTCTGATTCTTTTAGTAAATCCTCAGTGAGAAGGGTTCTCTTCCCTTCAGTCAGGATGTCCTGCTCTACTGGAGCTCCACTCAAAGTGGCCATGGCTCAAAGTCAGTGAGTCCCCCTACTGCAGAGCAGGAGAATTTCCCCAGTGTCCTGGCCACATGTCTCCCATTCACTAAAAAAAATACCACCAACTGCTTAATCTGGTTCAATTTCAGTTGCTTATCATATGTATCCCCCTCCCCCACCCCTGTTCGCCTCAAAAAGGGACTTCTAGGCCCAGTGGGCTTACCGGGTCAACAAAATTCAATAATAAATAAATATGATTATAATTAAAATAATGTATACATTCTAGTGCATGAAGTTCTGAAAGAGTTCTGTGCCAAACTGTATATTGTGGAGGATCCACATCTTTCCATTTAAGATGAATTAGTTTGAAAGCCACAGCTTAACATATATTAAAAAAATGGATTTTATTTATGGTAAGACCCTCAGCTGTCATGTCTTTCCAAAGAAGCATCCATGCTGGCTTTTTATTCAGAGTATATGAAATGGCTTTGGATATAAAATTCAATATTAATTCCCACCAGTTAGCTAGTGAAGGACATTGAGGACATAAAGATGAGATAGAAGAGTTAATTGTGTGCGGAAAATTGTGGGTATAATATGAAGAATATTAGCCATAATTTGTTGTAATTTTATCGATTTGAATCCCCATTGCTTAATATTTATAATTTTCTTCCAGCTAGTCCAGCGAATAGGGGTATTTCATTTTTGCACCCATTTTGATCTCAGTTCATGAGTCTGAGACATGTTTTTAAAATAATGAATAGATACATTTGGGATATCAATTTAAAAGACATGGGGACAGTAACAGTCGTTTCCAAATCGCTTATGTAGTCTTTGGTGGTCTGTCCATTTTTCAGAATAAAGTCATGGATTTGGTAATAATAGAATAAATGAGAATTAGGAATATGATAGATCTTTTTCAATGAGTTGAAATCACAGATCCCGTTTTGTTGCAAAAGTTGCCAACTTCCATTATTCCACTAGCATACCACATTTTGAAAATGGTTAGTTGATTGGATGATGGGAAATAAGGATTCAAATATATTGGTGAGTATTTGGAGAAGAATGGTTTAAAGTACCTAGGTGTGAAAACGTTATACCAGACATGTAGTGTGGTTAAAGTACTCTGAATAAGTTTATATGATCTGGCTTTTATTGGACCTATATAAAATAGATGTCTTAAATGTTTAAATGGGAAGAAACTGGCTTCAATAAGATAGGTAGAGTCAAGCGAGACCTCATTGAACCAATTAGATAGTATAGCAAGGTTTGCTGCATAGTAGTAATGTTTAAACTGAGGTAGTGCCAAACCAGCTTCTGCATTGGTTGCATAAAGTTTTTCTATTTTTAGAGGGTCTTTTCCCTTTCCAAATAATTTTTTTAATTATAACTTCAATACCTTTGAAATAAAAATGAAACAAAAATACCACCAACAGCTTAATCTTGTTCAAGGTCAGTTGGCATTCTTCTGTATCCCCCTCCCCCGGGTCGTGCCTGAAAATAGGCAGGATTTGTCTAGTGCACTTTCCCGGTCAACAAAAGCTAAATAAATAAAAATAAATAAGTATCTTTCAGAATTATAGGTAGAGTTTGGAAAAAACATGAATTTGGGTAATATGGCAATTTTTATCACATTCACCCAGCCAATAAGTGAAAAGGGAAGAGTTTCCCAATGTGTTAGCAATTGCTTTGTTTTATCGATCAGAGGATCCAGATTTAAAGCCTGCAGCTGAGATAAGTTATTGGCTATTTTGACCCTAAGGTATGTTATCTGAGTGACATACTGAATTTTGACATTAGGTGGAGAGATAAAGGGGTTAGTATGATTATGATACTCCATCACCTCAGTTTTGCCCCAATTTACTTTATACCCTGAGATTTTCCCAAATTGAGTAAGAATATCCATAATGTAAGGAAAACTATGGTTCAGATCCGTAACATAAAACAGAGTATTGTCAACATATACTGTATGCTTATACAATGCGCATGATTGTTATTTATGGGACCTTTGATGTGTGTGGATATTCTTATTGCTATAGCCATTGATTCAATAGATAATGCAAAGATAAGAGGCGACAGGGGACAACCATGTCATGTCCCTCTCTGCAACTGAATATTGGATGAGAGATCCGAATTAGTTCTGACCCTGGCCACCAGGCCCAAGTGCAGCACCTCCATCCACTTAATAAAATATGGTCCAAAACCATATTTTCATATAATGAGTTTAATATAAGGCCATTCAACCCAATCAAAGGCTTTCTCTGCATCGACAAGCATCAGGGCTAAATCTGCATTCAGATTAGAATCAAGTATATTTAACATATGGTGGCTATTAGTTCTTAAAGATCTACCTTTGATAAACCCATTTTGATCAGAGTGTATAAGGGTGGGAAGAGTTGTCTTGAGCCTGGTGTCCAGGAGTTTGGCCAGTATTTTTGCATCAGAATTTATAAGAGATATAGGCCGGTATGATAATGGAAGTAGCAGATTTTTTTTTTAAAGAAATAATAATATCTTAGATTCCTTAAATGAGGGAGAAAGTAGTTGATTATTAAACATAAATTCAAAAAGTTGTTTAAGGTAGTTCACCACTTTATTTGAAAAAATCTTATAAATATATATGAGAAGCCCATCAGGGCCCGGTGCTTTGCTAGTAGGCAAAATTTTAATGGCTAGAGCAATTTCCTCTAAATAAATATCTTTATCCCACAATAATCTTTGACCGTTAGTGATGGTTGGGAAAGGGATATTGAACAGAAACTCAGAGGGTGGAGTAAGGTCATTAGAGTATAGCTCTTGATAATATTTAAAAAAGACCTTATTGATTTCCTTCAGTGACATCTGAATTTGGTCATCGGCATCCAATATTTGTGTGATCAAATTTTTTTGTTGAAAGGAACTTATCTGCCAAGCCATAAGTTTTTCTGACCTGTATCCCTTCATATAATAATGGCTTCGAGTAAATAGAGCAAGTCTCTCTACCTGTTTGGTCATTAATTGCGAATATTGGTCTCATAAAGAAGTCGATTTGAGAAAGGTATCTGGGTGGTTGTCTTGCATATAGGAATGTTCTAATTCATTAATGAGTTTTTCAAGCTCCATAAATCTGGAATTTCTGATGTTATTCCTTTTAGCTGTATAAGAAATGCTGCTGCCTTGGATATACACCTTAAACGTTTCCGATATATTCTTGATGTTTGTATCTGAGGATGCATTAGTTTCAAAAAAGAAATCAATCTCTTTATTGATAAATTGTATAAAAGCAGCATCTTTAAGAAGTATTGGATCAAAAAAGAATTAATTTGTTTTAACTTGATCAGGGATCCTTAAAGTTAATGTGCCCGGCACATCTTGTAAGTGTGGGTGGCTGTTTGTGTTTGTCTGTGTCTGTAGCTAAGTCTTTTGGGATTTACAAGATCTTCTGCTTGGAGTAACTACATCATTCTTGCTCACTACATCTGTGAAGGTCTCCTGGACTGGATTTTCTGCAAAACATCACCACAAGGTATTTGCATTTTCAATTTAAAATCAACTTTTTGGAAGCTATCCCAAGCAAAACAGAAATCAAGCAACTAGGTCTGACAAACTCCAGTGACTCTGGGTCCTGCTCAATCCACATTTTCATCTGGCTTGCTCCTAAGGGATCTATTTGTGGGCTTTTAAACAACCTCTTTAAATAACAAAGGAAGCACAAGGACAAAAGGATTTCACATCCTACACTTGTACTTGAGTAGGTGTGCCCCAGGCTGTCAATGTAATGGGGCTGGGGAGTGCATGCCTGCAAGGTCTTGCATAGCCAAAGCCTCTTGTCAATCCCTGCCTAGCTGTGAACCTGGATGACCTCTGTCATGAGTTGAACCAATGTTGTACCAACAGTCACACCATGTCCAACAGCTGACTGAGGGTTGCCCTCGTAACTTTTCTTGTCATACTTTGCCTTAACAAAATTACACTATCCTTATGGAATGAGGATGGCTCAAATAAATCTGGGACTGAGCAATATGATTTTACTTTCTCCAACCTTATTGTTTATAATACAAGGATACTACAAACTAATCTTCTTCTCTACCAAAAGGGTTGTCCCTACCGTTCTCTCTCTCTCTATATGTTTAGAAAACTATGGAACAAGTCTGCATTATCCCATCCTTTTCTAAATGTGGTGCTGTGGTTCCTTGTCATCATGCCATTCTGCTATCTGGGGATGTAGAGACAAATCTTGGGCCACTAGATGCTTATTTCTCAGCAGATGACATACATAGTATGTCCAGACATGGGCTGTTAATTGCACACTTGAATATAAGAAGTTTGATGTGTCACTTTGTGGAACTGGAGTCATGGGTCAGACTGTACAATCCTGATATCCTCTGTCTCACTGAGACCTGGCTAAAACCATCGGTTACTGACTCCCTGCCAAATTACTCTATTATTCGAAGGGACAGGATATCGAACAAACGTGGTGGTGGAGTTGCTCTGTACTACAAAAATAATCTGACTGTCTCTCTTCTCACTATCCCAGATGCTCAATCGGTATGTGAATACTTGCATGCTACCCTTGCTTTGGGAGCCAAGAAACTGCATGTTATCTGTGCGTATAACCCCCCAGTGGGAGGGATTGCGGGTCTAGAGTACCTGTTGCAAAATACCTCTCAGAATTTTAATCATAATGAGGTTGTCATCTTAGGGGACTTAAACTTAAACTGGCTTGGGGCAGCTCTCAGTTCTCTTCAATCTCTGACTCATAGCTACAACCTGCATCAGATGGTAACAGTGCCAACTAGAAGTCTGTCTTCATCACCACTAGGCACACTATTGGATTGGGTGCTGGTAAACCGGATCGAACACATCTCAGCTGCTGGTACTCTTGCTGATGCCTTAACTGACCATTTTCCTACTTTCTGCATCCTGTCCTTGGGGGCACCTCCATCTCCTCCACCACGTCTCATCACTTTCACAAACTTTGCTCACCTAGACCAAGAGGTGTTTCTGTATGACATCTCCAGAATTGATTGGTCGGAGATATATCTATCACACTGTTCTCAGGATGCTCTTAACCTCTTCATCACTAAATTCCTTACAGTTCAATGTAAACATGCCCCAAAGATCACCCAGAGAGTGAGGGGGTAAACAAACAAGATGGCTAAACAAAGACTTGCTCAAAAGTTTGCGCTTTAGAGATAAACTCTGGAAACGCTACAAAACATCAGGCCAGCAAACAGATTTCAACGCTTACTGTACGCTACAGAATTCATGTAAAAAACAAGTCAGAGCTGCTAAGAGCAAGTACTGTAAAGACCTACTGATTAACTCGGCCAATGATCCCAGAAAGTTCTGGTCACACATCAAATCCTTCCTAGGATCCTCACAGTCAACTACCCCTGGTGATATGCTGATAAATGGTGTGCATTACAATGACTCACAAACCATAGCTAATTCTTTCAACCTGCATTTCTTTGATCTCTCCCAATATACCTCTTCCTTCAGTCCCGCTGCAGTGTCCTCCCACTCCTCATCAGGAACCTGTCTGGATAAGTTGGAAGTGTTGTCCCCTGTGCCTCCTTATACTCCTCCATTCTATTTTAAGTCTGTGTCTAGAAAGGAAGTCCTGAAGCTCCTTAGGTCCATCTCTTTATCATACCAGCTCTGGCTCAGACTCCCTTGAACCCTGCCTCTTGAACCTTGCAGCTCCCCTTATTGCACTACCGGTGGCCAAAATTTATACATTATCACTTTCAGGTGGAGTGGTCCCTGACCTCTGGAAAGCTGCTCGGATCACACCTGCACTTAAAAAAGGGGATCCTAAGGTTGTCATGAACTACAGACCAATTGCCATACTCTCAGTACTGAGCAAAATCCTGGAGAAAATTGTCGCAACTCAGACAACTGACTATCTACTTAAGCACAGCCTGCTCTTGGATACCCAACATGGCTTCAGGAAAGGACATAGCACGACGACTGCACTCCTTAAATTCACCACTGACACTCTTTCAAAAATGGATACTGGCAATCTGACTGGGGCTGTCTTTGTTGACCTCACAAAGGCTTTTGACCTTGTTGATCACACTTTGCTTCTCTCCTCCCTTCGACACTGGCATTTCTCCTCCTCTGTTGTTGACTGGTATGAAAGCTACCTGAAAAATAGAACTCAAGTGGTGAAATTTAATTCTTTTCTATCGAACAGTACCACCATTAACATTGGTGTACCTCAGGGCTCTGTCCTAGGGCCCCTCCTATTCTCTCTTTATATAAATAATATTGGAGCTGCTCTAAAATCCTGCTCTGCTATTCTATATGCTGATGATCTTGTCATCTATACAAGTTCTACTAATATAGACACTATCAACACAACCCTTTCCTCTGACTTTAACAATATCCAAAACTGGCTATATGACCACAAACTGGCTGCCAACACTAGCAAAACTAAAGCCATGTTGCTTGGATCGGCCCAAACTCCGGGCTTGCAAAACAGCACTGACGGTGCAGGACTTAGAAGGTCAATTACTGGAATGTGTGACCTCTTTCAAGTACCTGGGCATCCTGCTAGATCAATCTCTTGATCTTAATCTTCATGTACAATATGTTTGCAGAGCTGTCAACTCCAAACTGGGTGTTGCATATAAGACTAGTTATATGCTCATGCCATCGGCTAAAATGGCCATTGCGAGGGGGATTCTGCTCCCCACCCTAACCTATGGGGCTTCCTTATTTGGGGCTGCTCATCAAAACTGACCTACTCAGATGGGATATTACGATAACAATATATGTCGCTATGCCTCTTCTGCTCCTCAGCTAAACACCACTGTCAGCTTTATAATGATCTTGGTTGGCTGTCTCCAGTTAGCTAGTAGGAAATACTACTTTGGCTCTCTTATTGATTCGATAATTCAAAATCAAACCCCTAGGTGTCTTGCAGCTATGCTTGTTCCTCAGGACACACTCCATGGTCTACGATCAGCTGACAAATCCCTTCTGAATTTGCCAAGGTGCCGCACGAGGAAAGGAACTGTTGCATTTGAACATGCGGCTCCACAGCTGTGGAATTCCCTTCCCCTCGACATTAGACTTTCTAGCTCCCACACATGCTTTAAGAGAAAACTGCACTCGAATCTGCTGATTGCTGATACCTGTTCCTGCTTTCACCCTACCTAATGACTGATGTCTCTGGCCATACAATAGTATTTCCTCACCTCTATATAACCCTATTACTGCCTCAGCCTGTCCCGGCTCCCTTTCCCTGCCCATATACAATCTTGCACTGCAGGCATCTCCCTTACATTTACATACACTCATATAATCTAATTTCATGGCTTGCTCCCCTCTTCCTCACTTACCGACCTTTTCCTTAATGACACCCCCTGCTCTCAATGGTTATTTCTTCCTTTTGTATTACCTGTTTTTGTTTTTGTGTACCTTGTTTCTGTTCATATGATGTGCCACCTGAAATTTATTGTCAAGGTCCTCTCTATTCATTGCATAGATAGGCACCTATGAACTTATGAATGGTCTACTCTGTATGTCTCTGATATATTGTATCCACTTTAACTCATTGTATGTAAAGCGCTTTACTTTGTATGTTCAGATATATTGTATCCTCTCTAACTCATTGTATGTAAAGCACTTATAATTTGTTATCCTGTTAAGTTTCTGCATGTCTGTACTCTCCCGGGTCGTGCCTGAAAATAGTCATTTTATGGCTAGTGCACTTACCCGGTTAACACAAGCTAAATAAAAAATAAATAAATGTAACTAAGGCATGATCTGATATTAAAATATTGTTATATTTAATGTCTGCGACTAGAAATTCGATGCTGCTAGATAGTAGAAAAAAGTCTATTTGTGAGTAAGATTGGTGTGGGTGTGAAAAATATGAGTAGTGCCACTCCTGTGGAAAAGTTTTATGCTATATTTCAATTAAATTATACTCATCCATGGACTGTATTATTTTTGTCATGGCGGGGTTATGAAGATCTGCATGGAGGACTGACCGATCAAGAGCAGGGTTAAGAACTTGGTTAAAGTCCCCACCAATAGCAAGTTCCAAAAAAAAGTTTGTAAAAAATTAAGGTGAGTTATCATTAGGACCGTAAAGGTCACCTATGGTATAATGTTGGCCGTTTAAGAATATTTGACAAATGATGCATCGTCCATTGAGATCCAGTTTGAATTTAACAATTTTCTTAACAAGGTTTTTTTTTTTAAATGGCAACTCCGCAAGATGAATTAGTATAGGGGGCGTTTAGGCCATTTCCCCATTGGTTAGCAAAAAACTGAAAGTCCCAATGGTTTAGATAGGACTCCTGAATCAACACACAGTTGGCCCCCTTCTGATCAAGAAATTGGAATTTATTTTGGCCTTAAGTCTGTCCACCATTCCCTTGATGTTCCAAGAAATACTTTTTAGATGAGGTGAAGCCATTCCATATAAGACCTAGATACCAACTCAAAAAAATTATCTTAACCACTCATGATAATATAGGGGCCCAAATACAAAGCTTTCTTGCTTAATATTAAATCTTGGATAATACTGATCAAATAACACCACATGCATAATTAAGAGCAGAAGACTGGCATGTGTCTCTCCAATAACAGAGATAGAAAACTAATTTCCATCCCACCCCCTGACCCATCTGTGATCCCCTAAAGAAAAAGGCTCCAAGATTTCCTGCTTTATTCCTATACTTCGGCCTTTTAATGAAGGGTCCAATCTCTTTAGTTTTAATGTCATTTGGAGCAAATAGGAAAAAGTAAAGTTTCAAAACAGTGATAATAACACCCAATGTTACCCCCCAACCCCATGACTCTTTATCCCAATGGTTAAGCTCAGTGACTAGCCAGTGTCATTCTGACAGTTACTTGCTTCAATTAAAGTCTTGTTTTTTAGCCATGCTTCCTCTCAAATCAGGAAAATGAAGAGGAGAGAGAAAAGAAAAAGAGAAAAAAAACATTTCTTGTAATAAATCTCTTTCCCTCCTCCCTCCCCGGTCCAACCATCTGTCTTTCATCTGGATGGTTCAAATACTTTATACTACAGTTTTACTCCAAAATATCATCTCAGACCCACTCCACTAACCATACGATTATGCAGCCAGCATCTTTGTTGCCAACTTGTTCTCCCATCCCTTCCCACTGTAACCACAAATTAAATGTACTTCTCTCTGTTTTCCTAAACTGTTTAACATCTAGCCCGGACCCAGAGTAATACCTAACTTATTCAGACATTATTTGTATCCCAATTATGGTTTGATAAAAATTGTTCAGCTTTCTTAGGGTCATGAAAATTCCAGGGGTTTTCCACGTAGATAGAATCGCAATCTGGCAGGGTACAGAATATTGCAGTTGATATTATGAGATTTTAGAATTTCTTTAGATCTGTCAAAGGATCTGTGCACCTGCAAGGTATTTGAAGACAGATCTGGAAAAGCTGAAAATTTAATTTGGTAGTAAGTCAAACCCCAGTTGACCCGTGCATGTCTGAGAATGAGTTCATGATCTTTAAAGCTATGCGGTTTTATAAATATAGGTCTAGAGATGGATGCATTTGTACAATTGGAAAGGTCAGTCTTGGCACTCCTATGGGCCTTGTCTAAGGAGATATGTTCTTCTGGAAACTTTCTGTTTAGGGCAATGGTTGTCACTTTCTTGAAGAAAGGTAAAGGATCTCCAGGACCTTCAAGTTCCTCAGGTACCCTGATTAACTTGATGTTAGAAAGTTGGGATCGATCTTCCAAATCTTGTACTTTCTGTCTCAGTTCCCCTAATTCTTTTTCCCGTGTAGGCTGCTGAAGCTGTAAAGCATTGTATTTATCCTCCAGAGAGCTAATTCTATTTTCTATCTCAGTGGTTTGAATCGAGAGAGACGCCATTTGGGTTTGAAGTGAAACAGGTATGGTAGATACGTCATGGAGGGCTGTAGTGATGGTAGCTAACCCTGCTTTGATTTTATTTTTAATCTCATGCTTAAACTCTTTGAAATTCTGATAAGTCAGGGGCTCATGATGAGTATAAGCATTGCTCTCTTCTGGATTTTTTGCCCCTAAGAGCCCTGTCGTGGCATTATCATGACTCAGAAGAGATATTTTTTCAATATTACCAGAGGGAGACATCATTTTATTATCAACACAATTAGAGGAGATAATTAATCCAGATACAGATGGGACAGAAGCCATTCTGTTCATCTTCTCAGAATCAGAACAAAGAGAAACTTCAACAGTTACATGAGCCACAGTAGTGCAAGGATTTTGCTTCTGGCAGTTAAACAAGTTTTCACTGACCTTTATGGCTGCAGCAGGCATGTTTCGTGTCGGTGAATTCCTTATAGATTCACTTTCTTCCTTCTCGTCCTCTGCAGTTTGATAGCCTGGTTTGTCCACCTCAGTATCCAGCCCCTGAGGTATGCCAGGGCCAATAACTTTTTGTTGTGGTACAGGTGAGGTAGGGAGGGGCAAGACAGGCCGCTCGGTAAAATAACAGTGGGTGCAAAAAAATTATCTAATTTCTGTTGTTGCAGCTGAGTCCGAATAACAGAGGGTGCAGCTTGATCAGTTCAAGTATCTGAGTCGGGAGATATTTCAATTTGATTTTGCTGCTTTTTCTTGCCTTTATGTGCTAAGTCTTTCGGACGCTTCTGCTGGCTTTTACGCCCAGTTAAGGAAACAGACATGCTCCACTATGTGTTCCGAAATCAAGGGTTTCACCCATCGGAAAGCATCATAATAACAGTACACACAAGACGTTTATTTTAAGGCAAGTAAACAGCTTTCTAAATAAATGCACTGGTTTGATGCATAGAAGAATGTCTCGCACCGTGGAAATCAAGGTTCATGACCATCAGCAGGCACACAACCATAAAGTATACAATAGCTTCCAGTGCTAGGTGATTAAAAAACGTGGGTGACCATCACCAGCTATCCAACAGCAGACACACTGAGGGAGTTCTACATTTGGTAAATTGTTTTAGAGGGTTTGGGCTTAGGGTAGAGCATTAAAGTAACCCACAGATGCCGCTCACCATACAGGCACTAAGCCACAATTGTGAATCAGTCGCGCAAGTGCCCACATTCTCGCTCTGTCAGTATCCATGTTTTCTAAATCAGAAGGTGGGGTCATGGATAGAGGAGGCCAAGGAAGAGGCTTCCGTCTTGTTTCCCTCTTCTTGTGACTCACCCCACTCCTTTGGCGTTCTGAGAACCTTATATCTGTTTTGTAATAGAAGCTCTCTTTTTTCTCTTTAGAAGTGGGTGTGGAACCTGTTCTTGTTCTTTTCTTTCTACCTTTGGGTCATACCACCGTGAAGGGGTTGGGGGGAGGCATCTGGCTTAAAGGGCCCGGGAGTTCTGAATCTATTATCTGATGTGGGTCATTATTTTCTTCCATTAACTCTGGTGCTTGAGCTATAGTAAGTATCTCTGTCTCCTGGGCAGGTTCTGGTACTGTGGTTTCAGGTGTTTCCCTCTGTGTATCCTGGGCAGAGGGGGGGATTAGCATCTGGGGGTAGGGCCTCTGTTTGGGCTTGTGCCTGAGCCTGTCTATGAATGTCCTCCATATGCTGTTCTGATGCCCTTGCACAGCCCTGGTGTTGTGCTTTTGTGAGTATATCCTCTTATGACATTCTAGTACCTCGATTATGAGCTGCCCAGGGATATTTGGCAAAGGAGTGGCCTTATCTATTACAAAGGTTGCATCTAAATGCCTTTGTACAAGTTATAATTATATGCCCATACTCCATGCAGTGACCACATCATGTGCTATCACACACATTGCTATAGTGGGATGGTAAACCACACTTCAAGCAGGATTTTGGTTGCCCTGGATAAAACAGCATACCTTTATCCTACCTAGTACAAAACTGTGGGGTAAATGAGCCACCCCAAAGTAAGTCTACAGCAGTTTTACCTGCACTTTCCACCCTCCTTTCCAGATTTGCTCAGAATCTACAATGGGCACAGGCATATCCAGAACCTCACACCTCCGACATAACCAGTATAACATATCTGCAATATTACACTTTCTGTACGGAAGAAAATATTAACAGTGTGCAGTGCAGGTCTGGTTAAAGGAATTGCAAGAAATGGTAACCATAAAGGTGTGTCTTTCAGTTTGTTATATTGTTTCCAATCTTTCTAGATAATGCACCTGTTTAAAGCTAATATCGTAGTTGGAATCCCCCACATGAATCATTGCATAAATCTGTGAAGCATAAAACTTAAGAGAATCCTTAATCAGTTTTCTTGCCACATAAATCCTGTCCGGTGGCCATTCTAAACCCTCCTTGTAAATAATGCGCACAGCATTGCACCTTGGTGCTGGTTCTCCAATGGGCCTGAAAAAGTCAGAATATTATCTAGGTGCCATTTTCTCATTTCCCACATTTTGAGGTTTAGGTGCATTCAGAGGTACCTCCCTTTAAGTCATTGTTTCCCCTTGATCTGGGTTGCTAGAGACTGTGTCCATTGATTCCCCCATGAGGCATTCATGCCCATTTGTAAGCCATCAGGCTGGTTCTCAGTGTGATTAGCCTCATTTGACCCCTCTTGATCAGTACATGTACTGTCAAGATTTTCATTAGCTGGCTTACCAGGGTGGCGTCCCATATTCACATGTCTGAGTTCGAGTGCAGAAGTTTGTTGTTCATTCATTGGCGCAGCTCTCTGCTGCTCACTTGGCATGGGTTGCTTCCTTTGTGAGAATCTGTAATGCTGTACAGCCTCGTCATCAGGAATCCATTCCCCTGCAGTCATCTGAACCCATCCGGCATCTTGTAAAGCTTTTTCAGGGGACCAAGGAGTGGTAACTTTCTCAGAAACTCCTTTCATTGGAGTGGAGGGCTCAGAAACAAGATACGCATGCACTATTGCTTGTTGTCAATGAGAAACGCTCGGAGTTGAACATAAAGAGGGCATTGGCTCCACTGACGCTGTCAAGACACTCAAAGTACTGTCAGTTTTTTTTCCGGTAATGACAGCAGTTTTGGCTATCGTTAGCCTCTTCTCTTCTTCCCGCAATTGTGTCAAAAGCATTTTTCTTCTTCTTTCATGCAGCTCCACATCATATGCAGAGTCTGAGGTAATTTCTTTGTCTCTCAATCAAGGTTGCTTGTCGTGGACAGAACTGAAGATACTCGCACATGGTTCATTCTGATAAACTGTGAAAAGTCTATTTCACTATCAGTATTGTCTATACTTTTGCTCGTTCTTGGCTCAGAAAGTGTCATTCTTGTTTCTGGCTCCACAGCCAGCCACTCCTCCATAGCTCCTTCTCCCTCCATAGTCAAGCCTCTACTGCACTCCCCCATCCTCCTGCAGAGCAACAGCACCCCCTGGCTCATCCTTGTAGGTTATGGATACACAGTCATATTCGTACTTTCCTCTGTAGACTCAGAAAACTCCATGGGCAACACCCCAACTTCTCCTCCTCTTCTGTCCAGCTCCAAACTGGGCTCCTCCATCCTGTCCACAGGAAGTGACAGCCCCCCTGCAGACAGAGTAGGAGAATTTCCATGGTGTCCTGGCCATATTGCCCCCATTCACTAAAAATACCACCAACAGCTTAATCTGGTTCAGTGTCAGTTAGCATCCATCTGTATCCCCCTCCCCGGGATGAGGCTGAAACTAAACAGAATTGTCTAGTCTTCCTTTCCCAGTCAACAAAAACTAAATAAATAAATAAGATGTTAGATGCAGTGTGCACTTGTGGCATGAAGGTAATGGATAAAGTTGTTTGCTGGTGAACTTTGGGGGGGGGGATGCAATTCCCAGACATGGTGCATAGGGCCACAGGCAAACATGGCAGTTGCACCCAGTGGGCTGTTACGCACATGAAAGGCATAGCAGAAGAGAAACCACTGTTCCACATATCAGTAGTAAGTGTATTTTGTCAACTACTGAGTGTAATAAAGCATGTGACTGGCAGTACACAACAGTATCCCTCAGCTCAGGAACAGACCTGTCTGAGAAATATGTGTACAAATGAATTTTCTCTTTGGGACACGCCATTGCCTTCAGCTTCCTGAAACCTGGATTCTCCATGTGTGAGTATGGCAAGAACTGTGATTATTTCTGCTGCAGTGGCATTAAGTTCTCTGTGCACTGTGTGATATGAGTCCACTTTGTGAAACATGTCGATGACTGCACATTGTTGGCAGATGAAATAACTGTTTTTGACCAGAACAGTTTTTTCCACCCCCTTACCACCACAGGAACATGACCAAGAGCAGCCACCATCACCCAGAGGCAAATATTGTTGTGATGACAAAAAAGAGTTGATTCTTTTTGACTCACTTTCTCTGAAGTGCGAGTAGTACTAGTGGTCCCTCTCTTACCAAGTTCTCTGTCATCCTCCTCCTCCTCCTCCTCTGTCCTCTTGGCTGTGTGTGATGATGAATAATAGGTGCCAAAAAGCAATCCTGATCAAAATGTGTTGCAAAAGACCATGCTGTGTCACTACATTGTGTGTTATAGACCTCAGCCCAGATATTCAAACTGTGCCAGTTTGTGGCGCAAGCCTGTGCGCCGCTCAAAATAGTTGCGCTGGGGTGCGGCCAGGGTGATATTCAATGGAGTTGCGCTATGGCGCAACTGCTTTGAATATCGCCCCCTGGCCACCCCCACTGTGCATGGTGCAGTGGAACTGTGCCAATGCAAGTGGTCAGAGTGGAGCATTGAGATGCGGTGGTGCAAGTTCCATTGCGCCATGCACAGCACCTGCGATATTCAAAGGGTGACATGCAAATGGGGCCAAAATTAATGCAAGGTGCATGGGGGGCCATTTGCGTCTGATTACGGCACCATTTACATGCCATTAGCATGCAGGTGCGCCGATCCCCGACGACTTGTGCCTGGCGCCCTGCCAGGCAGCGGCCGTCGGGGACCGCTGCCCCCTGCAGCCCGATCGTGGGACTTCCCGTAAGGGACAATGAATATCTCCTATCCCTGGTGGTCCAGTGGACCGCTATTAGCCCGATCATGGGCATAACAGTAGTCCCCCTCATTAGTCCGATCATGGGCATAACAGCAACCCCCCCCCAGTAGCCCGATTGTGGGCATTACTGTAACACCCCAGTAGCCCGATCATGGGCATAACAGCATCCCCAATTGGCCAATCGCGGGCATAACAGCATCCCCAGTAGCCCGATCGCGGGCATTACTGTAACACACAACCCCAGTAGCCCGATCACAGGCATAACAGCATCCCCGATTAGCCCAATCACTGGCATAACAGCATCCCAGCAGTAGCCGATCGTGGGCATTACTGTAACACCCCCAGTAGCCGATCGCGGGCATCAGTATCCCCTCAGAGTCAATATCCTGGTGGTCAGTGGACGCGCAAGAACCCGATGCGTGGAGGCATTCCTCACCCCCAATCCGAAATCCCTGGTGATCTAGTGGACTCCCACCCACCCACCCACGGAGCCCCACCACCCGCTCCCCGTCAGCCCGGTAGCGCAGCACCACCACCACTGCCCGCCCTGCCGCCTGTCGACAAACAGATTGGTATGGCTGCATGCCCATTGGTTCCAGAGCATGAGCCAATGGGCATGCAGCCCATATCAGATAGTCAGTCCAGATATGTGAATTCATTCACATATCTGGACTGACTATAGCTGGAAGGCTGCACAACCCATTGGCCTCATGCCTGAACCAATGGGTGCAGCCATACCCCCGAGCTGTCAGTCAGTGGGCAGGGGGTGTGGCAGGTGGGTGGGGTGCTGCTGCCCGCCGCTGATGAGGGGCACGGTGGTGGGGCTCCGTGGGCGGGTGGGGTGGGGGTCCACTAGATCACCAGGGATTTCGGACTGGGGTGAGGAATGCCGCCCATGACATTCCGTGCGGTCCACTGGACCACCAGAGTTATTGGACTTTGGGGGATACTGATGCCCACGATCGGCTACTGTGGGGTGTTCAGTAATGCCCGTGATTGGCTAATCGGGGCACTGTTATGCCCGCCGATTGGGCTACTCTGGGTGTCAGCAGTTATGTCCATGATCAGGCTAATCGCCGGTCCACTGGACCACCAGGGATATTGGACTTGGGGATACTGATGCCCGTGATCGGCATGGGGCACCGCCAGGTGCGTGGGTGGAATATCGATGGCCACCCACAGGTGGCAGCTGCTGTTGCACCCTTCAATGTGGCAGCTCACCCGTGGGTGGCCCTCAACTTGTTCCTTTTTTCGGCTCAACTTTGTGCAGGCACAGGTGGGTTGCACCTGCATAACTCTGCACGGCCGGCTGAAGATCGGGCTGTGCAGTTTGTCATGGCATGCCCCACCACTCTGCCTGCATATTACTGATGCCTGGCGCATCGGGATTTGTGTGGTGCACTTTTCCCTTTTCAATATTGCACCGGGGCGCATCAGTGGGTTATGCATGGCGGAACACCGTTGCACCATGCACAACCCTTTTGAATATCTGGGCCCTCATGTGCGAACTCTTTTATCAAACTTTTTATCTGTACTACAGTTTCATTTAGTACTTATGTATTGACTACTTGAAATATTTTGTATGGCATGGTGGGGGTGACAGCGATTAAAATGCCAAAGTGAATTACTTGCTGTTTTCTTATGGTATAAATCTCTCATAATCCCATTATTCATGTCCTTTATAATATCAAAGTCCAGAAAGTGAGCCCCAAACTTATTAAAATCAGAAAAGATCTCCAGTAAACATTATCTTTAGAACAAAGATAGGGTGACGAGGACACCTTTTGCCTCCAGTTACACTAATGTTTACCTGTAGTTCAATGTGCTTACGCAACTGGATATGATATGATAATGCTTGTGTAACTTGAATTCTATGTAGCTTTCCACCTCTCTATCAATGGGATATACCTCCTGTAGAGGTACGATGTAAGGAACCCTAGGGAGGGTTCCCCCCCTACAGGTGCCAGAAATTAATGAGTCAGCTAAAGGTAGGTTAGGAAGAAGCCCATAGGTAAGAGAGACATGCTGCTGGAGGAGGAGGGGTGGATGGTGTGCAACAAAAATGAATCCTTGGAGAGTCCAGGATGAGTGACGTATTGAGGTCGATGGAGGAGTGACGTTGTTGCTCCGCCCATGGAACTTTGGGTTTAAAGCCCTCCCATTCAATGTGCTTACGTAACTGGATATGATATGATAATGCTTGTGTAACTTGAATTTTATGTGGCTTTCCGTCTCTCTATCCATGGGATATACCTCCTGTAGGGGTACAATGCAAGGAACCTTAGGGAGGGTCCTCCCCCTACAGGTGCCAGAAATGAATGAGTCGGCTAAAGGTAGGTTAGGAAGAAGCCCAAAAAGAATACCTAAATTGTTGATCGTTAAAGAGAGAAATGATTAATGAATTATGTGAGAAGGGCTAACTTCCTGAGGAGCGAGGGGGGAAAGCCGGGCCACCATCTGCCTCCTCCAACAGTGGAACCTAACTAACTAAGAAGAAATCACTAATTCTAACTAATATTATGACTGTTGGCATGGAGGAGAGGAAAAAAACCCTTTGAGGAGGAAACCTCTGGGGATCCAAGGCCCAGGTTGTCTTCCCTCCAGGCTGACGATATTTGATTTGAGGACATGTGTTAGTAGAGAGGATAGTTCCTAGATGAGGGATATGAGTAAGTAGAATTATGATAGGATAGAGAAAACTCATGAAAAGCATAGACAAAATGAGGAACATACTGTAGCAGGGACCCAAGGAGGATACACTAGAGTAATCGATAAGAGATGGTATATCGGAGGAGAAAGGCTGGGATTGAGTAAATCTATACATGAGACAGAGAAGCAAGGGGTATATGTTGTGATTGCAAGGAGATTCTAGATGTGCTGATGAGGAGATAATTGATGATGCAGATGGGCTTGACTGGGCGCTGCGCTTGATTGAGCGATGCGAGTAAGCAGACTCTGAGGCTGAAGAGGCATATTTGATTATGCGATGTAAACGATTAGACCTTGAACTATTACACCCTGAAATTGTAATCGATGAGGTATTATAAAATTCGGTGATAAGAATGTTTGAGTAAGCGATGTAAATAGATAAATCTTGAGGTAATGCTGAGTAAATGATAACTGAAATTTATGAACTCGATATGACCGGAGTTATGAACTCGATACGTGCGGCAGGATGGTCGAGGTTGATAAGTGGCGTCGGAGTTATGGTAGGTATGCCCAAAAGGAATGTCGATAGCAGGTCTCGAGTGGAGTGAATCCTGAAGAGCTGGTGCTGAAGTGGAAGAAAAGGAGACGGGAATGAGCAAGAAAGAATTTGAATGATGGTATCATGCTCTATGCAGCGATATGGACCTCTTCGAAAGGAGGCAGACTCTGAGGCCAAGAAGACATGACAGGAACTAAAGGGCATGCGAAGTGGAAGGGAAGCACAGGGCAGCTATCAGGGGGAGAAAAATCAGGTGATGCACAATGAGGAGGGAAGCCATGAGAGGAAGGAATCTACGATGGTCAGAACGAGAAGAAGCGACAGGCTGAGGAAGGTAATGGGAACGGATGAGGGATGATGAAGGATTGACACCAGGAAGGTAGGTACTGAAAAGTTAGGTGTGAAAGGATGAAAGACGGTAGGGAGGTCAATAGGGTAGCACAGAACCCAGCCGGTACGGGATGAGAATTGCACAGGGGTGAGTCGGATTAGACAGTATATAATCCATGATAGGAATGGCCGGATGGAGCAAGGGAAAAGCGCAGACAAGGCAGTGAACCATGGCAAAGCATACTGAGAGAGGGAATGAATAAGAAGAGCAGGTCAAGACCAGGCATCACGAGCTAAGGAGGCTAAAGAGTCAAAGGATCTCTCAGGAAGGGGATCGAGGATGGACGACATGCAGCAAGTAGACTCCGGGAAGGAGGAAGGCTCTGCAGGGGGCAGCAGGGCGAGTTGGATGAGGTGGTGCTTAGGTCCAGGTTGATGGAAGGTCGGATGGAATCAGCCATAGATGGCTCATGAGAGATAGTACGAATCAATAGAGTGATGCAAGTAATGAGACTCCTCGAAAGGAGATATATTCTGAGGCCAAGAAGGCATGGTTGGAAACAGAAGGTATGCAAACCAGAGGGGTGATAATCTTGATAGAGCAATATGACTAAGTAGACTCCTCGAAAGGAGGTAGATTCGGAAATGAACAGAGCGAGGTGAGTAAATAGGCTCCACAAAAAGGGGGTCGATTCGAAAAGGAATGTGAAAGGAACTTGAATGATGGTGGAGAGCCACCAGCCAGCTCTTAGAAAAGGGCGATGGACAGGAAGGCATGGCTCTTGAGTGGATGTAGAATCAAATCGGGGTAGCAGGGATGTAAGAGGAGTGAAGCCATGAGTAGAGTGATCTCCAATGGCTGGCACAAAGTGGCGAATGATGACCAGAGTCTTGAACCCGATACAGGCGACTGTAGAGCCACGGGTCGATGAGGCAGCATATGAGTAATTATAGGTATGCCCAAAAGAATCATCGAATGCATACCAGAAGGAGGTAGCAGAGACATAGAGGCAGCCGAGGTACACTGAGTGAGTGAGGGAAAAATGAGTAGGAAGAGAGGCATCGTGGACCTCAGAGGTAGGAAGGCTGCAGATGCAGGAGTAAGCAATTGGAAGATGAAACTCCAAGGCCAAGGGAAACTATGGCTGGAGTGAAGCCGTGAAGGCCGATGATAGAATGAAGCCATGAAGTGCGATTCAATGAGATAATAAATGGCAAAGAGGACCAGATAGAGAAACCTATACATGCGGCAGGAAGGCTGCGGATTGATGAGGTGCAAGAAGAGTTGGGATTGGTAAGGCCAAAAGAAATATCCATAGTAGATCAGACAGAGTTGGGTGGGATGAGAAAGGCACCAGGATGAGGAAGGTTAAATAGGGAACAGGTGAGGTACATAAATGGAGTGGATCTATGGAGGCTGGCACAGGAAGACGAGGTAGGAAGGACGAAAGATGGTAGGGAGGGCAGTGGGAGGCATAGGACCCAGCCAGAGCAAGGAGATCGAGGCAGTTCGATGTAGCACAGGATGTATGGGCAATGAGCAGAACCTGCAGAATGAACGAAGAAGAGAGACATGGTGGGCGGGAAGGGCATATGTGGGAGGGAGCTCAGCGACCAGCGCTGCATGAGAAACGGAATGCAGTGTAAATTAAATATGAAGTCAATGAGCCTATTTACTGGCAGGAAATGAAAAGAAGAATCTCAGAGCTGTCAATCTGCTTATTTACACTAGCCCTTGGTAGGGCCCTAAAACAAAATGAAGAAAGGAGCCATGGCCCTGGCACAGTCTGTGCTGGAAGGGAAATTGTGCTAATTGAATGAGGAAGAGGCCAGTGTAGTGGAGTTCCTGCATACCCCTGGAAGGCCAGACAGAATTGGAAGAGGAGGAGACAGGAATTAAGAGGAGACAGGAATGAACTTGAAAATGAATTGGTACGAAGGCAGTATGAGTAAGTGGGCTCTTCAAAATTAAAGCACAAGAGTAGGGGAACTAGACGGAGTCAGCTGAGGCAAGCTGATTGGTCAGCCAAGGCAGACAGATCGAATGATGGAAATAGGGGAGCAGGTCAATGAGAACCAGCACATATGATGAAGGATATGGATGCACAAAAAGAATATCGAGCACAGGCCAGATGGTGACTGAGGAGGAGGAAGGCAATGAATGGATGCGATGGGGTAGACACCCCTGATGCGGTGGGGAAGGGTAGTGAGAAGGAAATAGAGGAGCCATGAGGGAAGGCAGATGAGCCATGATAGGTATGGAGAAAAAATCAAAGCAAAGAAGCAGGGAAGCAATCGACTATGGATGATGAGGAGAGGCGCCATGAGTGGATTAAATCCCAATGGCCGGAATGAGAAAAGGCAGCTGGCAGGAGAGAAGGAATCAGGAATCTGAGACACACGGCAGGAGGGCCGCGATTCGAGAAGGCAGCTTAGGGACCATGATGGGCAAGCTCAAAGACATGCGAATGCTGACTGAGCATGGAAGGAATCCTAGGAGGTCAGTAGTAAAGGAGAATGGCAGAAGGATGATTCAAGGCCAGGAGGGGAATCCAAGGGGGCCGGCATGAGGAAGAACTTCAGGACATCGAAGCAGAGGAGGAGGAGGCCAAAGCAGGGAGACAAATACGCTGAGGATGGTGGAGGCAATGTGGGGTAAGAATGAGGAAGCCAGAGTAACGGCCTCAGCAGGAGTCAATAGGCTAACTGCGGCGATAGAACTGCAATAAAACATGGAGACAATGCCCTGAAAACAGGTGGAGCAATGCAGTGCACGAATCTGCATGTAGAAGGATAGCATGAAAGAGCAGCACAATTAAGATCAGAGGAAACCAGTGACTGATGTAAAGAATTAATGATGCCATATAGAGCAGCTATGGGTAAGCTGAAACACACAGATAAGGAATGCAAGTGCAGGACAGCAGTTTGAGGGAAGTGAGCAAAGATAAGCACAATAGGAAAGCTCCAAAAGGAAGGTGGGGGGCTGTTTTTTTTTTAGAATAGGGTGGAGGAACATCTATGCCACCAATGTTATACCACACAAATCCATCAGATAGTCTCTGCCAACAAGAAGGAAAGCACTCTGAATGGAGCAGCTAGGCAGAGAGTACGACGAGCACCAGAAAATGACACGCAGTAGAGAGAAATTAAATATGTAGAACAGGATAGCACAGCGCTGAGGTTTGCCATCTACCTATGCAATTGCTGCAGCACACTCCGCAGCGAAATCTAAAGCATGCACTAACTCACTTGGAGCAGAGGGAGCAGCCAGTGGCAAAGCAACAGGAATGGCAGGTGTCACCGAACCAGAGCGGGACTGAAACACAGCAGGTCTTCAACCGTGACTGCAGAGCGGCTAGGCAGAGCATCAGCAATACGACTGTGGCCAAAACAGCCTGACATTCTGCAACTGCTGCATGCTGCGCTGCAGGAAGTTCGGGAAGCTCACCAAACTGAAGGAACGTCTGCTTACCCGATAGCGATACTCACTATAGTGAGGGACAGTGTAGAGTAAACCAAGGTAAATAGGGGGGCAGACCATGGAGAACGCCATTCGGCAATGGGACGCTCCCCTACCCCTCATAGTCCAAATACAAGTTCATCAAGGGAATACAAAAGAGCGAGGCAAAGCAGCAGAAATGAGGAGTGAGGCACTAGACACACGCTGGGGAGAGGAGTCAGGAAACCGGAGCAATGGCAAAGTGAGGGGAAGAAAGGACCAGGCGGGCAGGGGGTTGAGAGCAGATGCAGAAGGAGAGGTGATATCCATGGAGCAAGCAGTATGTAGAGAATGGGAGCTAGGATGGGCCAGAAGCAGATGTGAGAAGGGGCAGCAGAAAGAAATGAATTACAGGAACGAGAATGGATGACGGAGCCCCTGAACGCAATGAAAATGAATCCTTGGAGAGTCCAGGATGAGTGACGTTTTGAGGTCGATGGAGGAGTAACGCTCTTGCTCTGCCCATTGAACCTAGGGCTTAAAGCCCTCCCAATGTAGCAGGACTAGATAATATTGTCCTAAGATGTTAATTCTTTCAAATGACTGATTTGTACAAATAGTATATTATATATAGAATAATGCATGGGGAAGTATGGTTTATGAGGATTTTATGCACACCCAAGGTGTGTGATGCCCCATAAACCCCGAGGTTGAAGCCCAAGGGGTTTATCCAGGCATCACACACTGAGGGTGTGCATAAAATCTGAATTTCCAGACTGCCCCATATTTAATTTTTTATATTTACTGGTGTCTCTTCTGTCTGTCTGAATCGGTGCCCACTGTAAAACGGGAGGTCGTTGCCATTTTTGAGGTGTTTTTTACTTTTTTACAGGTTTGGAATTTATGTGTAACCATTTGTTTTTCAGTCAGTAGAGATAGCTGGTGTGTGAGAAGGGAGCTGTTTCATGTACCGGTTCAGTGTAGTGCGAGATGGCAGCGCAAGCGAAGGGAGCCGCAGAGCTTGTCAGTTTCATTTTCAGTACTGCTTTTAGCTTTTTTTTTCCCCCTGTCTTTGAGTGTGGCTTGCATTTCCATGGAGACAGGTTATGCTGACAGCTTTGTTTTTTTTTTCCCGATCAGAATTAGGAGCCGTTTCGTTTTGTATTTTCTTTTTTTTTTTTTTACAAGTGTGCTGTGACTGCTGTTGAGAGACACAAGGTAAGGGAGCTATGGCGCTTCTTGTTTTACTAGATATGCATTTGAGCATGACTTTTATTTTCATCAGGTATTTCTTGGAAGAGGGATTTGGTGCCTGGACTGAGGGTTCCTGCGATGCGCTCTGACCACGATGGAAGAGCATCTGCTGGGTATAGAGAAAGGTTATGGGGGTCACGCAGGCAAACTCTGTTATTCATGGATTGTTATTCATACGTGTGAATAACGGAGTTTGCCAGCCACTGCCCACAAGTGATAACAGTGCTTAACCAGTAAATACATCATCTTTATGGTGTGATGTGTGAATGCAGAATAATTAAAGAAGTTTGTTGAATATATGGAGAAAAGTAATACAAATTTGAAGATTGCTACTAAATGGAATAAGTTTGGTGCCCACTTACTGGATCTTGATATCATAAAAGACAAGAATAATAGGATTATAACGGTCTTATACAATAAGGAAACAGACCGTAATTCACTTTGTCATTTTAATAGCTCCTCCTGCCATAGAAAATACTCCAAAAAACCAATACAGATAGAACTGTAGTACAGATCAAAATTTTGATGAAAGAGTAGATGAACTGGGTAAGGAGTTTGTAAACCAGAGCTATAACACAGAATGTAATGACAGAAAAAGGTATTTTACAACATGTTTAGATTATGGAACCCTTTTGGAACCTACAGTAGCGATAAATCATTGTCTCATACTTTAGGTGAGCAACAGAGTGAAGCTTACACTTTGGATCCAAGTGAGATGCCAAAACCATTGTGCGCCTAGATATTCTTCTCAGTCCTACAAAGTTAAATAAATCATAGAGCATGATGGGTACATTTTGGAGGCTGAAGTTATTTGGCTCAGTCTGCTTGGGCTTTCTGTTACTAGTAACCTTCTGGATGTTTCTGTGCTTCTAACCTCAGCTAGGATCATATTTCAGGTAATTGTGTTTAAATTTCTGTGTGTTCTTTCACCTAGCAGTAGTTGCAGAAGTTGTTTAGCTCAGTCTGCTTGGCCTTCCTGTTGTTAGTAACCTTCTGGAAGTTTCTGTGCTTCTAACCTCAGCTAGGATCGTATTTTAGGTCACAGCATATGGAGTCGAAGCTAAGGGGCATTAGGAGGACGGTCACAAGTGTACAGGTCAGATTCTGGGAGTTAGGGGGTGCAGAGAGTGGCAAGTCTGTGCAGGTGGTTTCACTGATTGTTTTTCTTTTTACATAGGCAGGGAAGCACCGGAAGACCCAGCCCACCCTCCCCATCCCTCCCCGGCATGTTCACACTTACAGGTTCAGTATAGGTGCTCATATTAAACTTCAAACCTCTGTACTGTATAATATTGTATTCATGCAACTGATTGTAAATAACTGTATATATGGAACTGAATTTTTTTTAATTTTGATTTATTATATCTCAGATTACAAATACTGTTGAGAAAATATTTTCTTTTACAAAGGTTCCACGTCAAAATGAAAAATGCGTGGTAAAAAGTGAATATACATAGATGAGAGATAAGAAAAGATTCCAATGGTACAAACAATGATTTGCAAGACAGTCAATAGTCAGTGGACAATAGTTGAAACTTACAAATAATATAGGAATATTATCTACAGGAGATCAGCCAAAAAGGCGTTGTCAGTTGTGTACAATCTCTATATTTGAAAGACAGGAACAACATTCCAAATGATGCAGGCATAGCTTTGCAAACAGTAAGTTATCAGAGGACACACGTCTAAAACTTACAGATAATACAGGGATACTATCTACAGGGGATCAGTCTAAATGGCATTGTCAGTTATGTACAATCTCTATATTTGAAAGATAGGAACAACATAACAACATTCCAAATGATACAGGCATAGAACAGGAAGTTGTCAGAGGACACAAGCAGAAACTTACAAATAATAATGGGATGCTAAGTACAAAGAAATCAGCTAAATGGCCATGGGAGTTATGTACAATTGCTATACTGAGCATAGGGGAGCGAAAGGAGGAGAGAGAAAGAGTGGACAGGAAGAGCAAGAGGGAGTGAAATGAAAAGGAATAGGGGTAGAGGGGAAACAGTGGTGAGAGTGCTGGGAAGGGGCAGCAGGCAAAATGTTAGATGAGTGGCAAGTACGACTATGGAAGGTGGAAGGCTCAGGGGAAACAGTCACAGCTGCTATCCACAGTGAGGTGTTGTCGAAGCTTGTATTTGAACGGGCCAAGCTTGTCTTGGCACATTCAAATACAAGACTGGAGGATGGCTCACGTGGTGCCCCTTCACAAGAGTGGACCCAAGGACCAACCGGGCAACTACAGACTGGTAAGCTTGACTTCCATAGTGGGGAAGTTGATGGAGACCATTCTAAAAGAGTGGCTGATAACCTTTCTCGATAGTAATGGTGTACAGGATGAGAGACAGCATGGGTTTGTCTCGGGAAGATCGTGCCAAACTAACCTGATCATCTTCTTCGACTGGGTCACTAGGGCGGTTGATGAAGGCCACGCTGTGGATGTCCTGTAGCTGGACTTCAGCAAGGATTTCGACTCGGTGCCCCATGGGAGGTTAATGAGCAAGCTGAGGGATGTGGGGGTGCAGGAGAAACTGGTTGGGTGGGTTGAGAGATGGTTGCAGGACAGACAACAGAGGGCAGTTGTAAGGGTCGAGACATCCAAGCCAAGGCCAGTAACAAGTGGGGTACCGCAGGGTCCAGTGCTGGGCCCTGTTTTGTTCAATGTCTTCATTAGAGACATTGCAGAGGGGGTCAAGAGTAAGATCAGCCTGTTCGCAGATGACACTAAGATTTGTGCAAAAATGGAAAATGAGGAAGGGAGGCAGGCACTCAAGGATGATCTAGCTAAACTCGAACACTGGTCTAGGGAGTGGCAGTTGGGATTTAATGCTAAGAAGTGCAAGGTCATGTACCTCAGAGCTAGAAATCCCAGGACCAGCTACTGGCTGGGGGGAGTGCAGGAAACAGCTTAAGAGGAGGTAAGAGACCTCAGGTAATAGTCACAGGGGACATGAAGGTATCAGCACAGTGTAGGAGGGTGGCAGCAAGGGCAAATAGAATGCTGGGGTGCATTGCCAGAAGGATCACCTCTAGAAAGGAGGCGGTCATCCTGCCCTTGTATAGATCACTGATGAGGCCACACTTGAGGTACTGTGTGCAGTACTGGTACCCATACCTCAAAAAGGATGTGAGATTATTGGAGGGGGTGCAGCGCAGGGCTACAAAAATGATCATGGGACTGGGGAAGTTGCCATATGAGGAAAGATTGAAGGAGATCAATGTATTCGCTGGAAGACAAAGGGAAAGAGGGGACATGATAGAAACCTTTAAGTACTTGAAAGGCATAAACAAAATCAGAGAGGGAAGATTGTTCTGCTTAAAGAGGGGAAGGGTCACTAGGGGCACAGTCTGAAGTTGGAATGGAGAAGGTCCAGGAGTGAGATGAGGAGGCACTACTTTACAGAGAGAGTGGTGGCGAGATGGAACGCACTGCCGAAGGAGTTAATCGAACTGAGGATAGTGGATAGCTTTAAGCGGGGTTGGGATAGAGTCAAGGGCAGGATTAGTACAGACAAGAACACAAAGGGAAGGGAAGACCAAGAAAGGGGATAAAGGGAGGGGTTTGGGTGGGGATGGGGCAGCTGTAGTAATATGAAACTAAGAGCTGCACAATTAGGCAGACTTGATAGACCTGTGGTCCTTTTTCTGCTGGCAATTTTGTATGTTCGTATGTCTTCAGTGGAGATGTCTCTATGGAGAGAGTTAATCCATAATCCATGTAAGCAAATTGTCTTTGTCCCAGTGAGGTATGGCACTGAGGTACCTTGAGTAGCTGGTTTTCAGATCCATGTGTGCGGTGAGGATTGCTGAATGAGCACAACAGATTTTGAACACCTATAGGCATAAGACCAAGCATTGTTTTTTTGCCCAACAGGCAGGTTCAATATTTCATCTGCCCTTTTAACTGGAGCCAGCTGGATTGGGTGTAGAGATCACAAGTATGAGTGAGACGAGCTGCTCCAGTGATGAGTCTACATGCTTTATTAAGTGCAATGGTGATCCGCCCAAGGGCCGTATCAGTGGTGGAGCCGTAGATGACCAGACCATAGTCAATCAATGAGATTATTCAGCTGTGTATTGCCAAACCTAAGGCTTCAGGGGTCAGGCAGCACTTATGTCTATGGAGCAAACCAATTCCGTATATTGACTGCTTTGGCAATGTTATCAATGTGTACACTGAATGATAAAGTGCTAGCAATGGTTACACCAAGGCTTTAGAAATGATGGACTTGTTCCAGAGTGGTCCCCAGGCAATTTTTAGTGATAAGCTGATGGTGTTTGTGCTTGTTGTGGGAGGTACTGAAAAGCATGACTTTGGTCTTTTTGTAGTTTAGTATCAGCTTATGACTACTGAACCACTTCTCCACACTTGCAAATCCAAGTTGCAGCTGGTTTTCAAGACGTTTTGGATCTGAGTTTCTAGTGAAGATAACGGCATCATCTGCACAGAGAAGGATCAGTTAATGGCATGAGTTTGGAAGGTTATTCAAGAAGAGACTGAAGAGGAGGTGTCCCAGTATGGACCCTTGAGGTACTCCAGAGTGAACTGGTGCATTTCAGATAGGATGTTGGAAATTTTCACTTGTTGGATATGATTTGAAGGTAGCTTTTGAACCAGGCTGTGAATTCACTGGAGAGCCCAATGCTGGACAGTTGTTCAAGTAACAGTGTGTGGTGTACTGTGTCAAATGTCTTAGACAAATCTGTAAAGGCTGCTCCTACCAAATGGCCCTGGTCCAGAGAACTATGGATGTAACCGGTAAATTCCAGCAAAGTAGTGGTAGTACCATGCCTTTTTCTGAACCCATGCTGCTGGGTACATTGAATGTTGTATTTTTCAAAATAATCAACCAACTGATCTGCAACTATGTGCTCCAGAGCTTTGGACAGAGGTGGAAGAATTGAGATAGGCCGATAGTTCACATGTTGGGCCTTATCTCTACTTTTGTGGACTGGAGTTACCATTGCCAATTTCTACTTTTGAGAAAATTGTGCTAATTTTAGTGATAGGTTTAGGAGCCTGGTTAATGGGGCTAGGACTTCTTCAAGAGTGAGGGCCACCAATTTCAGATCCAATGAGTCGCTACTGTATCTTGATTTTCCTAATGCCTTTTGGATATGTCTTCTGGCCTCCTGTGTGAAATCTCTTTGAAATAAAAGGGAGGGTGATCCAAGGTTAGGAAAACATTCCCAGAAAGGCTTGGTGGGTTAGTAGTGTCAAAAAAGTTGTGAGGAAGGACACTGCTAAGGTCCGTGAATGCACCATTGAATGTGTTAGCAATGGTTACTGGGTCCAGTGTTGGTGTGCCAGCAATGTCTAGAACAGTTGGAGCAAGTTTTGGGGTTTTCCCTGTGACTTCCTTTATGTTGTTCCAAAACATTTTGCCATCATCCCAATTGTTAGTTAGCTGTTCTGTATAGAATTTGCTTTTTGCAACGCGGATGTCTCTGGTACAAGCATTTCATGCTTTTTTGTAGTTTTGAATGTCTGCTTACTTACCAGTGCCATGGGCTAGATGCCAGAGGTGATCTCTAATTTTCATGTGGCCTAGGAGTTCAGGGATGATCCACGGATTGTTGGAGCCATTAATTTTTTGTTTCTTCAGGGTGGCATGAATGTCACATGCAGCGTTGAAGGAGCAGATGAAATATTCTAGTGCTGTGTCAACATCATCAGCTGAATCAACTGGTGACCAATCATGTTCTCTAAGGTGCGATTTAAGTGTTTCAAGGTACCCTCAGATTAGGACCCTGCTGGTTATTGTCTTGGGGGGGGTGATGAATTTGTTAGACCAATGACAAATGATCGGGGAATGATCACTGATCATGTCTGGAAGGACGGCGATATTTGAGATGTGCTCTAGATGACTGGAAAACAACCAGTCAAGCAAGGTGCTTGTTCCCATCCTGTAATTTGTTCTGGTAGAGGAGTCAATTAGCTGAGTGAGGTGGACAGCAGAGACAGCGTCCTTATAGGAACTAGCTCCAGGAGAGAGCCAGTTAATATTGAAGTCTCCCATAATAACTATTTCCGAATTGTGTTGCAAACTATGAATAGTTTCCATTATGGTATTAAAGCCAATATCATACTCTTTTGGGGGTATATATACGAATGCCACAGTATGTGCTTTGTTATGAGCACCTAGTAGTAATTTGATAGTAAGGACTTGTGAGGAGTTCCCGGTTGGGGGCATAGGTAAGGCATGCTCCATGAGTGTATTGTTGAGATAAATTGCACAGCCACCCCCTCTTTTTGCAATCCTGCCCTGCCTAAAAATAATGTAACCTGGTAGGGCAACTGCAGAGTCAGGGGTCTTGGGTGTAAGCCAGGTCTCAACAATAGAGAGAGAACATCTGGATTATGCTATTTAACAAAGACTTGCAAGTCATCAAATTTAGAGAGAAGGCTGCAAATGTTGATAGATGCCAGCATGATAGTTCCTTACTATTTTTATGCCACAGGGTGTTTTTTGTTGGGGGGGGTCCTGGATTAGGCTGTACATTACTGGATATTAGCAGTAGTAACAAAATAAGCCTAAAGAGGTATAATCTTAGCTACCTGAAATTGGATACATTCTTCCACCTCCAGGCTGAGCACTGGCTCCTTTTAGGTTGCGCAAAAGTGAAGCAGGGCATGAGAGTCAATGGGGGTGGAAGATATCTTGCAGACCCCAATCAGCCTCCTTAATGGGAAATCTCAAATCCAATCTTGAGCAGTCATGGTGATATTTAAATCAGAGTGGACAGTAGTTGTAGTACCACGGGCAACATAATCTCTGTGTAGAGGGGGATAGTGTGGCTGTGTAAGGTTCCACGACCCTAAGAATCCTGCTGGTGTGAGTGCTAGGAGTAGAAGGAGTAGGTGTATGAAAGGATGAGTGTGTGCCATACCAGATGAGGAGAAATTGAGAGGTTAGGGTGAAGAAAATGTACTGGAGGGCCTGATAAACCAGTATCAGCTATGCACAGTCACAAGAAAAGAGAGACAAAGGGCTTAACTTCTGTGCCCTCTAGGGGTTTCTTCTTATAATGTGCATATGGGAAAGTGGACACTTAGAGTTCAACATGTGACCTTCTAAAGCTATATAACAAATTGCCGGATAGGTGGGTGGGAGGAGGGAAGGAGGGTGGGGAAATCTTTACAGAGCAGGCGGTGGGCAGAGGCTCTGTTTAGGCCATGCCGCAAGTCCGCTGGGGAGTGTTGGGTCGACAGACAGCAAGATGTGGGTGGCGATTCCTAGCTGCACCTCTGGTCCAAGGGGGCATGCCCGTTCAGGGCCTCCAAATCTAGTGGAAGGAGGGAAAGAGAAAGCAGGATTTAGCTTACCAGTAATCGGGGGCGAGGGAGACAGACAAAGGCAGATAAATCAGGTAAAGGAGACAAAAGGCAGACTAATCGGGGCGGGGGGGGGAATGCAGACAGAGTAGGAGACTGAGAGCCAGCAGGTGGTGAAGCCAAAGTTTTCAGCTCAGCAGCTCAGGGGAGATGGCAAAAGAGGCAAGGAAAGGGGGAAGGGTAGGAGAAGCAAAAATAAGTGAGATTAATATTAAATTAAATGAGAGAGGCAAGAGCAGGGTGAGGGCTACAGAACAGAAATGAGCAGTCAGCATACACAGCCCTAAAACTTTCCCTAGGCAATGTAGGCAATATTCTGTACTGTTTAACAAGCCTTCACAAATAATTGTTTACAGTTTATCAAGCCTTCACAAATTACAAAAATCAGTACTGGGCTGTAATCAGATTAAATAAAAACTGTAAAGTCCCTAGTGGTATGAGAGGAGGAGCAGAAATGCCCAGAGGTTTCATGCAGTAGCCAATAGGCGACCAGGCAGTGAAGGAACAGCCAACCAAAAAAAAGGAATAGTGGCGCCCAATTTCAATGTTGGCACTGTTTCAAAATTAGCATACTTGGGCAGAAACTTTCAGTTGGGCAGTTCATTTGACAGCAGGCAGTGGGCAGCGGCTCTCTGTTCAGGCCGTGCCGCAAGTCCACTATGGAACACCGGGACACAGACAGCAAGAAGCAGGTGGCAGCTCCTAGCTGCACCGCTGGTCCTTGGGGGAGCACCCATTCAGGGTCTCCAAGTCTGGGAAGAAACTTTCAGTTGGGCAGTTCATTTGAGAGTAGACGGCGGGCATCTGTTCTCTGTTCAGGCCATGCTGCAAGTCCACTGGGGAGTGCTGGGTCAACAGACAGCATGAAGTTTGTGGCAGCTCCTAGCTGTACCACTGGTCCATGGGGGAGCGCCCATTCAGGTTCTCCATGTCTGGGAAGAAACTTTCAGTTGTGCAGTTCATTTAAGAGTAGGTGGCAGGCAGTGGCTCTCTGTTTGGGCCGTGCTGCAAGTCCACTGGGGAGTGCCGGGTTGACAGACAGCAGAAGCGGGTGGCGGCTCCTAGCTGCACTGCTGGTCCATGGGGGGAGCACCCGTTCAGGTCCTCCAAGTCTGGGCAGAAACCTTCAGTTGGGCAGTTCATTTGAGAACAGGTGGCAGGCAGTGACTCTCTGTTCAGGCCATGCTGCAAGCCCACTGAGGGGCACTGGGTAGACAGACAGCAAGAAGCAGGGGGCGGCTTCTAGCCACACTGCTGGTCCATGGGGAGCACCCATTTAAGGCCTCCAAGACTGGGCAGAAACTTTCAGTCAGGCAGTTCATTTGAGAGCAGGCAGTGGGCAGTGGCTCTCTGTTCAGGTCACACCGCAAGTTCGCTGGGGAGCGCCGAGTCGACAGATAGCAAGAAGCATGTATTGGCTCCTAGCTGTGCTGCTGGTCCATGGGGGGGGGGCACCCATTCAGGGCCTCCAAGTCTGGGCAGAAACTTTCAGTTGGGCAGTTCATTTTAGAGCAGGCAGCAGGCAGTGGCTCTCTATTCAGGCCACACTGCAAGTCTGCTGGGGAGTGTTGGGTCGACAGACAACAAGAAGCTGGTGGCAGCTCCTAGCTGCACCACTGGTCCATGGGGGGAGCATCCATTCAGGGCCTCCAAGTCTGGGCAGAAACTTTCAGTCAGGCAGTTCATTTGATAGCAGTTGGTGGGCAGTGGCTCTCTGTTCAGGCTGTGCTGCAAGTCTGCTGTGGAGAGCCAGGTCAACAGACAGCAAGAAGCAGGTGGCAGCTCCTAGCCACACCACTGGTCCATGGGGGAGTGCCGTTCAGGGCCTCCAAGTCTGGGCAGAAATGTTTAGTTGGGCAGTTCATTTGAGAGCAGGCAGTGGGCAGTGGCTCTCTGTTCAGGCCATGCTGCAAGTCCGCTGGGGAGTGCTGGGTCAACAGACAGCAAGAAGTGGGCAGCGGCTCCTAGCTGCACCATTGGTCCATGGGGGGAGTGCCTGTTCAGGGCCTCCAGGTCTGGGCAGAAACTTTCAGTCGGGCAGTTCATTTGAGAACAGGCAGTGGGCAGTGGCTCTCTGTTCAGGCCATGCTGTAAGTCTGCTGGGGAGTGCCGAGTCAACAGACAGCAAGGAGTGGGCAGTGGCTCCTAGCCGCACTGCTGGTCCATGGGGAGAGAGCCTGTTCAGGGCCTCCAAGTCTAGAATGTAAATAACTCGTTTGTACAAAATTATGTGATTTTATGTTATATTCTCATGTATCTATTCTATGTATGTATACTGTTGTAACCCCCCCAGCCCCATGTCACACCTGGCAATGAGCCTCAGCTCTGTGTGCTTTCCCTAGTTATCAAATGTTTAAATAAATAAAAAAAGAAAAAAATTATATCTTCCTGCTTGGGACAGGAGGTAGGTTAGAGAGGAAAAAAAAGGGTGTCCACGGAATTAGGGGCACTGGGGTACTGCATTTAAAGCAAGACTAACACAGGACCTAAGAGTAACTATATCATATAGCAAAAAAAAAAAATCACATTTCGGTCATCTTAACCACAACATAGAAATGAGCATGGATATTGTAAATTGCCCCGTGGAGCACTATTCTATGGACAGCACATCTGGAATCTTGGACACTGCTCCATATGCTGGACTCTTGATGGACTCAGAGCCCAGCTACGGGAAGCTACAAATCAAATCCTCCAATTGCAGCACCAAATGTATGCTAAGAAACACAATCACCCCCTTGCTCCTGCAGTACCATTACTGGCAGGAAGCTTCTCATCCACAAAGGAAGGCTTGCCCAGGTGGTTGGCAGGTAGCAAGGGGAAAGGAAAACAAACAGCAAATCAGCGCAAGAACACAACTTTCACCTGTCAATGGCCAGCCATTACGCACCTCTGGGGAGAACAACTGACGGAAGCCCCTCTGCAAAAAAATGCAAACCAGACTAATGGCGTCTGGACTCAGAAAAGCATGCCAAAGCAACCTATGGCAAGGACAGCGCAAGCAAACAGAAATTGCTTATTGTAGGTGATGTCATGATAAGGGGGCATGGAGAACTACTTAGAACAGCATGGCAAAACAGAGGTAGCCATCAGGTGTCTCCCAGGAGCCTCTGCCAAGAGGGACACAGACTATATTGTGCGGATAGTATGAGGGGTAGGGGAGGGTTCGGGGGTCTTGGTACCCATTGGGACCAATGACCTGGTGAACAGCACAGTGGAAGAAACCAAACAGCACCTTATGCAGCTAGGTGACAGATTGGCCACCCATTCGAACCCTCTTGCCTTCTTGGAGGTCATCCCGGTATGGGGAAAAGGAGGCAGCACCCAGAGAATCAGGATGAGTGACATTGTAGAATTCAATACATGGCTGCGGGCATGGTGCCAGGACAAGGGGCACCACTTTGTCGGAGACTGGAAAAGGTTTTGGGAAAGGGAGTTCTTTGCTTTCGATGGGCTGCACCTAAACAGGGAGGGGAAAAGAGCTCTAGGGCAAACATTTGATGTCTACATTGCTAGTTTAAACTAAAAGGGGGACAAGGTATGGGCTCCCTGCAACCAGCAGAAACCTGGTCGTAGCTCCCCAAAAAATCCCATGGTCAAGGGCAAAAGTAACATAGATAAGGACTTAACAACAAAAAGTCATATCCAGTACAAAAATATGGGGAGTGGTAAAATTAAGACTTCAAACAGTAAGCATCGAACATGGGCTGACATGTACATAAATGCGTGCAGCCTGGCAAACAAGTTGCTGAATCTCACTGCCATGCTGGTATCAACTAACATTTACTGGGTAACAGTATCAGAGACCTGGTTCAGCAAACATCATACCTGGGATACAACAATCCCAGGGTATAACCTCTATCAGAAAGATAGGGAAGGAAAAAAGGGAGGAGGGGTCACTATAAATGTCAAGGAAGACATAGCAGCAACAGAAATCCAAGAAAATCTAGATAAGATGGAAGACCTGTGGGTCATGCTAAGAACTGAAAAGGGAGAAACCATCCATCTCAGAGTGATCTACAGGCCCCCAGGACAAAATGAGGAGTTAAACAGAGAACTACTAAAATCCATCCAGAGGCCGGTCTGGTGGTGCTGAGGGCTGAGGCGATGCCTTATCTTGCACTATGCCAGTGATCTGGGTTCAGGAATGGACTTGGGTCATCAGGGTGCCAGCACGGGGAGGAGGGATCAGAGCAGGATTGAGCAAGCAGGAAGGCAGCTCTCCTCTCCTGTGGGTAGTTGCCACCCCCCCCGTAGTCCTGCTGCCACCGGGTGGATGTCTGGTAGTTAGAGTAGGCGGCAGGGGCAACGTGAAGGGAGGACACCTTGAGACGTGGTGTGCATATGCCTCTACATGCGTGTGCATGTCTAAGGTAGGAGGCTGGGATCAGGGATAAAAAACGCAAAAATAAAACTACCATAAAAATCTATATGGAAAAAAAAATCCATCCAAAAGATGGCAGAAAAAGGGACATAATTTTGATGGGGACTTTAACTTACCGGACATCAACTGGGAAAAATCTCACAGCTGTGTCATCCAGGAGTAAGGACATGCTAGTGGGTCTAAAAAATTCAGGCTTGATACAGCTCGTATCAGAACCTACCAGAAAAGGAGTGCTCCTGGACGTGATCCTCACAAATGGAGACAGGATCACTGATACTGGGGTGGGAAACCACTTGGAGAAACAGTGACCACCATTCAATATATGTCAAGGTTGCTACGGGAAAAGGAACAAGTCATACAAAGGCAAAAGTTATGGACTAGGAAAGTGGACTTCATGAAGATGAAGATTTGCTTAGCAGCAAGTCTCAGGAATATGCCATATAAGCTGGAAGTTGAAACCAGGTGGGCCAGGTTAAAAGAAGCCATAAATGATGCAGCTAGTCAATGCTCGAAAATGGTAAACAAGCCTAAAAGAAAAAGAAAACTACTCTGGTTTACAAAAGAAGTTGTGGAAATTGTAAGAGAAAAATGAAGGGCATTTAAAAAATACAAGGGTGAAAAAACTGAAGAAAACAAGGAAAACTACAAAAACATACTAAGGGAATCAGCGAAACTAATCAGGAAGGTGAAGGCACTTATGGAGACGAATATAGCGCAACAGGTCAGTAGCAGGGGCAAAACCTTTTTCAGATACATCAGAGAGCTGAGAAAGGTTAAAGGAGGGATCATCAAGCTGGCAAGGGACACTGGAGGGCACATGGAAGAAGGCCAGGAAAAGGCAGAAATATTGAACAAATATTTCTGCTTAGTCTTCCCTAAAGAGGATAAAGGAAATGGACCAGCGGGAAGCAAGGAAGCAAACTCAGTCATAGAAATGGATACCAGCCCTTTCACTGAGGAAAGGGTCCTCAGGGAACTGGATAAATTGATGATGGACAAGACAATGGGCCCAGATAGACTCCATCCCAGGATCTTAAACGAAATAAGGGAAGTCCTGGCTGCACCTCTGGCAACACTATTCAGCGAGTCACTGGAACAGGGAGTAGTGCTAGCAGACTGGAAAAGGGTAAACATTGTGTCACTTCATAAAAGTGGGAGCAGAGTGTGTAGAAAACTATAGACTAGTCAGTCTCACTTCCATAGTGGAAAAACTAATGGAAACCCTTCCAAAGGAAAGGTTAATAGAGTTTCTTGAATCAGATGGGTTATAGGATCCAAAACAACATGGATTCAAAGCAAGCAGATCCTGCCAGACTAATCTGATTGACTTCTTCAACTGGGTGACAAGGGTTGTTGACCAAGGAGGAGCAGTGGATGTGGCCTATCTCAACTTTAACAAGGCCTTTTATTCTGTCCCACACAGGAGGCTCCTAAAGAAACTCAATAATGCCAGGATAGGGATCAAAGTTGTTAGATGGGTGAGAAATTGGCTACATGGAAGGATCCAGAGAGTAGTGATGAACCAAAGTCACTCCGGCGTGGGCGAAGTGACCAGCGGTGTGCCGCAAGGATCGGTACTGGGTCCAGCCCACTTCAATTTGTTCATAGGCAACATCACACAGGGCTTAAACGGCAAGGTGTGCCTGTTCATAGATGACACTAAAATCTGCAACAGGGTTGACACCCCCGATGGGGTAACTAAAATGGCAGCAGACCTGAAGTTGCTTGAAAAATGGTTGGGGACCTGGCAACTGAGGTTAACTGCAAAACAAATTTGAAATCATGCGCCTAGGAAAAAGTAATCCCAAGGAGCAGTGCTTCATGAATGGAGAAAAACTAATCGCCTCCAACCAGGAATTTGACCTGGGAGTCATCATAATTGATGACCTAAAGGCAACCAAACAATGCAAAAAAAGGCAACACTGAAAGCAAAGTAGCATGCTCAGATGCATCAGGAGGGGCATAACCAGCATGAAGAGGGAGTTAATTATGTCACTTTACAGGTCCTTGGTGAGGTCCCACCTGGAGTACTGCATACAGTTCTGGAGGCCCCACCTCAGGAAGGACATAGAATGGAGGCAGTCCAGAGAAGAGCAACTAAGATGGTGAGCAGGATGCACTTGAAGCCTTACGAGGAGAGACTGAGAGAGTTGAATATGTACACACTGGAGCAGAGAAGGGATGGGGGGACATGAGCAAAACCTTTAAATGTCTCAGAGGCATAAATAGGGAGGAAATGACTGATCTCTTTCAGATACACAGTCAAACTAGAACAAGGGGCCACAAAAAAGATTGAGAGATGGCAAACTCAGAAGAAACACGAGGAAGTTTTTCTTCACTGAGGGAGTTGTAGAACCATGGAACAGGATCCCAAAAGTGTTGGTGGAGTCAAAAACAATAAATGAGTTCAAGGGAGCTTGGAACAGACACAAAGGAATCCTGGTACATGGTAGTATAAAATAAATCGGGGTGGGGGTAGCTTAAAATAGAAACAACAGGCAGACTAGATGGACCGGATGGCCCCCTTCTGCTGACACGTTCTATGTTTGTATGTAATTAAGTTTCAGTGGTTTACGTGGCTGTCTGTGAAGGCCAAGCATTCTGTGTATGACAGTAAAACGTTCTGTAAATTGAAAGTCTGACTTGAAGACCATTTACTTGCTTTAGACAAAAGAGATCAAGATAATCCTCTTGCATCACATGTAAAATGAGGTAGTTCTCATGATTTCAGATTTCAGGGGAATGAACGAGTATATTCAGGCCCCAGAAGAGGAGATCTGGGGAACAAATTTATCCATAGGGAGGCATTTTGGCAGTATAAACTGTATGCCTATAAGCACTGTGGACTCAGTGAAAGATTTCAACAGGGCCCCTTTTTAGTTTAGCTTGAAAGTTGATAACTTGTTCTGCGGCTGTTTATTAATTCTGTGATTTTGTTTTTCAGATTTTGTTCCTGAATCATCTTGTAGGAGGTATCCGCTCTATTCAGGCACATGTGTGCGCATAAGATTCAAGTTTATTGATTGACTTAAAAGCCAGTACAATTTATAAGACAAAATGTGAAATCTAAGAAAACATCTGCAATATGCACAGGGCTTACAGTTACATAAGTTCATCAGTTACCATAAAATACATTGCTTGGGACTGATACAATTAACATTTACACAGTTTAATCCTGACTATTAGTATTGCACTTATTTTTTTCCTGACAGATTTGATAACATGATTTGAAGAAATAGTCTTTATGGATGTTGTTATTTACTGTATTATTCCATCTGGAAATATTTTAAAAGTATGGAGGAATTTATACGTACAGTTTTTAACCAGTGCTCAAATTTTTTTCTACTGTTTACTTATGTTGATGTGCTTATTGTATGTTCACTTTTTTTATCACCATGTATAATTTGAACAGTCTTGTTAAATTGCTTGTGATGTAAGGCTTGACCTATGGTTAGCACATGTAACCCCTAGGTGGTGCTACCCCAAGGGCTACTACCCCGCCTGCTTGGCTACTGATAGGTTGAGGGGCCTAGGTTCTATGATGGGTGCCTCCACCCAGAGGTCAGGGTTGATAGTGGTTAAACCAGCTCAGGCAGAGCCCTCTGGGACACCGTGACTCCCCTTTATTCCCACTAGTGGCCCACACAGTTCACGGGAGTTATCTTCCCAATACCCCACATATGAACACAGTTTGCACGTATAGATACCACTTACCCTCGAGACGGATTCTGCAGCACATCTCTGAGGACCCCCCCCCTGTAAAACAAAGGATAAGCAACATACACAAACACAGATTGCAATGCTGGTTCTATAGGTACTGGCACCTCAGACAGTATAAAGTTCAACAATAACAAATCTGGTTTATTCAGGGGACTAGAACATGGGAGGGGGAAATCAGGTTGATTGGCAATATTCAAGTCACAGTACTGTACAGGATTATAGGGTCCAAAAAGTCACACTTTGGGTACCCAGGATGGTGGGGGGCTAGCCAGGTCCGTTGCCCGGGGTTGGCCGGCTGGTGCAGCTGGATGGGGCCCTGTAGGAAGAAAACATATGCACAAACAAATTGTAATCCGGAGCCGGATGGCTCAGTCCACAAACAGAAGAACACACAGCAATCAGTTGACACACTTTGATTAAATGAAGATGCAGGGAGTTACCCCGATTTGTACTCACAAACTCCAAGCCGAGAGCTGAATTGAGGAGGTGGCTCTGGATGGCCAGGATGGGCAGGGCATGGAGATGAGACCCTTGTGGCAGGGCCTAACTGCTTTTGGATAGCAGACGGATTCAGTCCGATTGGCTTTGAGTTCAGCTCCCAGTTTCAGCTCACAACTCACAGAACAAGGGGAAACAGGAATCGTGATCCACTACAAGCACTAGATACATTTATATGTAAAGGAAATTACTATACCAGGCAGCTGCTTCTCGATCCCGATCGCAAGATTCAAGAATGCATGGGACAGACATAAGGCAATTCTTGTGGGGGGTAGGAAGAAATAGGCTGTTGGTTAACTAGGATCTGCGGCCTAACCTGTAGGTAGGGAAAGGGGCAGATTAGATGGGCCTAGCGGTCCTTATCTGCCGTCAAAGTCTATGTTTCTATGTTTCTATGTAAATACTGCAAAACCCGAGAACACACGCAGCAACAGAGTCCCCAACAGGCCGATCGCACTTCTGCAAATCTTCAGTCTTCTACGGGCAAGCCTGGATCTGCACACTTCTTCCTTTTTCTCCACAACTCGGATTCAGTCCGATGAGCACTAGCTAATGGCTACAGGCTGACTTCTGGACCTTACACGTGCTTCCCGCGTGAAGTGCATGCCGCAGCAGAACAGAGCTCCTTCTCTTCTCACAGTCAACTCGCATCTGGCCCTCCAGGAACAGTTCAGGACATTTCCCTTAGGCTCCACACAAGTTTGGTTGATGTATTTGGCTGTCAATCACTGCAGGGCTCCCTCTGTTGGTGCAAAAAAGTGCCAAGGTCCAAACTACAGCTCCCAGAAGCACCTGCCATACATTCCCCTTTTAAGCAGGCTCCAGGTGAGAGTCCAAGTTTTGGTTGGCTCAGGCAGTCTCCATTTTAGGGCTCCCCTAACCCAGTTGGCCCAGATTAGCAGTTCAGGTCCAAAATGGAGGAGCAACACACACTGAGTCCCAGCTGCAATAAAGGCAGGTTAGACAAACTGCAATTTTACTAATGCTCTAAATGATTTCATACAAACAGTTACATCTTTCAGGTGGGCTCCCTCTGCGCTTTTAGCAACTGCAGAAACGGAGCGATCAGACCGCAGCTCGGGCGGGATTCGAGCATTAAATACACAATCCCCTCATTCAAACAGGCAGCTCTTAAAGAGACAGTACTAGAGGCTCTAAAAGCACTCACAGATAAATGGTTTAAACGACGAACACCATTCAGGCTGGAAGCACTTAGCCAGCTCCTAGAAGACTTTTGGGAACCCCCATTTGCAAGGGGGGGGTTACACACACATTCTTGATAAAGTACCTCTGTCATGCGAAACATTGGATGCTAGCCAGGGTTGCTGTTTTTTATCTGTTTTTTTTTTTGTCAAATAAAAGTTATTTATTTGGATTTTGTTAACTGTGTGGGCCCATTGAGACTAGATGCCCCCTTTTTCAGGGGCCACTCGGGTTTAATTATATACAACATTCAATATAAGATTCAAGAACAAAATCAGTAGGACAATACAAAGGTAAGTTTTTTTCTGTGGCAACAACAATGAAGAAATATGACAATTTACAATAAATCAAAACTCAACATGTGATAGTAATTTAGAATAAACAATGGTCATGACTGCAATAACAGTTAATTAAGCAGAAGCATTGACAAGGAGGAAGGAGTGTTTATAACAGAATTATGTAGTAATTCCAGAGAGGCAACTAAGGGTCCTCAGCCCGAGCAAATACACGGACAGTACTTCAGGAGTAGGTCATTGAGGGAAGATTTAAAGGATTTAAAGTTAGACAAAGCCTGTGTGCTGGCCAGTAGGTTGTTCCAAAGCCTGGGTCCACAGAGGCAAAGGACCTCATGCCAGCAGATGTTGTAGATTTTGGGATCAAGAGGAGTGAATGGGAGGAGGAGGATCGAAGGATGCCTAAGAGCATGGAGAGATAAGGTGTGTGTGTGTGTGGGGGGGGAGTACACAACTTTGTGATCCAGGTAGAGAGTGACAAAGTGTATCCTCTTTTCTAGGGAGGGGGCCAGTTTAGTGTGGAGAGGGTAATTCGGTGATGTTCCCTTTTACTAGCAGTCACTGCAAAGTGAGATGGTTGATGGTAAAGGGATTTTAGTTTATTGAGTTCACCCTCTTTGAGAGAATAGAGGACAGGGGGCATCATACAAGATGGTGGGTAGTAAGATACTGTTTGCTATGGATATCCTAGCTTCAATCAAGAGGTAAGGATTCAACCGGTAAAGAAACCCCAGCTTTTGGTTAAAAGTTTTGGTTGCTCTATCAACATGAGGCCTGAGTGAGAGTTCCTGGGCTAGGATGACCCTCACTTACTTGAGTGGGGCTACTGTCTTAACAGGATCACTTCTTAGGGAGTTGATTTTGAGTAGTTTGCTCCTATCAGTGCCTAACTGACTAGGGCCAAAGAGGATGACCTTGGTTATTGTTAACACTGAGCAATAAGCTATTTGCTCTAAGCCATGATTCCAATAAGTGGAAGTCGGCTTTGAGATTCCTCTCATTTCCAGTGACATCACAGCGGCTTTTGTAGAGCACCACATCATCAGCATAAAGAATGACTCTGGCACTGCCACAGTTCTCCAGTAGTTAATTTATGAAAAGAGAGAACAGGAGGGGGCTGAGGATGGGTCCTTGGGGGACCCCATCCATGATATCTCATAGAGAGGAGAGTTACCGTCTCCAATTTACCAACTGCTTAAGGACAGCTAGGTAACTAGTGAACCAAGAGTAGGACAGGTTGACAAATCTGAGTTTTTTTTAAGTTGGGGGAGGAACAACTTGTGATCGACCAAGTCAAAGGCCTTAGTCAAGTCTGTGTAAATTGCCCCTGTTGCTCTTTTAGACTCCAGGGCCTCAGATATATCAGTTGTCAAATGGATTAGGGCAGTGTTGGTCCCATGGTTTTTGTGAAAGTCATGTTGGGCAGCAGTATCCAGAGAGTGTATTTCAGCATACTGCTGGATCTGATTAAAGATCAACCGTTCCAGTATTTTGGATAGCATACATAATATAGAGATGGGTCGGTAGTTTCCAACTATTTCCCTAGCAATACCTTTGTGTATGGGGACTACATGGACCTTCCAGTCACTTTGGAACTTGCCACGCAGTAGGGACATGTTGAATAGAGTGGTCATGGGGGCAGCGTGAAAGTGGGCTCCGAGTTTGAGCAGTCTGGGCTCCAATTTATCATGGCTTGAGGATCCCTCTTCCTTGATTCTCAGGAGCTGGAGAAAGACTTCCCAGTGAGAGACAAACCTAATGTGGAACTCAGGCCTATGGAGTAGGGGTAAGTTGGTGTGAGACAGGTTTGGGCTGTAGGGGGGAGATAACCTGAGAGGAATCCTTGAACTGGGCCAGATCTGTGAAGAACTGATTAAAAGGCTCAGCTGCAAGGGTAGGGTCATTTGTTGATTTTGCATTATACTGTATATCTTGGGGGGACCAGCTTGGCCATTGAGGAGACTATTAATCTGTGACCAAAACTGCTTTGGCTTTTACAGGCTGGAGGATTGTAGTTTTTTGAGATACTGTGCCCTTGCCGTCCTGAGACTGGACTTGCAGTGGTTGCTAATGTTCTATAGTTTTCCCACTCAGGGAGCAGGCCAGAAGCCCTGAAAGAATACCAGACCTTGTCCCTGTTCTTCATGAGCACACGTAATTTTGGGGAGAACCATTTGGAACACAAATCCTTTACCCTTCTGTAAACCATAGGTACATGCTTGTTTATTATGCTGTGTAGGCTGCATTACAAGGTAGAGTGCAGTGTCAACATTGTTCTGCCTCTCTAGTTCAGACCAATTTATAGCTGCCAGATTACTGAGGAAGCCATTTCAATAAGCTGGAAGTAGTCGCGAATGTACAGTAGATGGTTCTCGGAAGGGGTTTGCTGAAGCCATTGTGCCATGTGCAAAAGGTCAGAGAATGGTTGCTGAGAGAGCTAAAATACTGGAAGACTTTATCCTGTCAGTTCTACTGACTAGGATCCAGCTCAAGAGGGAGTGGTTACCTGTCTTTAGATTAGGACGGGGGGGCTCAGTGATGATGTAGCTGAGGTGCAAATCTTAAAGGAGAGCTTTAAAGCAACATGAGCCAGTTTTACTCCAGTTTAAGTCAAAGTCACCATAGACTATTAATTTTATGCACAGGCTAGCATAGGTGTAATATTTGATCTGGTGAAGCAGGCTTTGATGGTGTTCATCTGGTGTTCATCTGGTATCACCCTGTTTTTGCCTTGTGATGCTGAACTGTAACTGCTGGTAAAGTACCTACCACATGTGGTGGTGATGATCTCTGCTTTACTTTTTCCTCATCCAAACAATGAGCCCCCTACACTGAACTTTGCCACTTCTATCCATTCCGTGACCCCCCCTCATCATATGTCACTGGTTTCCATGCTAAAGTGTCATCAGCACTGAGGCACACAACATAACCCTTGCAGGGGGAGCGTGCATATATGTGAGTACCTTGCTTACCAATACTGAAATTCGTCTGGTCACCTGATCCAAGGGGAGTGACAAAACAAAGGAAAAATACCACTAGTTGGTTGGATGAAGCCCAGCCCTGGCCCATCCCCATAACCACTGCAGATCTTGTTCCCTACCTATCCACATCATCTGAGCTTTTCTCTGGTTACTAGTCAATAACTGCATATCCTCCTATCTTCTGTCTGCCACAATGCTGGGATGGTTGGAGTCCCCATCCCAGAAGGATAGTTGCTGATCCCCTGCCCCAGAGACAGGCTGGGGGCATTAGGGATGGCTGGGAATAGATCTTAGAGAGAGTGCAACAGGACAAAGCTCTGTACATGGCATATGGTCTTGATGAAAGGAGGTACTCGTGGTAATGCAAGGGGGCATAAATGCCATATGTGGTGGGATCATGCCATGTCCTATTACTGTGTTCCCATGTATATTAGTTTATGTATGTAATTCATAAAAAGACTCTGTTGCATAAACCTGATTTAAAATGTGGTTTACTGGGGTGGTACAATTCCCTGTGTCCCTTTTGGGTTGGCAGCCCTGTAGCTTTCTAGGTGAGCTGTCTTTTCAGTTCAAACAATATTTCTTTAAATTGTAACAGGGATTTGAACCTCCAGAGCTCCTGTGTTAAATGGGAGGGTGGTATAAGGCTAACAGCAGGGCCATTTAGGCAAGCCTGGGTTACTGGAAATATTGGCCTTAACAAAGGGCCCTGGCTTAAAAAGTCAGTGTGAAGGTGCCGTGGAGTCTAGGTCCTATTGTCTGAGGATTTTTGCATCTGGACTGGAGTAATTACAACTTGTGTGAAACCACTTAAGGACTAAGTGACTCATTGGGAACAAAAGAGTCTGGACTAGCAAAACCAGCTGCGTGTGAGACATGCTGACTCCAGTTACTTGGGGGTGGGGCACACCTGTCTTTTCCTAACCCCCAGCTAAGAAACTTTCAGTTAGACTTTTAAAACTTGAACATGGGTGCTGATTGGTCCTCTCTAAGCATATGACAAGGCCAGCCAATCCCAGTGAGGAACACCAGAGGCAGGACTTTTGAATTATCTTAAAAGAGCCTGAAGAACTTGCCAGACAGACAGACATAAACTCTCTTTCAAAGACTCCTTTGGAAGCAACAGGAAAAGACTTTGGACCCTAGTATGTATTTCCATCAAACAGATGGGAGAATCAGAAACCTACTAAGAACTCTTTTCATTTCCAGAATTAAGGACTTTTAAAGGTAGAACAATATTCACTAGAGTGTAAACAGTATATCTTTTTTTTGTATATTTCCTGCTTTCTTTTCATATCCTGTAACCAATATTAAGAAAAGTATAAAACTTTTTGTATATTATTTACAGTACCTATTTACAAATTAGTAAAGCTTTTGGCTTACTTTAATTCTGCCAGCATCTAGTGTGTGTTGGTTTTGGGAAAGTTTGTTCAAACTAACCTATGCCTGCCTGATGCTTAAGGGCCAGACACTACTGAGATAAAATCCAAGAAGGGACTTTATGAACGAAAGGAGGGGGGGGGGATACAAAAGGTCTCTCAAAAGGGGTCTGTGTGGTTGAACCAGTCTTGGCATTTTATTTCTCGGAAAAGACACATATAGGGTGTATAGGGCATCCCTGAAGGCCTATACGCTCGTATGAATTTTCTGGTTCACTGCACAGTGGCCAAGAGGGTTCTCTCTCAGGAACACAGACTCAAGACTGTATTTGTACCTCTCACATAGGGAGAGGAAGCCCAAGGCCTCCTTGGCAGATGTTTAGTTGTGAAACAGCGAGCATTCTAAAAGGTAGGAGGGGGAGTATACCTGACCCAGATCACAAGGGGATTCACTGTAGCTCAGGCAATCCTGCCCACCAGAGTGGGCTTGTGACACCATGTAATAAAATAAAGGTACACTTCTTAAATACTAAGGTGTGCTGGACAGTTACTCACAGTCCTACACATATAAACATGAATTGTTGTCTTGCACAGTGCAAAAATATTTTTTATACCATATTTATTCCTTTAAAATCAAGAAAGTATGCTGCCTAAGCACTGTGGAACCCTTGACTGTTGTTGCTTAATAAACATATGACTCTTGCCATTTCCTCCAAGACTGCTGTCAAGTGTGTCCGTCAAGGGAAAATGGGGACAGTGTAGGGCCTATTAAGACAATGATCAGTCTGCCTAAGCATTACAACAACCACAGCTTTGTCATTGGCATCTGCACCATCCTACCTGGGAGGAAGCAGGGTTGCAACCATGCAGGTAGGAAGCCAGGACTGATCTTCCCTAGGGGGAGCCAAGATGGACTGTCCAGTGGTTGGAGATTGTCCGGCAGAAGGGGAGGAGATGGAGGGGTTAAAAGAGTAAGCACATCTCTGCTCCCTCTCTTTTCACCTCTTCCATGGCTAAGATACCCTCTTACCCACCCTTGTAAAACCAGGGATGAGGTTTAGGCTTATGCAGTGTATTGAACCCTCTCACCCCACTATGGGGATCAAGGAGGAATTTTCATGGGCTTTCCCAGATGTTTCTTTCTGGGTTTTTCTCTTCCTCCGAAGGGCTGTGAGCCTACCGTTGGCTTTTGTCACAGTGATTTTAAGCAGGCATGACTTGGAAGTTTTTACAAGAAGGAAATTTCAAGGGATAAATGGAGGATCTGCTTTTGTCCGGATCAATCTTTCCATGGTTTGCATGAGGTGGTGGCTGGATGACTGGGAGTGGGCAGGTTGCAGGCTAACCTCATAGGGCCTGTCCCGTGGGTGCAGTGCCACTAGATGGAGGCAGGGTGGTTACCACTAAGACAGTAGACCATCTATCTCAGAGGCCAGTTACCTCTGAGATGGTGCATTGATCCCCCAGGTTAGTGATGAAAGGCTGTTCATGGGGGAAGGGACTTGTAGAGGCCTAAGGTTGACTTGGGGAGACTCCTGAGCTATGAACATTTCTTAACCGCTATAAATGTATATTTCTTTAAAAAACACAAGCCCGTGGTTATTTTCTCCAAGGCTATGGTCAACTATATCTGTCCAGGAAAACTGGTGTAAGGTGTAAGGGCCTATTAAGAAAATAATTACTTTCCCTGTCAAAGGACATTTAAAAGCTTTACATATTGTGACACTAGATGTGACCATACATCTGTTAATATCAAAAAAATTCCATAGTTAAAGTTTAAGTCTCTCAACATTTTGTATATCTTGCAGCAAAGAATTATTCATTTTCCATGTTTTGTCACAAACAATGGAAGATGCAGAAGGACCATTTAAGATAATTAGAGCATGGTCAGAAATAACATTTGCACCTAAGCCATACTGCTTGAGATTAAGAATGAATAAATTACAGAGTAAAATGGTTAGATGGGGTATTCTTTAGCTATTGGATTTAGCGTCCTCCATAGTCTAACAGTATCAAACAATCTTATTATTCTATAAGTACTAATTTGGCTTTAAGATCCGTATGTGTGGTTGGGGTCTGTGTTGAAATTTGATATATCAAATGGATTATTTCACACAATATTCCAAGCACCTTCCCAAGAATATATTGATATTTAAGAAGTGTGTTTAGTAAGAATCTCAGAGAAGAATAATGAACCCTTTTAATAATGACCATAAATCATTGCAATTGTTACAGGAACAAAATTTTGTATACCCAATATAATTGTGTATCTGCCTTTAGGTTATTTTTTTAACTGCAAAATTAATATTACTTGTTATTAGAATAAGAACTACAGCTTGCTTCAGATTTGACTCCTTTCCAAAGTTTTCTCCCATCCATTCTCTCCTAATGTGTTGGGTGTCACTGGGCCTAAGGTAGGTCCATTGTATTAAAGCAATATCAATATCAGTTTCCAGTTTCTTAAGATATGTCTATATTTTACATGACTATCTGTCCCCCTAACTTTCCATGGAACAGTGGTGGCACTGTATCTGATACATATGGTATACACAATGGCTACTCTCAGAATATGCCATTTATAATCATGTGTGAAGGGGCAGGCCCACAACTCTTGAGTGGCAAAGCCAGGAATGAGTTATGTAAGTCCTGCCCCTCTCAAAAGTGATGATAAATGTCATACTCTGAGTGAGGCCATTGTGTGTCTGATTTATACAATGTATTTTAAATTGTAGAGCTTTCAGATTGTCTCTAGGGTTAAGATACCAGCATATGGACCTTGAGAGTGAAGCTTGAGAGGTCCACGCTGGTATCTCAGCCCCAAGATGGAAACACAAGGCAAGTTTTGTATGGTCGCTCAGATTTTATTTGTTATAGTGTATGGTTAAAAAAAATGGCTGACGTCTCTTTTTTAACCGCGGTTATGATAATGGGGTGCCACGTCAAAAGAGCTAAACAAAAACAGTGCCAACCATATGAGCGAGGAGAAATCAATGGGACCAAATACAATGCACACCAATAACAGCGAATGTCGGAACAGCGACTGCTCTGTGGAAAAAAAAAAACCCATAAGGGAAACAATCTCAAATCTACAGTACATTTTATGCAGGGGTTATACCCCAGCACCCCCCACCCATTGGGGGGCTTTGCCCCAAACCCCCCTGATGTTATTAACAATCTCTGAGACCATGCAACTTAGAAAGAAAAGTTAAATACTGTATTACCAGAAAACAAATCACTGTGGCAGAATTGCAAGTCGCTGACCTGATATTTGCTGTTAGACAGAGGTCACTGATTTGACGTGCGTGGATATTGACTCACTCATATTGCTGCGCTCATATTGAGTCGCTCATTTAATGGGATACCCAATAATGCTGTGGTGCAGTGAGCAGAGAAAGTTAACCCAGGCAGTGGGGGTCAGCGTGAAGGAATCACAGCTGCAGTTCATGATGGTGCACAATAAGGTTTTTAGAATGTGCACAACAACTTTAGAATGTGCACAACAAGGTTTTTGAGCTGCTTGAGTTCTGTGCACAAGGAGCCCTCATCATACACCATACACTTTTTCTGTTTGATTTCTCTGCTTTATTTTGAGTGCATAAGAGGCCACTGTGATGCCATTGGGCATTGTTCAGCTGTTCTCCCATTGGTTAAGAGTTCCTTTGTGACCAACCTAAAGTGATGATAAATGGTTTATCATCATTTAGGTTTTTAAAATCATTTATATCTAAGGCTTCATTCTCACCTACATTGTATAGAGTTATTTATACCATGGTGTGAGAGCTTTCTCAGTAGGATATCCTGTGTTATTTCCACTGGAGAGAGGATAAATCATGATGACATCAGCAGAGTGAGAATATCGACATTTATCCATACTCTGCCGATGTCACCAAAGTGAGAATATCTTTTTTTTTTCCCCCAATTGTTTAACCAGGTGAGACACACTAAACTGAAAGCTTGTTTATAGGTGCAACTTGGGAGCACAGGGAAGTTAAGTGACTTGCTTAGGGTCACACAGTATGCAAGTAGAGGCTGTGGGATTCAAACCCTGGTCGCCAGATTTGCAGCTCAGAGCCTTAAACCACTGTTCTATACTGCCTTCCTTCTAGCTGCACTGCAGCTTGCATTCTAAAGGAAACTGCTTCAGAAAACAGTTTCTCTTTCTCACTGAAGCTGCAAATTACTCAATTAGCTTTGCAAAACACTCTCAGCTGTGTCCCATTGCATTTCTAACACTTCTAGTCCATTACTGTGCTGATCTCAGCTTCCAAACAATCTGAATTCTAAATGAAACTCTTTTGCAGAGCAATTCCTCTCTTTCAGTGCTACCTGCAGCAGTTTGTCTTTCTCACTGAGCCTCTGACTCACTCAATTAGCTTTGCAAAACACACTCACCTGTATTTTTGACTCCCAGTCCATTCAGAACACACACACAAACACACACACTGACAGCACACACAGAATGAGCAGGAAACACAAAGAAACAGAAATAATGTTCCTAAAGCTCTCACCCCTGTGGTATAAATCGCACTCATGATGGGCAGATCGTGGAGTATGGAAAATATTCTCACTCCTGCAGAGTGATCTGTGCAGAATACAGAGCTCACTCTGCAGGAATGAGAATATTTTCCATATTCCACTCCTGCCGATCATGTATCCCCTATTTATACAGTAGGAATGGACCCAGGAGCTGTAGTATAAATGCAGTTATTTCCACTGCCATTAAATAAATAAAATCTATCTATCTAGTAGACAAGTCATCGATGTTCATCTATAAAGGAGACATGTCATCGCTCGCCACCCCATCCCCACCAGCCGGCACTTGTACACACTTTCACTTTCACTTTCATGTTCCCGAGCTGTAACTCCCTGCTTGCACACTCCTGGCAGCCACAGCAGCAATACAGTCACCCTAACAAATTAGCCCGAAAGAAGTGCTAACCAAAGCAGCAGTTTACTTTTTTTTAAAATTACAAAGCACAAACCTTTGGAACTGCCACATGGTTCCAGCAACCACCAAAAGCTCCCTTCAGTCTTCAACAGCTTGGTAATACCGCCCACCCGCTGATCCAACCACACCCTCTCTCACTCACCCACACATGGAAACACTTTCCAAAATCACTGATTTCTTTTTCCCCAAAAACAGCATCCAGAACAGCACCAACAGCTGTTAAAACAGCCCCCACTCTAACATGAATGGCTCTCGTTAAACAGAGCCACCATGTTTCTTCCATATTTTCAAAACAGGCCACTCTTCAACCAATCGGTGCTGATGTTGCCATGTCAACACTATTGTCATGATACAGCAGCCATGGCAATGGCGCTCCTTAGAGGTGGAGGAGCATTGTTTGAAAAAATAAAGCACAAAACTTCTTAATTTTAAAAAGAACAGCAGATACTGATTAAAACACACACACACACACACACACACACACACACACACACACACACAAAACAAGGCCCTTGCCTATTGCATAAATGAAATACACAATGTGGCCCTGTTGAATAAACAATTTATTTTTACTTGAGCAGTTTGACCTTGGGAACATCACTCGTGGCTTATGCCACTCGTGAGGTTACCCAAGGCCAAACAGCTCTTGTGAAATAAATTGTTTATTCAACAGGTATACATATAGTATATATATATATATATATATATATATATATATATTTACCACCCTCTGGGGGCTTACCTGTATTCACCCTGGTTTCTGCCATTAGCGAGCTGTCTTCTGCCCCTTTGGGGCATAATCCCTGGGGAACGATCTGCTGGCGGGTTGTTTGGCCAATACTCACGTAGGCGCAGGGGCTCTTTGGTGCAGCGACCGCCAGTGTGGTTGGGTGAAATGGTGGAGTTTGTCCTTGGTCCCGGTGCCCCTCCCATGTCTCTGGGGACCGGAGACCTGGAGGAAATCAGGCAGAAGCCCATACATGGTGGCAGCAGGAGTTTGGCAGTGGAGCAGCTTGGGAGGTCATGAATATTAATGAATGACCCCTGCATATTATTGAGAACACTGCCTGTCGCCTGGGGGGCATAGTTTCGGCAGCAGCAACAGGAAAACTGCTGGGAGCCCCCAGATGAGAGTGGGCTCAGTTAAGAGGGGACAGCCTGGGCTACCATCTGGTGGGGAGATGGTGATGGTAGGAAAAAACATGGTGCTGCTCCAGGGGTTAGAAGGGGGTGGACTGCATAAAACTGAGATGGACTCCTAGTAGGCTGATGGGAGCTGACATGTTGGTGAACCTTAACCCCATTGTTTTAGCCAATCAGTGATCTAGGTGCCCAAACCGGACACCAAGGGACTCCTGGGAAAAGATGGGGACTAATTCTGGTGCCTGGATCATGCCCCAATAAATGAGCAGGAAATACTGATCACTATGGATATCAATTATTGAAAGGCTTCAACAGCCAGTCAGAGGACTGGGATTTCTGCTGATACACGGAAGACTTACTGGGATTTCTTCAGTCTGTGTCTGGGCTCTGTAAGAGTCAGGACTGTGGTGTGAGAGCAGACTGTGGACTTCAGGGGCTTACCCAGGCCCTAACCTGGAGTGTGGGGTTGTTGAAGGATTCCCCCAGGTGCTGAAAGTGGGACTGGATTGTGAAGGGGAAAGACAGAAAGAGAGACTGAGCCAAGATAATGTTTCCCCAGGTACTGAGAAATTGCTGAATGAGTGTTGAGAGAAATCAAAGGTGGCAGATACCCTGCATTGGGAATTGAGTTAACAGAAAGGGCTAAGCAGATTATCTCAGCTTTACAGTTGCTGCTGAGAGGTCACTTGCTTGTGTGGACTGCAGCTGCATTTTCTTGAAGGAGGCAAGATGTCTCAGGTTGTGGGGTGCTAGCCCAAAAGTGTGTGTGTGTCCTGAGTGAACTGGTCAAAGGGGCTGAGATTGGTGGACTTGCTGTAGCCGAGTAAAAGAGCTGGACAATTTTAAACTGAAAGTGTGGACTGGTGTGCAGGGAGGCTGTTACTGAATCCCCATGCTGAATTGCACTGACGCTGACTGAATAGGAGGTTAGCACCTGCTAAAATTGGCACTGGACTTCAGTGGAGAGACTGTTTATAACTTTTCTTGGTGAGAGCTCAGTGCAGGGACTGCAGGAGGACCCCCACCATTTGGGAGTACTCACCCAGAGCTGGGGGGGGGACCCACTAACCCCTCCCAATTGGGACTCACTGTCTCAGGAGGTCACAGGTCTTGCACCCGAGTGCTAGGGCACTCCGATCAAGGAACTGGGCTGTGGAGCCACTCCTCAGTTTGGGCCTTCTGGGGCTGTTGTTGTCCTGCCACAGTGCTCTGCACCAGGCCAGAAGCTGCTGAAGGTGACAAGCAGCCAGAAATGCAATCAAGGTGACCACCTGCAAAATCCTTGAGCAAGTTCCATCTGGGCAGAGGAATCCTGGCTGGCCTGTTTTGCGTTGCTTCACTAGGATTCAAGGAGCTTCACTTTCCCTTGGCACAGAGGTCAACTAACTGTGAGTACGCAGGACCTGGTTCCTGGGAAGGGTCGAGGGGAAAATTGTTTTGTTTCAATTTAAAGTTTCAAGTTTCTCTGTTTCAGAGCCCCAACAGCTGACCACCCCACAACACCGATCAGGCCTGCAACTAGTAGGTACCCCTAGGGACAATTCAGGGGGCACTGGTACAAATGGGGGAGGGCTTGGCCAGTGGGCCCACAGGTTTTAAAACTGCATATATCACTAACAATTTGCCTTCACAGCAATCCCATTTCCAGGTATCCCTTCTCCTATTCCTTACTCCCCCCAAAAAAACTCTGAATTTGTTGTTCAAATTTGCTGTGTTAGTGACATTCATTGCCTGTACTTATTGTTGAAATATATGGTTTATGGTGGGACGAGGTACTGGGGGTTACAGTGTGCAGAGTGGTTGGTAGGGGAGGTGGGTAGGCACAGTATCCCAGGGGGCTATGCAAACTGAATATCTGGCCCACTGATACTTTACTCTGGGTGGAGGCACCACACTATTTTCACTTTTTCTGGGAACAAAACCCCCAATAGTCACCGTAGCAAGACCCAGGCCCTTTGCTGGGTATCAGAGACAGTCGGAAAGGGGGGATAGCCCTCTGCCATACTGCGCCGGGGCTACACGTATATATATTCATTGCAAAAAACTTTGTTAATGCATCCATTAGGGTGAGTACTATAGCAACAAAAGGAGGGAAATGAGGCATTAGGGTTTCCAACCCTAATGCCCCACCCCACCTCCATCCTGCAGAGACTGTCAGGCGTGGGGTGTGTGCCTTGGGGTCATCAGCCATAATGCTCATGCCATTCCACCCCCACCCTGCAGACACTGGCAGACATTGAGCTGTGGCTTGGGGTCGTAATGCTCACCCCATTCCATAAGTAAATAAGCTAACATGGGTACAGTATAGGAGAATGTGGTGCTCACTGGGGTGATGACCCCAAGGCACAGCCCAGTGTCTATCAGTGTCTGCAGGGTAGGGGTGGAATGGCATGAGTGTTATGACTGATGACGCCAAGGTATCCCCACACGTCTGTCAGTCTCTGCAGGATGGGGGTTGGGTGGAAACCCTAACGCCTCATTCCCATCCTTTTGTTGCTATAGTACTCACCCTAACTGATGCATTAACAAAGTTTTTGCAATGAATTTCCTTACTTTTTGAGATAGTGTAATAGTATCCCCATTTTATTGTGGGAGCGCAGGGTTCTTTGGACCCCGTGCTCCAATCTCGTCATAGAGACGCATATGAGCAGTGACCAAATTGTAAACATAGCCAGTAACCCATACATTTGTCAGTATTTTTGCTCCATATTTTCCACATGGGCTTTTTGGGACCCCACCTCATGAACAGTGCCACTATAATTTCATTACTCAATCTCAAAATGTGATTTCGTGCAGCGAAAGCACCATTCTGCATCACGGGTGTAGAAACACATTTTGGGCATGATGTGAGAAATGACAGCTGAACTGTCCATGAGGTGGTGTGGAAAAATGGGTATGTTGAAAATTTGGAGTGAAAATATGGAAAATTACCAATGTTATGCGCGTGAGTAGGAAAATTTCAATGAACCTGCATAACACAGCCATTTTTAGGAAAGTTTCCACCAAATTTTCAATATGGGCTTTCTGTTACTTCACCTCATGAACACTGGCACTGTCATTTTCCTTAATTGGTCCTGAAAGGTGATTTCGCACAGCGACTGTGCAATTCTGTGCTAGAGGTGCAAAAACACATTTTGGGCAGGATGTGAAAAATGACAGCTGTACTGTTCATGAGGTGGTGTGAGAAAATGGCAATGTTGAATATTTGGAGTGAAAATATTAAAAACATCCGAAATTACGAGCATGTGTTTAAAAATGTCAATGACTGCATGTAACTCGGGCATTTTTTATTATTTTTGCACCAAATTTTCAACATGGGCTTTTTGGAACCCCACCTCATGAACACAGGTACTGTCATTTTGCTTAATCAGTCCTGAAAGGTGATTCTGTGCTGTAACTGCGAAATCACCTGACAGGTTTGATTAATGGAACAACAGTGACAGTGTTTATGAGGTGGGGTCCCAAGAACCCCATATTAAACATTTGGTGCAAAAGTTCCTAAAAATGGCTGAGATATGAACAGAAGTTGAAAATGCCATTGACAGGCATTATACAGCACTTACCTTGATTTCTCAGTTTGCGGATCAGCTTTGAAGAGTGCAGACGTGTTCTGCTCCACAGAAGATGACAGCGGATGACCCTTGGAGGTAAATATAGGGTGAGGGTGTTTGTGCGGAGGTGGATGCTTAGTGGGATGGTGGGGATGGGGGAGGGAGATGACTGGAATGATGAGGGACCGTTTTCTTTTTTATAGGGGAAAAAAGACATTGGGGATGGTTTTCTTTATTACAGGAACTTAAGAAATAAATATTTTGGGACACTGGGAGTGGGCTCCCCAATGTCCCACACTGGGGGGGGTGCATACATGTATTGGTATATGGGGATAGGACTCCCTAGTGTCCCACAATGAGGGACCTTTTTTTTTTTAAATAAGACATCGGGGGACTGATTTTGGGATACTGGGATTGGGCTCCCCAGTGCCTCTCACTGGTGTGTGTGTGTTGGGGGTTAAAAAATCTATATGGGGACACTGGGAGTTGATTCCCCAGTGTCCCACACTGCTTGGGGGGAGGATCAGGACACTGGTGGCCCACAATGAGGTACTGTTTTCTTTCTTTTTAAATAAGATGTCAAGGGACTGATTTTGGCACACTGGGAGTGGGCTCCCAGTGTACCACAGTGATGAGGGTTGTGCCGACGAGGCTTGTGCATCCCAATATCGGCTTTAAAAATAAATAAATATTTTGGGACACTGGGAGTGGGCTTCCCAGTGTCCCACACTGCTGGGGGGGATAATGACTGGAGACAGTGGGAGTGGGCTCCCCACTGTCCTACACTGCTTGGGGGAAGGGATACATGAGGGGGTGCCACTAGATACCAGCAATAAAGAACAACGGGATGGGGGTGCCACTAGACACCAGGGAAAGGGGCAGATGACAAATGACTCTGCAGCTGGCAGCACATGTTCCAGCTGTGGCTGCAGAAGTCATGAAAATCCCGGTATTCTCATACAGGGAATGGGGATAGTAGTGGTCCTCTTGTTAAGCTTGCAAATGCAGACACAACAGAGCTCTTTGAAAGTTAAGCAGGCTCTGTGTGCCCCTACAAGTGAAAAGACAGTATTTTCTTAGAAAGAAATGAATGAATGTCACCCTCCATGTGCCAAAAAGTACCTCACAAAAAGTTTTGCACTGGACATCTAACTTTTTCCCATCGAAAATAAAGGGAAAAAATAAATTTAAGTAACTTTTGAATGGATTAATATTTTTTGGACCAAACCCTCAAAAGGCACTTCTGTGGCACCATGGCAGTCTAACCTGAACATTTCTAACCAATCCATAAAGCTGTTTCTCATATACCCACGACAAAAAAAACAAACTGCAAAACATTGGACATTTTTGGTTTTTAATGTTTAATAACTTTTGAACTGTTCAACAGATTGACACAAACTTTAGCACATCTGCAGACCTACCCCAGTCACTTCATCATGCCAAACATCATGCGAATCAGTTAAATAGTTCAAAAGTTATTAAGGTTCAAAATTTCAGGACTAACATTAAACTGCCCTCTCACCCTAACTATACTGGCGCTACCACGCCAGTATTATTTATGTATATATTCATTGCAAAAACTTTGTTAATGCATCAGTTAGGGTTGAAGTGACAAAAGTAAGAAAATGAAATGTTAGGGTTGACACCCTAACACCTGCCCCACCTGACATCCCCACCCACCCCCACTGTCCACAGACCAACAGGTGATGAGGTGTGCCTTGGGGTCATCAGCCCTAACTCTCATCTCATTCCATATGTAAGGAACCTGACATGGTACAGTACAGGAGAATGGGGTGAGAGTTAGGCCAGATGACTCCAAGGCACACCCTATCACCTGCTGGTCTGTGGACGATGGGGATGGGGTGGGAATGTCAGGTGGGGGAGGTATTAGGGTGTCAACCCTAATGTCTCATTTCCTTACTTTTGTTGCTTCAATCCTAACTGATGCATTAACAAAGTTTTTGCAATGAATTTCCTTACTTTTTGAGGAAGTGTAATCTTACCCTTATACGTTTTTGGGAGCTCTGGGACCATCTGTCCATAAGTACACAGACATTGTAATGAACTGTCATCTTCCAGAGGGAGTGCAGGGCCCCTCCAGGGGTTGCATTTCCACTACTGTATAAAGAAGGACACTGAAGCCACATAACTGCATAATAGTATCCATCTCCCTGTAGGAGCACATCTCCCTCTGGGAGTGCAGGGCACCAACACACTTCCATCACGCCGTAATGGGAAATTTCCAAACTTCTGAATCTTATAACTATGGAAGCATTGGAAATGTTATCATTTATCTAGCAAAAGTCACATGTTTAGGGCAAGCCCATTCTAACCTAAAAATTTCAGCCCGAAATTCGAAACCGTTTGTTTGTAGTGCCCTTTTGAAATCCCTTTTCATAATCCCTTTTCACGAGCCAATCCATTTTCGGAATCCTTTTTTGTGAGCTGATCCCTTTCCATGAGAAAGGGTCATGTGACCTCCCCTTCATGAAAAGGGATCTGGACAGCTCACGAACAGGGATTACGAAAAGGGATTTTAAAGTCCCATAACTATGGAAGCAATGTACTGTAAATTGTTTATCCAAACCAGCAAATGTCACATCCTAAGGGCGAGCCCTTTCTATCCTGAAAATTTCAGCCCAAAATTTCAAACCGTTTCTTTGCGGTGGCCTTTAAAAATCCCTGTTTGTGATCCCTTTTCACAAGCTGATCCCTCTTCACTATCCCTTTTTGTGAGGTTTAAACTGCCATTTTTTAAATAACTACAAAAAATCAAAGGCATGGGTGGGTAGAGAACGTCCTCTCACCAAAACCCATGCCTTGGTTTTTACAAAAGACTTCCCTGGGGCAAGTTATAGGTTTTGTTTTCTTCCTTCGTCAGGCAAAAATAAAATGGTTGCTGATGAACAGGGATTTTCTCACAAAAAGGGATCCCTTTTAGCAATCCCTTTTTGCCAGCCATTTGCAACCAGGAATCCTTGATCGAAAATTTGCATTTATCCCAAAGACTGAAATGAGCATGCTCAGAACCCGAATATTTTTAATTTAATAACTTTGGAATGGATTAATATTGTTTCACCAAACTAATGCTGGATTGCTCCTTAGGATAACCTACCACCCGACACTGTCTATGCCAAATTTCATGCAAATCCATTGAACAGTTGCAAAGTTATTAATGTGCAAAATTTGGGGTTTAACATTAAAGTGCCTGCTCAATCCTAACTATAGAGGTGCAACCTGTCTATAACATATATATATATATATATATATATATATATATATATATATATATATATATATATATATTATATATATATATATATATATATATATATATAACAACGTGTTTTGGGAGAAATTTTGGGATAAAAATTAATATCTCTAGTAGGCAGTGGAGACATCACTGATATCTCCATGTTCCTATACATCATAGTGATAGCTCCTTGTTCCTATATGTCATGGTGATATCTCTATGTTCCTATACATCATTACAAAGTGAAAGTATTAAAGCTCTGTGCTTGTCCATGACCTGCACCCCCCCGGCCCCTGCCATTGTAACATCTGGTTAATCCTGCCACCATAATCAATCATTCTCGAAAACAATCATTTTTTAAAATAAAACTTATCTGGTTGATCCTGCTGTTTTCTGCTCATTTTAGAAAACCAGTTTCATTTTCCTTGCAGTACATTTGTAGCGTGACCGAGCGGTAGTAAAACAAAACCTGAGAGAGAATTAAAATAATCTATCCCCTGGTGAAATGATAGAAAAAGAATGCCTTTTGTAACATTTGTTGATTTATATTCAAAACAGTGTAGCGAAAGTCCAAAAAGGAGAGAGCGCGAGTGAGTTGCAGCTTCACTGAATGAATCACAATCTCGAGTGAGTGTTGCTATAGCAACACTCGCTCGCGCTTGTGATCCATTCAGTGAAGCTGCAACTCACTGCGCTTTCTCCTCTTTGGACTGTCGGTACACTGTTTTGAATATAAATCAAAAACAAAAAGGCATTCTTTTTCTGTCATTTCACCGGGGGACAGCATATCATAATTCTCTCTCAGGTTTTGTTTTACTACCGACGGTCGCGCTACTAGTGTACCATAACAAAAGTGAAAATGCTTTACTAAAAGGAGCAGAAAACAACAGGATCAACCAGATAACATTTAAAAAAAAAATAACTGTTTCCAAAAGCAACAGGTTGTTTCTTATGATAATACAGACACAGTCCATTTGTTCAAGCTGCAAATAAATCCACAGCATAAACAGTGAAACTGTATGGCAGGATCAACCACATAACTTTTTTTTGCTACAACAATTTATTTATCAATTATGGCATAATCAAAGATGCGTTTGGGGGAGGAGGGGGTTAGTGGGCTACAGATCCTGTCTAATAAATGACATGTGGGGAATTCTGTTAAACGGAAGATGTACCAGGTTGTCATAGGAAGCCCAGAGCCAAGAACATAGGTGGGGGGTGGCTTAGAACCCAAAATATATATGCGTGCCCTGCTGAGGGCCCAAAATACATGTTGTATAAACAGAACATGACATGGCCTGACTGAAGATATTATATTTATCTTCATTCGAGGTCAATGACATCAAGATATCTCACTCATGGAGTCACCACTGATGAGATATCATGATATCATTGGCCTCTCATGAAGATAAATATGATATCTTCAGTCAGGTCATGTCATATCTCTTAAATATAAATATATATATATATATATATATATATATATATATATTAGGGCAAAAACTCCATTTAATGCATCAGTTAGGGTTGTTCCACAGTGACAAAAGTGAGGAAATTAGATGTTAGGGTTGAAACCTTTGCACCCCTCAGCCCACTATCATTGAATCGGGGTGTGCATTGGGGTCATCGGCCCTAAGTGTCACCCCATCACATGTGGAAAGAAGCTGAGGAATAGGAGAATGGGGTGACAGTAAGGACCGATGACCCCAATGCACACCCCGATTCCAGTTGGGGGTGGGCTGGAGGGGTGCAAAGGGGGTTTCAACCCTAACATCGAATTTCCTTGCTTTTGTCGCTGTGGAACAACCCTAACTGATGCATTAAATGGAGTTTTTTGCCTCTAATTTCCCTTCTTCTTGAGAATGATAATGAGAAATAGTGAATGTAATGCAGCGGCGGGAGCGCTGGGGTGATGTCTTGTCGCATTGTAACGTTGTGCCCGCAAACGCAAATCGTAATGCGCATGGTGATGCAAAGTGAAACAGAAAGAGGAACAGTACTGTACACAGAAATGTTAAAAACAACGGAAACACAAATGAAAACGCAAAGGGTAACGCACATGGTGGCGTAAACGTGAACGGTAAGTGAAACGGGTACGGAACCGCAAGCAGAAACGGTAATGGTAAGAGTAATGTAAGCACACAGGCTGGTTTTCCCCAAAAGCTGTATAGAGAAAGACAGTGAGTAGAAAGAATGTATGCAAAATAATGACTCTCGGAACACAAAAATCAGTAGTTGTAATAGTAAATTGCTTATATCTCAGTAACCGTACGACATAGAAAAATAATTTAAAAGTCGTATGTATTATCACTTTCCTGGCTAGTTTTATACACATAGGAACTATAATTTTTTGACAAAAACTCCGTATCTCGCACCGTTTTCGAGATACGGGCCTCGGCTACGCATGGCAGTCAGAATGTTATCCTATGGAAAAACAGAAGTTCGGACTGTCATAACTTTTGAACAGTTTAATATTTTTTCATGAAATCTTTGAAAGGCACATCAGGGACCCCACACATGTTCCCTGAAGATTTTGGGCCAGTTGCACAAACCGTGTGACCTGTAGGCGCGACCGTAGAATTCCAGAAAAGCGAATGCACGCGACAGATCATGCTTAATAACCTAAAGTCATGTAATCCGACCAGTACAAAACTTGGCAGATCCCAAGGCGTATGGGTCTTGATTGTATATTCCAAATTTCAGGCAAATCCGTCAAACAGTTGCAAAGTTATTAAGGTGCAAAATTTTGGGTTTAACATGTAAATGGTTCCTCAACCCTAACTACCGTGCTACCATAATATATATATATATATATATATATTTATATATACACACACACACACATATATACATATATATATATTTTCATTGCAAAAAACTTCATTAATGCATCAGTTAGGGTTGAAGTGACAAAAGTAGGGAAATGAGGCATTAGGGTTGACACCCTAACACCCCCCCATGCCTTACCACCACACCCCACCCCCACCCACCACAGACCACAGATCAACATGTGATGGGTTGAGCCTTGGAGTTGTCGGCCCTAACTCTCATCCCATTCCATGTATAACAAAGCTCACATGATACAGTATAGGAGAATGGGGTGAGAGTTAGGTCCGATGACCCCAAGGCACACCCCATCACCTGTTGGTCTCTGGTGGGTGGGGGTGGGTTGGGCTGGTAAGGCATGGGGGTGTTAGGGTGTCAACCCTAATGCCTCATTTTCCTACTTTTGTCACTTCATCCCTAACTGATGTATTAACAAATTTTTTTGCAATGAATTTCCTTACTTTCTGAGAAAGTATAATGTAACCGGTAACTGATATGTGTTGGTGGGAGAACAGGCCCTCTGGGCCCCATGCTCCCTTCAAGCTGCCCATTTTTGCATAATGATATGTGTCTGTGGGAGCACAGGGCCCACTTACACATAACTATGGAGCCATACAGCAGCCCTATAGGGCTGAAAAGGAACCCTTGTAACACTGATTTGCCAATATCTCAGTAACCGTAGCAGCTATGAAAAAAATGTCACTGCAGTTGTAATCATGACTTCAAAACCTCCACGCATGCTAACTAAGCTGCCCAGAGCAACAAATCCATATCTCGAGTCATTTCCTAGATACGAGCACTGAAAGACGCTGCAGGTGCTGCAATGTTATCCTATAGGAAATATCTCAACTTCGTAATGGCATAGCTATGGAACCAATGAAAATTCTTGCACCTAAAGAGCACAATTCACATCTCTGGGACACCCCCTTTATACCCTACAAATTTCAAGCCAAAACAACAAACCATTTATTTGCAGTGCACTGGGAAAATTTTAAAATTCCTAGTTCATAAGGTGTCAAAATTCCCATTTGTGAGGTCAGTCCCCGTTCGCGAGCTGTCAAAATCCTTGTTCGCGAGAATTCCTTGTTCATCAGATTTTGGCCATCTGGTCTGGAAATTACGATCAAGGATTTTGTCATCTCGCGAAAGGGGATTTTGACAGCTTGTGAAAGGGGATTTTGATAGCTCATGAAAGAGGATTTAAAAAACCAATCCCCTTTTGTGAGCTGTCAAAATCCCCTTTTGTGAGCTGATCCCCTTTCGTGAGGTGACAAAATCCCTGTTTGTGAGCCAATCCTTGTTTGCTAGATAGGACCATCTGGTCTGGAAATCACAATCAAGGATTTTTTCACCTTGCAAAAGGGGATAAACTTGCGAAAGGGAATTTTGATAGCTCGTGAAAGGGGATTTTGACAGCTTGTGAAATGGGATTAAAAACATTCGCTTTCGGCGAGCCAACAAAATCCTCGCGAAGCCGATCTCTTTGTGAGCTGACAAAATCCCTGTTCGCAGCTTCAACTTATTCGCAAGATAGGCCATCTGGTCCAGAAATTGAGATCAAGAATTTTGTCAGCTCACGAAAGGGGATCGGCTCACGAAAGGGGATTTTGTCACCTCACGAACAAGGATCGGAAGCGAGTTATGAACAAGGATTTTTTAAATTTAAAATGGCCATTTTTTCACAAAAACAAACCAAAGCCATGGGTTTGTAGAGGGTGTCACCTTGAACAAACCCCATGCTTCAATTACAAGACAACACATCCGTGGGTTAAGTTACAACATTTTGTTTATGGGGAAAAATGAAAACAAGATGGCGGCTTGCGAAAGGAGAAATTTTCCTCACGAACAGGGATTGTATAAATCCCCATTCGTGAGGTGACAAAATCCTTGTTCATGAGGCAAATCTTGTTTTGCAAAAAAATAAATAAATATATAAATCTAAGACTGAACTGAGCATGCTCAGAACCTGAAACTTCAAAATGAAGTAACTTTGGAATAGATTAATACAAACCAATGCTGGATTGTTCTTTGGGGAAACCTCTTTCAACCCTGAAAACTTCAGACCAAGATTCCAAACCATGTGGCCGCAGCACAATCAGCAAAAATTGGCAAAAAAAACGAAAATGCATTTTTTTCGCTTCGCAGCACAAAAACTGCAAATCCAACTGAAATGCAACTTGGCAGATCAAGAGATTTACCATACGAGACCACATATTCCGAATTTCGTGCAAATCTGTTGAATGGTTGCAAAGTTATTAACGTGTAAAATTTGGGGTTTAACATTAAATTGCTTACTCAACTATAATCTATAGGGCACGACTGTGCCCCTATAAGATATATATATATACACACACACACACACACACACACACACACACACACATATATATATATACACACACACACATATATATATACTATATATATATATATATATATATATATACACACACATATATATATACACACAGTGTATATATATATATATATATATATATATATATATATATATTCATTACAAAAACTACATTAACTACATTAACCCCAAGGAAGACTACACCCCTCATTTGCTTCAGGGTTGTGGTAGGTGTTTTAGGGTTGGGAACCCTAATGTCATGTTTCCCTACATTTGTTGCTTTATCTGCAACCCTAACTAATTAACATCATTTTTTGCAATGAATTTCCTTACTTTTTGAGGTAGTGTAATTGTAGCCTTATTTGCCTCTGGGTCCTGCGCTCCCACTCGTGTATAGTTTTTGAGATAGAATAATTGTATCCTTATTTGCCTGAGGGAGTGCAAGGCCCAAAGCGGGCCCTGCGCTCCCATCCCTCCATAAATGCATATATTTCTGTAGCTGTGGAAGGGCCCTGCACTTCCATTTGTAGGACAACGGTGACCAGTTTGTCACCATAAACATCTTATTACCCCAACTCATACACCTGGTACTGAAAATTTTCAAATCCCTGCCAAAATGTAATTCCACGTAACTGCAATTCCATTCCATGCCATAGGTGTGAAAACACATTTTGGCCAGTATTTAAAAAATGACAGTTATGACATACATGAGGTTGGGTAGTAACAAGTGTATGTTGAAAATTTGGGGTCAAAATATTTAATATTTCCAAAGTTACTGACGTCATGGAAATTACATGAATGTCGTAACATGCCATTTTATTATTTTGACCCCAGCTTTTCAACATTGTCTTCTTATGACCCTACCTCATGAACAATATGACTGTCATTATGCAAATCCAACCTGAAAGGTGAAATCGTCAGGTGAACGCAAAATCACTTTTCAGGCAGGAGTTGCGTAACAACAGACATATTGTTCATGAGGTGGGGTCCAAAAAAGGCTATGTTGAAAATTTAGGGTCAAAATTTCAAAACCTGGCTGAGTTATGCATTAAAGTTGAAACCCCCTTTTGAAATACATTTAACCACATTTACCTTAGCTTCTCATATTGCAGTCGCCAGTTCCTGCAGCTAGATATGTATTTAATCGGGAGAGTAGATCTTGAACCTGGGACCTGTTGAGGTGAGTGAGGGTGTGTGGGGGTATACTGGTGGTGTGGGGTGGTGGGTGCTGAGTGGGAGATAGGGGTGGGGGGGCTGATTGGCGAGGGACTTTTTTTTATTGCAGCTGAACCCCCCCCCAGCAAGGGATGATTTTGTTTTTTGCAGGAACAGATGGGGGGTGGGTGCAACTAGACACCAGGGACAAGACCTGCATTGGGGGATGATCAGACAATGGGGGCGGGCAGAGGGACCACTGGACCACCAATGAAAAAGGACCCCCCAAAGAAATAATAAAATATGGGGGCAGTGATAGTAGGGGAGTAACCAGCCTTAAAAAAGTGTATACACAAAAATGTAAACTGTAAGCCAGGGGACTGTGCCTGCCTAGGCTCCTAGAAATGTTTTGTTTTTTGGTGCATTTTTGGAGTCATCTGAGATAGAAATCTCTACCCTGTTACCACTTCCCATGCCAAGATACACTCTAGCCCCCTTCCCAGAATCCCCACAGTCCAGTATGCTGCCCAAACCACCCTCCCCATAGCTCAGCCACATGCTCCAGTGCATGGCCCCTAGCACTCCCCAAGCCCAGCAAGTTTCACCCTAACTCTGCTCCCTAGAATCCTTAACCCTTCCCCAGCACAGCAAGTTGCATCCTACCCTCCTATCTAGAGTCTTCTTTCCTCCCTGCAGCCCAAATCAACTTTTTAATTTGCTGAACGATCTAGAAGCAATGTTGGAAAAAAAACTTATAAATGCATATAAAAACCATATGTGCTCTCTTTTACCACACACCCATCACAATTGCTGGAATTATAAATTTTTTTGTAATTGCTGGTTATGCCCCCTCTACACTGACACTGTCACCCAACTCCCTTGCCTGACACTGCTACCCACCAAGGCAGGGTTGATGGGGACACCCCTCCTTAGCCCCCTGTACTATACCTTCATATCTCATCAGGCTCCCCTTGGGTGAATCACAGTGCTGGCAGATGAGGGCCCCAAGTCAGGGCCTCTCATCACTGTCATGTTGGGGTGGGTATTTTCATATATACGCCCCCAATGGAGGCATGCTGTGCACTGATGCCAAGGTCTACACTGGCATCTGTCATGCCTCCCCCCCTAAATTCAGACTCAGGCATGGTGTACCACTGGCCGTCACCAGAGGCCAGGCAAGCATCAAGTCAGTGACCCCCCCTTCCCCGGAGGAGACAAGCAGTCCCTTAGATGCTTAAGCATCCTCCCCCATCTGGCCCTCCAATGACCTGGGCTTGTTCCCAAACCCAGGTCGCAAGCGTCACGAGTGGTAGTGCTACCATTGCACTGGCAGGCCGACTACCATTGCTGGAATCATTTTGATATAATTGAGAAGTTGATTTTACCTCAATGCCCAAATATTTTTGCATGGCTTGCTGTGTTTTAATTTATTGCTGTCCTCTAGACCTGTACTGGTGAAATGATGAAATACTATATTGTAATCATGAAAAGAATGTGCTAAATAAAACCAGTTTTAACAAATATGCTTTTTACAGAATTATGGTAGTCAAACTACAAAGAACTACTGAAATGCTGCTAGTTTAATTTTGCTCATTCTTTTAAATAAGACATCACAAAGATGATGTTTGTTTGCTTAAAATTTGGACACTGACTGCCTGGTATCCAAATCAGTTGGACTGAAGCTTGCTTCAACTAAGAGTGCTCAGCTCTGCTACGAAATACTGAGACGCTCCAAATGAAACTGCAGCAAGCCCGAGGTACAGTGTACCAAAAAACTATTTATTTAGTGTAACATAAAAAACAAATGTAAAGCAAGTGAGAAAGCAGACCACAGTCACTGACCACAGTGCGCCGGCACTTTGGGTCCAAACAAACCCTCCCTCAGGGATCATGGCCACAACAGAGTGTAGTCACTATTTACACCAAACTCTCATACATATTAATGAAAATCGTATTACCAGCCCAAATTAGCAATGACTGTTTGTAAAATAAAATCAGAATCAAAAACATACTAATGACAGCATAAAAAAGTGACTTGTATGTAAAAGGCACCAGAACAGCAGGTCAAAGATATCAAAATATTCATTACATAAAACTGCTAAGTATGTCCTGGCATTATTGCCCGATACACATCTAATGCCTGCTAGTTCTGGATAACTTCAAACAACATAATTGAGATCCTTTGTAAGCAGCAGAAAAATACATCTTGGAATTGCTCTTATTTAAAAACAAAGTGCCAGAACTGTAAGGTCCTGATCAGGTAATATTATGTAAGTGGGGTGGAAAGGATGAGAATGGACTTGGCAAGGTTGGAGGAATGGTCAAATGTATGGCAGCCTAGATTCAATGCTAAGAAGTGCAAAGTAATGCACCTGGGAAACAAAAACCCCGGGGAAGAGTACACAATGGGGGGTGAGATACTAACAACAACAAAAATGGAAAGGGACCTGGGGGTAGTCATATCAGATGACCTTAAGTTGGGCAAGCAATGTAAGAGGGCAGTAAGGAGGGCTGGTGGGGATACTGGGATGCATAGGGAGAGGCATCACCAATAGAAAACAATAAGTTGTTATCCCTCTGTACAGACAGCTGGTGAGACCCCATCTGGAGTACTGCATGCAGTTCTGGAGACCCATTCTGTGCAAGGACATAGACAGGATGGAGGCAGTCCAGAGGAGGGCAACTAAAATGGTGCAGGGTCTGCACCAGAAGACATATGAAGAGAGACTTGAGGAGCTTAATATGTATACCCTTGAGGAAAGGAGGGAGAGGGGGGACATGATAGAAACTTTCAAGTACCTCAAGGGAATCAACAAAGTCCAAGAGGGTAGCATCTTTCAGAAAAAGAGGTGTGCAAGAACAAGGGGGCACAATTTGAAGATGGGGGACGGCTCAGAGGTAATGTGAGAAAGTATTTTTTCATGGAGAGGGTTGTGGATGCATGGAACGGCCTTCCTAAGGAGGTTGTGGAGTCGAAAACAGTGGGGGAATTCAAGAATGTATGGGACAGACATAAGGCAATTCTAGGGGATGGGGGTAGGAGAAAGTAGGCTATTGGTTAACTAAGATCTGCAGCTTATCCATTAGGTAGGGAAATGAGCAAACTGGGTGGGCCAAGCGGTCCTTATCAGCCATCAAATTCTATGTTTCTGTGCTTCTATGTAAGGTGCACTTTGAAACCGACAGCTCAGATTAACATTAATTTATTGTATCGAAATCCATCAAAATGATCTATGAGGCTGCTAAATCTGGTACCAAATTGTTGAAAAGCACAGCAGGCAGCAAACTTGAGATGTATTATAAGGCTGCTTATATGGAAAATACCATATGGGTCACCAAAAAATAGAACTAAATATGTCCTAGCATTATTGCCCGATAGGAAGCTAATGCCTACTAGCTCTGGATATCTTTAAATAAAATGGAACCCCCACGCAAGCAGCAGAAAAATGTGTCTTAGAATAGATTAAAATGCCAGAACTGAAAGATCCTGATCAGATAAATTATATAAGGCGCATTTTGAAAAGACCACCAGCTCAGAGTAACATTTAAAACTTGCTTCCATCAAAATAATTCATTAGGCTGCTAGAGCCAGCATCAGATTGTTTATGGTCATAGCAGGCAGAATACTTAGAATGTATTTTGTGGTTGCTTGTATCATTATTACCACAGGGAACATTAAATAACAGAAAAGGGGAAACAGATGAAAGATCAAATATAAAAGGCGATCACCTAAAATGATAGCTAAACAACAATAGGAGCAAACTGGGGAAGGAACGAAGAAATAGGGAAAACCTTCCTACAGTTTTTTTGCCTTGTTCAAAGGATCTAAACACACTGAAATGCAAGTCTTATCTCCTCAGAGTTTCAAACGATTATGGGCAGAGACCACTTTATGCATAACTAACAACTTAAATCCACTGCCACTGCCCCATGTTACAGTTACGTTACAGCAAGTGATGTAGCTGAGATTGCTAAGGAACAAAACACAAACTATCATAAACATTCCGTGATGCCTGGTGCCTTGGCGGTAGATAAAATAAACTAAATCAGCACTGGGGAAACGTTAAAGTGAAAAGAGCTCACAAGTACATAGACATTTTTTTAAACTGCTCATAATAAAAAAGATGACAGGGATGACGATTGGAGAATGGGGGAGGGGCAGGGACCACTGAACTACCAGGGCTTTATTTTTTATTGCTGGGGACTGTGACTGGAGAAGGGGAGGGGGGAGGGACCACTGTACTACCAATGAGAAATACAGGATGACCAGAAATCGGAATGAAATTTTAGTGTTTGAACACTAAAGTTCGAACTATTAATGAGTGCAAACGGTTATTTACCATTCGAACAGTAAAGTTTGAACGGTAAATAACCAACCGAATAGTAATTACTTAGTGAGGGATGGCAGGCATGCAATTCCAGTTAAAAAACACATATTTGCCATGGAGCTATAATAATTTTAAGACAAACATGGCACTAAGTATATCACTAAGACCTAAACACAGTTGTTGTGCTGTCCTTAGCATGCAGTGGTTGTGCAAAACACTATTTTGCAAATTAATAGAAAAACAAGATGGCCGACTGCACGACCAATGTTTTCTCTAAACATGACCAGTAAATTTATAGTTCGAACTGTTTGCATTTACCTGCCTGTCTTGCAGCTATCACAAAAATCATTATAATTCAAAAATGGTAATATATGTTTTCACCAAACCATCCAAAGACACACCCTTGACTCACACCCCATCATCCCTAAAAATTACAGAGGAAGTTTTCATTCCGTGAGAGCTGTAGATGATGGCAAGCAATCCCATGTTAACCTATGGAAAAAAATGTAACTTTTACTGTTTTTCACCACTTTACATCTCAAAAACCATACAAGATACTGTCACAAAACTTTCCAGATCTTAAGACACTGGCAGAATGACTACACATCCCATTTTTGGGGCTATTTTATAAAAAGATGCCAAAGGTACTAAGCTATAAAAATTGTGATTTAACATTGAAATGCTGTACCAACCGTAACTATAGTGGCGCTACTCTGCCTATCTATCTATCTATCTATCTATCTATCTATCTATCTATCTATCTATTGTGTATATATATTCACTGCAAAAAACTTTATTAATGCACCATTAGGGTTGAAGCCTAAAAAGTAGGGAAATTAGATTTTAGGGTTCCCAAGCCTAAGACCCTACCCCCACCCTTGGCTTCTAACCCGAACACCCCACCCTTGGCTTCCAACCCAAACACCCCACCCCCACCCTTGGCTTCCAACCCTAAGATCCCACCTCCACTCTGCACGCAGGAATAGGTGTCCGGGGTGTGCCTCGGGGTTGCAAACCCTAATGCTCACCCCATTCTTTTATTCTGTACCCATGTCAGGTTATTAACTGTTGAAATGGGGTGAGCTAGTTTAATATATATATATATATATATATATATATATATATATATATATATATATATATATATATATATTATGGTAGCATGGTAGTGCTACCATAGTTAGGGTTGAGGAGCCATTTATATGTTAAACCTAAAATCTTGCACCTTAATAACTTTGCAACTGTTCAGTGGATTTGCCTGAAATTTGGAATACATGATCAAAAACCATACATCTTGGGATCTGCCAACTTTCGTACTGTTCAGATATACGGCTGCAGAGTTATTAAGCGTGATCTGCGTGTGCATTTACGCTATTTTGCAATTCTTTGCTCGTCTCTACAGGTCATATGGTTTGCGCGATCGGTCCGAAATCTTCATGGAACGTGCGGCCAGGGTCCCCAATGTGCCCTTTGAAGATTTTGTGAAAAAATATTAAACGGTTCAAAAGTTATTAAAAAAACAAGTTCCCATTATAAGTCAATGGGAAAAGTTAACAAAAAGTTCGACAGTGTCGCAAATGCAGTTTTTACTTTTGCAAACGGCCCTTTTACTGTTGCAAATCTGCCATTTTGTTTTCAGTTAGCGATCAGAAAAATGCTTGTATTTAAATTTGGGACCCTCTAGCAACCTAATTCTTTTTGTATTCACCTAGTCGGACCCTGAGGATGAGCATGTCTTTATTTTGGGGTAAAACACCCCAGAAATATGTTTTTCAGATTTTTGGAAAAAGTACTTTCGCAAAGTAGTGTCGAACGTGCTACACTGTCGAATGAATTTGCTAAAGCTTTCGCAAAGTTCGACAGTACTTTTCCAGGGTGTGTGAAAATGACAGCAATTCTTTGTCACCCTGCTGCAAAAGAACGGTTTGGTCTTTTGGGCTGAAATTTGGAGGGAATGCAGCCAACATATCACAAATGTGCCTTTCAGTGTTTCTGTGAAAAAATATTACATGGTGGCAAAGTGACGGCACTCCAAAGTTGATGCTTTTTCCCACAGGATAACATTACGGTGTCTGCTGCATCCAGGAATCCTTTGTCGCCCTGCTGCAAAATAACGCTTTGGTCTTTTGGGATGAAATTGGAGGGAAGAAAGGCAACATACCACAGATGTGCCTTTTAGTGGTTTGGTGAAAAAATATTACAGGGAGGGAAAGTTATGGCACTGCGAATTTGTCTTTTTTCCCCGATAGGATAACATTACGGCATGTGTCGCGCCTTTCGGGGCCCGTATCTCGGAAACGGTGCGAGATACGGACTTTTTGTCGGAAAAATGCTTAAGAAAGTGATAATTAATATGACATTTAAATTTTTTTTCTATGTCATATGGTTCCTGACATATAAGCAATTTAGTATTCCATGTCCTCATTTTCTGTTACAAGAGCCATTATTATGCATACATTCTTTGTACTCACTGTCTTTCTATATGCAGATTTTGGTGAAAACTATTGTGTGTTTCTATAACTGTTACCCTTACCACTTCTGCTTATGGTTGTGTACCTGTTTCAGTTACTTTTCGTGTCTACGCCACCTTGTGCGTTACCGTGTGCGTTTTCATTTGCGCTTGCTTTTGTGTTATTTTAACCATTTGTGTCTACAGTACTGTTTATCTTTGTGTTTCACTTTGCTTCACCATGCACATTACCATTTGCGTTTGTGGGCACCGTGTTACTATGTGACAAGACTTTGGGCCCCGCGCTCCCGCCGCTGCATTACATTCACTATTTCTCATTATCATTCTCAAAAAGAAGGGAAATTGGAAGCAATAAACTCCATTTAATGCATTAGTTAGGGTTGTTCCACAGTGACAAAAGTGAGGAAATTCAGTGTTAGGGTGCGCATTGGAGTTGTCGGTCCTAACTCTCACCCCATTCTCCTATACCTCTGCTTCTTCACACATCTGATGGGTTGAGAGTTAGGGGCCGGCAACCCCAATGCGCACCCCTGATGCCGGTTGGGGTATGGGCGGGGGTCCAAGGGGGCTTTCAACCTAACAATCAATTTCCTCACTTTTGTCATCTGTGGAACAACCCTAACTAATGCATTAAATGGAGTTTTTTGCCTCATATATATATACATATATATATATAAATATATTAGGGGTGCAGTCATGCCCTTTTATTCAGTACCATGTCAGGTTATTAACTGTTGAAATGGGGTGAGCATTAGAGTTTGCAACCCCAAGGCACACCCCTGACACCTATTCCTGCATGCAGGGTGGAGGTGGGACCTTAGGATTGGAAGCCAAGGGTGGGGTGGGGTGGGGTGTTTGGTGAGCCAAGAGTGGGGGTGGGGTCTTAGGCTTGGAACCCTAAGATCACATTTTCCTACTTTTTAGGCTTCAACCTTAATGGTGCATTAACAAAGTTTTTTGCAGAGACGTTCCTTACTTTTTCAGATACTTTATCTGTATCCCTACTAAGGGTCCGTATTCATGAGGTGGTATGAAAAATGGCTATGTTGAAAACTTGGAGTAAAAATATTAAAAATTACCAAAGTTACACATGTGCATAGAAAAATTTCAACGGACGCTCGTAACTCATCCACTTTTAGGAATTTTTTCACCAAATTTTTAACATGGGCCTTTTGTGGCCCCACCTCATGAACAGTGGTACTGTCATTTCATTAATCAGTCCCTACTGTGCCATTCTTCGCCACAGGTGTGAAAAAACATTTTGGGCAGGATGTGAAAAATGACAGCTGTACTGTTCATGAGGTGGTGTGAAAAAATGGCTCTGTTGAAAATTTGGTGTCAAAAGATGGAAAGGTAGCAAAGTTATGTGCCTGCGTGGAATAAATTCAACAGACACACGTAACTAGGGGATTTTCAAGAATTTGTTCACCAAATTTTCAACATAGCTTTTTGAGAACCCCACTCATGAACAGTGGCACTGTCATTTCATTAATCCATCCCAAAAGTTGATTTCGCACAGCAACCATGATATTCTGTACCACTGGTGCAAAAACATGTTTTGGGCAGGATGTGAAAAATGATGGCTATACTGTTCATGAGGAGGTGTGAAAAAATGGCAATGTTGAAAATCTGGATTGAAAATATGAAACACTGGTGAAGTTATGAGCGTGCATAGAAACTGTTCAACACATGCTCATAACACTGGCATTTCTAACATTTTTGCACCAGATTTTCAATGTGGGCTTTTTGGGACCTCCCCTCATGAACACTGGCACTGTTATTTCATTAATCAGTCCCGAAAGGTGATTCCGCACAATGAGTCTGCAATTACCTCATGGGTCTGATTAATGATATGACAGTGACAGTGTTCATGAGGTGAAGTCCCAAAAAGCCCATGTTGAAAATTAGGTGAAAATATGTTGAAAATTGGCTGAGATGTCAACATAAGTTGAAACTCCCCATTGACTCCCATTATATGGCACTTACCTTGATTCCTCAGATGCGGTTCGGCTTTGAAGAGTGCAGATGTGTCCTGGTCCACAAAAGATGACAACGCCCAACCTCCAGAGGTGAGTATGGAGTAAGAGGAGGTTAAGGGGAGGTTAAGGGGAGGTGGGTGCGCAAGGGAGGTTGGGGTTGGGGGAGGGTGATGGGGAAGATGACGAGGGACAGTTTTCTTTTTTCAGGAAAAAATAAAACAAAAGATGTCAGGGATGGTTTTCTTTTATCACAGGAAACAAAACTACAGTTTCGGGATTCCAGTGTCCCACAGGATGGGCTTCCCAGTGTTGGAGACTGGCAGGGTGGGTGTGGGGGTAACATTGCCATCAGGGGGGTTGGGCACCCCGCTGTCTGCAAATTATGGGGAAAAATAATTTTACACACTTGGAGTGGGCTTCCCATTGAGAAACTGCAGAGGGGTTGGGGCTTTCAGCACCAACAGTGGAACTGGGCACCCGCTGTTGGAAAATAAAAATAGAACAAGGACACTGGGGGTGGGCTCCCCAGTGTCAGACCCTGGCAGGTGGGGGGCTTACATTGCTGACAGGGGATTGGGCACCCCACTGTCAGTAAATGATTATAAAAAAAACAATTGTCAAAACACTGTCAGGGGGTTGGAGCTTACAGCACTGACAGCGGGATTGGGCAGCTGCTGTCGGCAACATATAAAAAAAATTACAGTGACAGGCACGAAAGTTGTAATTTGCACAAGATACTGTTGTATTTTGCACAAATTACTGAATTTGAGCACAATACTACAGTATCTTGCAAAAGTTATGTAACTTGTGCAGATTATGACATGTAATTTGCACAAAATACAACAGTATCTTGTGCAAATTATGTAACTTGTGCAAATTATAACTTTCGTACCTGACATATAAATTTTCCTATAGGATATAATGGGAAATTAAAACTTTAATAACTTTTGAATGGATTAATATTTTTCACCAAACCTTCAAAAGGCACATCCGTGTCCCAAAACCATTCTTCCCCGAAAATTTCAGAGCAAAACCTAAAACCATTTCTGAGATATAGGTGGACAAAGAAATGTAAAAAAACCTGGTAAATTTAGGATTTTTGATACTCTAAGGGTGGGATATTCAGAAATGCGACAGAGGCAGGCACAACAATTGCGCAGCGCAAGTACACTGCGCCAGTGTGCACCGAATGTGATATTTAAAGGTTGCACGTGACAGCAAGCACCAGCACAACATGCTTGAATATTGCAGGGATGCACCATAGTGCAACCAGGGCTGTGCCAGGGAGCAAACCAGCAAGCTCCATAGTGCAACCAGGGCTGCGCAAGGGCCAGAGGTGCATGGGCCAGAACATAGGACAACAGTCACAGCAGGGAGCATGCCATCAGAGCAGGACAGACCACCACCAGGGTGCAGAGGATGCCAGGATGGAGGCATGGCAGGCACATGGCTGCAGACCCCCAACCATGTGCACCACAGTGGTGCACAGAGGCTGTGTGGCACCAATGTCCACCGGCAAACAGCCACCGGCAACACCCTCAGGAAGGCATGGGACATGCCACCTGGATCTCTGCTGGCAACACACATGCCAACAGCACAAAACACATACGGCACACAACACGTACAGAGCACACACGTACACCCCAGGACACCCCCACCTGCCACTGGGCACAGACCACCAGGCACAAGCCCCAGTCAACCTGAGATGTACCACTCAACCACCATGCACACCACTGCAGCATGGCTCCACACACCAGCTGCAAAGCAGACACAGACACAGAATGCTAACAGTAGAAAAGTGTATTAAAACCAAGAAACAATAACTATGTACAGAACAACAGGGAGCTGGGAATGGGGAGGCCACAAACAGAATGGTAGACTGGGGAAGGGAGGGAGGCAGGGGGACTGGGGACATGGCTGGGTAAGGGTACAAGGGAGGGGGGACAGGGAAGGGAAGGGGGGTGCAGGCCAACGGGCCCTATGGGCATCCCCACCCTACCGGCACCTGGTGAGCCGTCTTCTCTGTGGCCTGCACAGGGCCTGCCAAATCATTTGCACCACCTGGAGTGTGGCTGTGGTGACCTGCAGTATCTGCCGAAGAAGCCTGGTGTTAACTGCATCCTGTTGGTCACCTAGGACAAAGGAAGGGACATGGTATGAGTGCATGTCCATACGACTGTAGCCCACCCACCGTGCGCGCCGGACAGTGGTGACATGTGCCCTGAGATGGCACACAGTCAACCGCAGTGTGTGTGCCCACACGGGCCGCCATTCTGACTATCCACAGCCATGCAGAGCACTGCACACCAACACCACCCACGTGCCGCACACCACAACCATGGTGGCCAGGTAACAGGGCATAGTGGCAGGGTGGCAGTGGCACAGCTGGAACACGGGTGCACCCACAGCCCACCTGCAGCAGCCACACACCAGTGTGATAGCCACGGCATGGTGCAATGGACCCCACCGGCGGTGCACAGCTGGAATGGACATGTGCACGGGGGGCTGTGGCCCAACCCCACCCTGCACAACAGTGAACCTAGAAAGAGTGCCTACCTGCTTGCTGTGGTGCAACCGGTGCCTGTCTTGCGGCACCACCCAATGCGGCCTGCAACCTGTGGCTGTGCTCCTGCATCGGCCTGCCCCCGTCCACCTGCAGCACCTGCCATCCGTGAATGGTGCCTATCCTCAGGTCCTAGTAGGGAGACATTGAGAAGGGCACATCAGTACCTGGCAACACCCCACAGGTCCCCCTCCAGCACAGCAATCCCCCTGGCCCTGCACAGTGGCGGTGCGGTGGCACAGCACACCAATGTTGCGCTGCCATGGCCAACAGAGCGCGCAGTCACAGCCCCCCCCACAGCATGGTGTGACACCCTGCTGTCCCCCACAGAACACTGGAATGGCACAGATGTGGATGTAATGCACTCACCTAGATGTGGCACGGCACCCCTCCAGACGCGTGCCTGTCAGGGTCCCTCCTCCGCGGGTCCCCATAGGAGTGGCGGTACTGCTATCCACTTTGCTGTGCCCCAGTGGCTTCCTCCAACCCCTCAGCCACCTCCTGCCACACCTCCATACATGGCCGATCCAGGGCACCTGGCCAAAGAGACATCCCACATGTGGCTCCACCGGGGCCACAAAGTTGACCAGTTCTACCTGGCTCCAGTTGGGTGCCCTCGCTGTGCCACGGTGCGGCATGCTCAATCCTTCTATTGGGAACCCAAAATGGCACCTAGTAGTGCACAAGCCACACGTCCTATGGGTGTGCGACTCACTTGGTGATGCGCTGCCATTCTGAATAGCACATTCCCCGGTGCTGCACGATACAGCTGGGGCAGCACTGGCACATGACGCAGGTCACCCAGAGGGTCAAAGAGCACATGTGAGGTCATAGGTTGGCACGTGCACCGTGCGTGACAGTACGATAGGGCACACCATGCATGGTGCGCAATAGGGGCATGTGTGCCCCATGTTCCATGAGGCCAGTCGCGAGATGAGCGCATAGGGCATATAGCGCATGAGCACCACATGCCCAATAGTGGCAGAGTGCTACCGCGATAGCATAGCAGCCAGATGCACCACCGGCGGGCGTGACATCGGTGTGCGCATGCGCATCATTGCCAGGCCTACTGCGCACATCATACAGTTGCGCCATGGCTTGTGCATGCACAACACCAATGCGCATGACACAACTTTGTGATATTCAGCCGGAATATGCAGATGGGCTGATCAGCATATCTGTGGTGCATCACAGTCATTTGTATCTCATTACAGTTGGGCATCCCCTCATTTGCATGTGATGGGCTATAAATGCACCATGGGACTGCACAGGCACCAGACCGGTATTGCATCCTTCAGAGGTAAGCCACCAGGCTGTGGGCCTGTCGGGACAGTGGATTGGAGGGCATTGTGTGTTGCAACCATCACTGACCACATGTTCATACCCACAGGAATAAGCATGTCAGAACATGAGGAGCTTGAGGAGCAAGGGCCTGCATGGAAGTGCAGGCCCAACTTCATGAGGGCAGAGAGCGATGCCCTATTCGATGCCTACCTGGACCAGGAGCCCCTCCTGAGTGGCTCAACAGGCATCCCACAGGCCAGGGTGACTACATGGGAAGGAGTGGCGAGGGCTGTGAACTAGCAGAGCAGCCATCAGAGGACAGCTCAGGAGTGCAAAAAGAAGGTAGGCATGGACTGGAGGAGGATTAAGGATAAGGTGGCCACCATCCGGGCCACACATGCTGCCACAGGTGGTGGACAGCCTGATGTGCCACAGCTGATGCCGCAGGAGGAGCTGGTGGCAGCGCCCATGCGGCGCAGTGCCATTGAGGGTGTGCCCGATGGAGGATTCCAGATGGGGGGCAGCCCATCACTGCATGGTAGGTACAGCAGCACCTGGGGAAGGGGGGCAGGGGGGCAGGGGTGTGTGCCAGTGGCACTAACACATCTGTGTTCCTTTACAGCTCCAGAGCACCTGCATGCAGCGGCAGGGGTGGGGGATGACCACCATGGGGGTGGTCCTGGACCTGGAGGACCATACATCCACCTCCACTGGTGTCCAGGGTCTGGACTGCAGTCATCCCATCCTCACTGTCTGACTGGATGCCTGTGGCGTGGTTGCGGATGAGGCCTTGACAGTGTTTCAGCAGGACACCAGCCATGGCATCCAGTATGCTGAGACACAGATCGGGGCGAGGTCCAGGACCAATGATGACATGACTGTTATCCTGGACAGTGGTGTTGCCAATCAGGGGGAGGCATCCATACCACACACCCGACATGACAGCGAAGACGGTGCCCTGGTGGCGGTTGTCCGCCCACCGGCTGCAACGCCCGGTGAGGCTGTGGGTGCCAACAGTGCAGTGCAGTCTGAAGGGGGTGGCGGTGGTGGTGCAGCCACCCCGGCACTGTTATGCATGCAGCGGCTGGAGGGGCAGCAGTGGCAACAGGACGGGGCCGAGGGGGGGGCCAGGTGCAGTGGCCACGGACATTGCACCGCAGACTGATCAGCCCCAAGGGGGCCACAGTGTGCAGGCCCCACCAGCGCGGGGGTCTGTGCTACGGGGTCATGCAACACCAGTAGGTCAGCACAATGCCCATGCCCCTCAGGGCACCGACCCCTTGACCAAGCACACCTGTCTGCTACAGGCCTCTGTGGAGCAACAGATGCTGGTTGTGGTAGGGGTGCGTGCACTCTGCACAGAGCTGCACCAGTCTGCAGGGAGGAGTGACTGGGACTATGAGCAGCTCCTGGCTGAGACCACATGCATGCGGGAGGACATGACTGCAGCCCTGGATCAGCTTACCATTGGGGTCACGGCTGGCCTAGCACCACTGGCCACCCTGCTGCATGGCCGTCCACTGCAGACCCTGCAGAGTGCATTCTCCACCCCTCGGTCCCGGCGTCGTGCGACCCCATAAGTGTCAATGCTGGGATCTGCTGTGGGCATTCCGGGCATGCCTGGAGTGGGCCTATTTGGGAGCCTGCAGGCACCTGCGAGTGACAAGTTGTGTTCCCACAATGGCACACCTGGGGGACTGTCAGTGACACCCCCTGTGGCCATCGCACAGCCTGCATCTGCTGGGTGGTCTCGGTGGGGCTGTCCATGTGTCTGCGGTGGCAGTGTGACCGTGCGGTGGTCCTGATCTGCCACCCTCCCAGTCCGCTGTCTGCCGCAGCCCTGTGTGCACATTGGTGTGGCGTGTGCATGTGCATTCCAGGGACATGTCGTCCATGGGCCATGCCAAACGCCTGCCTTGTGCACACCCACCTGGCCACTGGCCACTGTGGCATGTGCATGATGATGCCAACACAACACTGGCCGCTACTGTGCACTGGTGTTCAGCATCTGACACATGCCCATTGGTGGCCTCTGGGTGTGCGCTTGTGGGTGCGCATGTGCATGTGCATGTGTGTGCTGGTGTGTGTGTGTGGGTGGGTGGGGTCTACAGTGCAGTACAGGGTGCTTCCACGGAGTCCAGTCCCGTGCCCATCCACGCTACCCTCCAGCCATGTCTGTCATGGGGCCCGGCCTTGCATGCCTGTATACTGTGCCATGGTCCCTGGGACATTTGGGGTCATGTTCACATACCTGCGTGCACCGTAGTGCTCCGCTGCAATTGTGTCCTGGTGCTGCTGGGTCATCCTGTTCAGCCAGGGTTCCCGTCACCCGGTGGGGGCTGCCCACCACTGCCTGGCCCAGCTTCCGTGTCTTCCCCACTGCTGTTCCCCTCTTCAACCTCGACAGCTATCCCACGGTCAGTGGCCATGTTGTGTAGCATACAGCAGGCCAGGAATAGGCCTCAGACCTTCAAGAGGCTGTACTGTAGGGCACCGCCAGACCTGTCCAGGCAATGGAACCATGCCTTCAGCAGCCCAAACACATGCTCAATGATGTACCATGTGCTGGAGTGTGCCTCATTGTATCGCTCCTGCGCTGGGGTTGACGGGTGCTGGTATGGGGTAAGCAGCCAGGGCCTGAGTGGGTATCCGCTGTCACCTGTATGGAGACATGTGGGGTTAGCATGGTGGTCTGTGTGGCTGCCCCCCGCCTACCCAGCCACACCCTCTGACGCCCCCAGCCTAGCATCCTCCCACACCCTGCCCTGTTGTGCCAGGCTGCCCATTCCAGCGGCATACTCACCTACTAGGTGGCCGGTGGGGATGTCCCCACTCTTGAACCTGTGGCACAGTGCTGACTGGTGCCAGATGAAGGCATCGTGTGCTCCACCAGGGTGTGTGGCACATACATTGATTATGCACCTCCTGGCATCATACACCACCTGGCAGTTGACACTGGGGTAGCCTTTCCTGTTGATGTAGGCCACCCCCTCCAGCCCAGTTGGTGTGCGGATGCCTACGAGGGTGCAGTCGATGGCCCCTAGCATGCCTGGCATACATGCCACCCTGTGGAACTCTTGCATGTTCGCTGTACGCTCTGCCTGTGTGCTGGGGAAAAGGATGCATTCCACAGCATGTAGCAGCAGTGTGTTGAGGAACTGTGTGAGGAGCCATGATGCAGCTGACTGGGTTATGCCTGTGGTGTCTCCTGTTGGTCTCCGGAAGGTACCCGTGGTAAGCATGCACATGACGGCCGTGACCTTGGTCTCCACCAACAGGGCATGGCTCTGTCTTGTGGGTGCCTGCATCTCATCACTGCACAGCTCACAGAGCTGCCTCAGAATTGCCTGGTTCAGGCAGTACCGGCCCGCAATCTCGGTGTCATTGTACTGTTTGAAGGTGGTATGGGCATGGTACCACCTGTTCCAGGCATACCGCTGGGCCCTTCCATGGCCACGCTGCTCTGCCTTCTGCCTCCTCACACCCCTCATTACTGCCCCCATCTGGAAGATTGCACTGGCCATGGCCTGGCCTGTCCTGCCCCTCCTGAGTGGCTGTCTCCCCGGGCACCCCCAGCTGCATGTGCCCCTGCACTGGGTGCACACCTGTGTTGGGGGTTCCCTACTGGTGGCCTGTTGGTTGTGGCCTCCACCTTCCACCATCCTGGTACTCCCACTGCCACTGCTATGTCCGGGCTCACAGGCTCATGCTGCCATTGCTGCCCCCACTGATGTCTCACACACACACACGCACGCACGCACACACACGCATGCACACACACACACACACACACACACACACACTGAGATGCTCACACACACAGGCACTTTCAGGGTCACACGCCCTGTCCCACAGCCTGTTGCACTTCCTGCCTTTGTGCCTGTCTTGCACCCCTGCTGCTGTCCTGCCTGGCCACTGGCTCTCTCTCTGTCTCTCTCTCTCTCTCTCTCTCTCTATCTCTCTCCACTGCTCCCCTGTGGCACATGCCTCTGTCCCTTGCTTGCTCCATCTTTTTATGGGCTCAAGTTTGCTCCGCGCACGTCCCTGTTGCTCTGCGCTTGTGCCATCGGCTTGCTGTTGAATAGCGCACTGTGCTGCTTATTCATGGCTATGCCCCCTGCACTTGTGCATGCATTCATTAGGGTTGTGCATTGATGCATTGCGATTTGCGCCGCTCATTGTCTCCTGCTGTATATTACACTTTGGCACATTTATGCTCTTGCGCAGGCACATCTTAGTTGCGCCATGCGCAACTGCTTTTAATATCCCACCCTGTATTTCAGAAACCACAAAACTGATTCACACAAAATTTTGCATGTCAAGAGACCTACCTACCCCTAGAGATTATGCACGCCAAATTTCATGTAAATTCCATTGAACGGTTCCAGAGTAATTAAGGTTCAAAATTTTGGGTTTAACATAGAAATTTGCACTCAACACTAATATACTGGCACTACCATGCCAGTATAACATATATATATATATATATTTATGCAATAGATGTGAGACCAAAAGCCATTGAATAAATCCATTTATTTCCACATATGTGGAATAAATCTAACCACCCTAGATTTATCCCACATATGTGGGATAAATGCAAACTGTCAATCAAAGCTTTTTTGTTCACTTTTTTGACAAACAAATGTGAATAACTTTAAAACGAAAAATGATAGCATAGTACTGTGAGCACAAAAAATGTTCTGGACAAACATATCTACAAAATGAGTGGTGTTTCATTTATAGATACCTTTTAGTTTTTTTTATAATTAGCAAAAAACAGCAAAAAAATCCTATTTTCTTTTCACTTTTCAGACAAACAAATATAAATAACTTTAAAATGAAAAATGATAACATGGTACTGTGAGCACAAAAAATGTTCAGCATAAAAGTATCTACAAAATGAGTGGGGTTTCATTCAGAGATATCTTTTAGTTTTTTCATAATTAGCAAAAAACAGCATAAAATTAAATTTTCTTTTCACTTTTTCGATAAACAAATGTGAATCACTTTGAAACTAAAAATGATAGCATGGTACTATGAGCACAAAAAATGTTCAGCATGAAAATATCTACAAAATGAGTGGCGTTTCATTAATAAATACCTTTTAGTTTTTTTTATAATTAGCAAAAACAGCATAAAATTAAATTTTGTTTCACTTTTTCATCAAACAAATGCAATAACTTTAAAACAAAAAGGTAGCATGATACTGTCACCATGACATTTGTTCAGCAAGAAGTTCTCTACAAAATGAGTGGTGTTTCATTTAATAGCAACCACCGCTAGGCGGACATACACCAGGAAAGTTAACCAAAAGTCCCAGAAAGTCCCAGAAATTATCATTTAAAAAAGAAGATAAACAGTCAAAACCAAATGTTCTCGCACTGATAAGAAGCATCCCTATTGCATAAATGAAATGTACAATGGTGAGCTGTCAGATAAATGATTTATCTACACTTGTACTGTTTTGACCTCGGACACCTCACTTGTGGCTTCACGCCACTTGTGAAAATTACCGAGTCAAGCAATAAAGATGAAAATGCAATGATAGGGTTACCAGACTCTGGATTCTCCAACCTCAAACCTCCACAGACAAACAGATGCCGTGGTGTGCTATGGGGTTCTGCATCCAAACTCTCACCCCATTCCATATGTAAACAAGTTGCATCTGTTGGTCTGTGGAGGATGGGGGTTGGGGGGGTTGGGGGTTAGGGTCTGGAAACCCTAACATCGCATTTCCACACATTTGTCACTGTGGAAACAACCCTAACTGATGCATTAACAGAGTTTTTTGCAATGAATTTCTCTTCTTTTTGAGAAAGCGTAATATAAATAGTAAATGGTATGCGATGGTGGGAGCGCAGGCCCTGACCAAGCTGCCTATTTCTGCATAATGATATGTGTTTGTGGGAGCGTGGGCCCTCTGGGCCCTGCACTCCCACTTACACATAAGCACAGAGCCATACAGCAGCCCTATAGGGCAAGGAAGCTTTGTAACATTAATTTGCCCATATCTGGTGAACTGTAGCAGCTAGTAAAAAAATTGAAGTGTGGTTGTAATAATGAGAGTGACTAGTTCCCGCAACATGAGTCGACCGAATCCATATCATGCATTGTGTATGAGATAGGGGCAGCAAAAAGCACTGTGAATACGAAGTCTGTGGCGTAATAGTGGTCCTCGGACATGAAAATGAGCAATTGGAACAGTAAATCGCAAATATCGCAGGAACCATACAAGGTAGAAAATAAAATTTGAATTTCCTGGGTTTCAGGACCTTCCAACCTAGTTCTGAGCAGGGGGACTAAGAATTTTTGTGATGAAAAGTCCGTATCTCGAACCATTTTTGAGATATGGGCCCAGAAAGGCTTCACGGATGCCGCAATGTAATCTAATGGGAAAAGTTCTGAAATTTGGAATGCTGTAACTTTGGGTCCCTGTAATGTTTTCATACCAAACTACCAAAAGGCACATCTGTGGGACCAGGGCTTGCCACTCTGCAAATTTCAGCCCAAAAGACCAAACCGTTTTGTTGCAGGAGAGTGGCAAATATTTGCAGTTATTTTGGCAATACTTTCACAAATTACTTTTGCAAATCATGAAAGTTTTGTAAAACAAATCATGAAAGTTTCACATTTGTGAAAGTATTTTGCAAAAGTATTTTTCAAAAAAAAAAAAAATGCATTTCTGAGAGGGTTAAAAAAAAGGATATAACTAGCATCCTCAGGACCCAACTAGGTAAACAAAACAATCAGTGTGTACCTAGAGGGTCCCAATTTTAAACGCCAGGCATTTTTCTGTTTAGTAACTGAAAAAAGGAAATGGCCACCTCATGAAAGAAAAAGGGCCATTTGTGACAGTAAAAACAGCCTCTCATGAAAGTTTTGTGATTTTTGTTAACTTTTCCCCATTAACTATAATGGGAAATTTGGTTTTTGAATAACTTTTGAACAATTTAATATTTTTTCAACAAATCTTTGAAAGGCACATCGGTGACCAAGGCTGCATGTTCCCTGATGTTTTCGGACTGAACGGACAAACCGTGCAGGCTGTGGGCGCAAGCAAAGAAACACGCAAAAAGTCTGTTTTTTTGTGTTTTTTGGCGTTCTGTAGCTCTGCAACCGTACATCTGACTGTAACGCAACTTGCCAGATCCAATGATCTATGGTACCAGACCATGCATGCTAAATGTCAGGCAAATCCGTCATACAGTGGCAAAGTTATTCAGGTGCAAAATTTGAGGTTTTGCATTAAAGTGGCTACTCAGCTCTAATTATAGTGGCACTACTGTGCCTATATATATATATATATATATATATATATATATATATATATATATATATATATATATATATATATATATACTGTATATATATATAAATATATATATAACATCAAATACATAGGCTGTCATGAATGAAAAAAATCTAGCCTTGCACCTAATAACCGACAGTTGCAGTCACTTGCCAGAATTATTCTTGAGAATCCAAGAAAAAGAAAATGGATATCTGCTTGGTGGCTGAATCATCCATAGCTCAAAAAAATTGTACACATGAAAAACCTGTCCAGACACAAGTCCTTCACAGAGTAACTTTTCAAATAAAAGAACCTGTAGTTAAATACTCTAGCCTATTAACCTTTACATTCAAGATATGTTTAGGAGAAAACAATGTTGGTCAAAGTTTCTGTGACTGCGTTCTTGCAGCGGTAGCATTCCAAAATTCCTGACAACCAGAATCATGCCAAACTGTGAGCTGTGCAGGGAATAGCTTGCTACTGTATATTTAATCTGAGCAAAGTGCAGCATCTTTTTACTCTCCTTATATGCCATTTGTTTTCTAAGAGTGCTAGGCCATGTCAGTATAGATGTAAACTTGGTCCCCTTGGTCTGACTGGACCTCCTCTCCCTGTAGCTACTGGAGAGCGCTGCTGCATTCCTGTTAAATCCCCAGACCGGACTTCCCCTCTCTGCAGCTACTGGAGAGTACTATACATTTTCAGGCTGTGTTCCTGTTAAATCTCCAGACCAGACCTCCCCTCCCTGCAGCTACCGTAGAGCACTATATGTTTTCAGGCTGCATTCCTGCTAAATTCCCAGACCAGACCTTTCCTCCATGCAGCTACCGGAGAGCGCTATACGTTTTCAGGCTGCATTCCTGCTAAATCAACAGACCAAACCTCCCCTTCCTGCAGCTACTGGAGAGCGCTGTAGGTTTTCAGGTACTAGGAGAGCTCTTGCAGGGCTAAAAGAACTGTGTTAGCTGCACCTGGGTTTCCGATCAGAGGACCACATGTGATTGATTCTGCATTGCTGATTTTGTCTGTGTGGTACAAGGATGAACCATGTGTAGAGTTTACTTTAAGAGACTCAGCAGGGACCAATTCATATATAGTGTTCCGTATTGTTATTTTAAGAACTTGTCTTCAACACTGAAAGTTATACTGTACCTGCTGTATTTGGAAGTCCTAAACAGCTGCCCCCACCCACCCCCTCCTGCCCTCCCACCATGGATGGTCACTTCATTTATAGGCTGACCGTGTCAGGTGATCATGTCATGTGATCAAAGGACACTAATCTATCACCCCAAACTCCCCTTAGCAGTTTATACTGCTAAACCCCTAGGGGACACTGTGCTCTCCCTTCACCCTCATTTAAATGAATTTGTTACTGTCCTACTCTCAGCTCTTCCAAAAGCTTATCCTGCTTCCTTACAACAATCACCTGTGATACTTCCCTCTTCGTAACTCCCCCTCTTTCTCTCTTTCTTTGCCTTTTCCCCCTTCATGAGACTTGAAGCCAGGCCTCCGGTGCCCAGCTCACTTTGAAGCCCACAACTCTATTTTCTGGGCTGCTGAGTCCATTGTGTTTCCACAGAGCTGTGACTCATTAGTACATTTGCCCCCCACCACCACAAACTTTACTTAGTACATCCAACCTGTTCTTTCTATTTCTTCTCTACCTGGGTCCTAGGCACACCATTGTTACTGTCTCTGTCTGTGCTTTCTTTGGTCCAATAAATCTGCTGAAGTGATTCCAAGCGTCTCCCCCCCCCCACATAGAAACATAGAATTTGACGGCAGATAAGAACCGCTTGGCCCACCTAGTCTGCCCATTTTTCTACCTAACAGATAAGCTGCAGATCCTAGTTAACCAACAGCTTACTTCCCTACCCCCACTAGGACTGCCTTATGCCTGTCCCATGCATTCTTGAATTCCCCCACTATTCTTGACTCCAGGACCTCCTCGGGGAGGCTGTTCCATGCATCCTCAACCCTCTCTGTGAAAAAATACTTCCTCACATTACCTCTGAGCCGTCCCCCCTCTATCTTCAAATTGTGCCCCCTTGTTCTTGCACATCTCTTTTTCTGGAAGATGCTATCCTCTTGGACTTTGTTGATTCCCTTGAGGTACTTGAAAGTTTCTATCATGTCCCCTCTCTCCCTTCTTCATCAATGGTATACATATTAAGCTCCTTAGTCTTCTTTCAGAGGTCTTCTGGTGCAGACCCTGCACCATTTTGGTTGCCCTCCTCTGGACAGCCTCCACTCTGTCCATGTTCTTTATGGAGATGGGGTCTCCAGAACTGCACACAGTACTCAGATGGGGTCTCACCAACTGTCTGTACAGAGGGATAACAACTTCCTGTTTTCTACTATTGATGCCTCTTCCTATGCATCCCAGTATCCCCCCAGCCTTCCTTACTGCCTTCTCACATTGCTTGCCCACCTTTAGGTCATCTGATATAGTTACCCCCAGGTCCCTTTCTATTTTTACTGTTGTCAGTTGCACTCTTTTAATCAAGGTTCAGGCCCTGGTACCCACAAGGGAAAATTCCTGCTCTCATTGGTATTGTTGCTATCTCATTTACTCATGGCCCCCCTTATTACTTAATACTAGTGACCTGCCTACTACTTTACCTCCTCATGTGGCTCCCACCTGCCCCATGCTCCCAATCTTCTGAGGCTTTCCCATGAAGTCTTAATGACTTGCTGGCCCGGTGGTGCTGAGAAGTGAAGTGCTGGACACCACAACTTGCGACACGCCAGTGACCCAGGTTTGGGAACGGATTCGGGCTGCTGGAGGTCGGCAGGGGAGGAGAGGATTGAGCATCCAGAGGACTGCTTTCCTCTGCTGGGGTAGGTTGGGGACATCTAATCACTCCTTAGCGGTCCCAGGTGGAGATCGGGGGCCCTACTTGGAGTGATGCATTCACAGGGGAGGAGCAGCAGTGGACATCAGCACCTACGTGTGCAGATGTCATTACACATCCGCACTCCAGGGGAAACTAACTATGTAGAAAACCCCAGCCCAGGGATAGGCGACGGCAGCCCCCTTAAGCCCTGCACCTCATGCTCGACGTCAGGCTCGGTTCTCCAGCTCTCCTGGTCCCTCACCCAGCCTTGGCTGGGTGCACTTGATTATAGACAGAGCAACAGGTTTGGTCAGCAGTCCTGCCTCGGGGAGCTCAGAGTTGGGGGTCCGTTGGGTTGGGCTGGAGTGGGGTTTCTGTCCACGATTTCCCAAAGACCTAACTTCAGGCAGGGTGGTAGAACAGCAGTGGTGTGGGGGTATGCCCGAAAGAGTTCCCTGGCCAGCCGGTGATAAATAGAGTTGGAAAAAAAGTCTTAATGACTTTACTTTCTCTAATCTACTTTTAATTTTTCATAACCACTTTTATCTCCCCCCCATCGCCTCATCCACCTCGTTGTTTATACCCACAAAAAGTGCCTTTTACACCACACGTGCCTGCCCTCCCCCCCTTGGTCACCGCAGGCTGTATGGTACCTTCTCCTTCTGTCTCTCAGTCTGGCAGGGGATGTTGAACTAAACCCGGGCCCATTATCCCATCTCTCCCACACTGATACAAACTGGAAGAACACCAAGGGACTTTGAGTTGTTCACCTGAATATCAGGAGTCTCCTGTGTAATTCAACTGAGCTAGATGCCTTGGTCGCAATGTACCACCCTGACATCATCTGCCTATATGAGACATGGCTTAAACCTTCCATCCCTGACACTAATTGCTCATCAATCAATCAATCTTTATTTTACCAGGTGAAACATCATTAAGTAATACTCATTTACAAGATGGACTTGGGTATGTTACAAGACATTGCAAAGAAAACAAGGAATACATATGGTAGTACAGGTAGTATTACAGGCAATAAATAAGAGCATCAATGCAGAACAAAAAATATATACAGTATATATAGACAGTGGCGTCATGCCCATAGGGCCCGAGGGGGCATGTGCCCCCCCCAATATTGTTGTGAGGGCTATTAAAAAAAATTCATTTAGTATTTAATTTTTTAATGGTACCGCAGGCTGCAAAAAAAATATGGTGTTTTTCAATGTCTTTTTGGTGGGTGCTGGGGGGTTGGAGTTACGATTCTTCAGAATCGATCACTGTGTGGGAAGACTGACTGAGTCTGAGAACTTCAGAACAGTTTAAAAAAATGTTTTTGCTCAGGCTGTGCTGGTATCTGGCTTCGGTGCTGAGGGCCTGTGAACACAGAGAGAGAGAGAGAGAGAGAGAGAGAGAGAGTCACAACAGGTGCTGTGATTGGTTGCTGCCTGGCGGTTACCACCAATCAAGTGTCTGCACATCGGAGGTACAAAGAAATAGCTCACATGGCAAATTGGTTCATCTGTGATTCTCCTTCGGTTGAGTGGCAAGCAACATTTTCAGTCTGACCTCCCTCACCTGACAGTTGGACTCGAGAGACGCACTCAGACCCGTTATTAGTCTGCTGTCTGAAGTAAGAGAGGCTGGTCGGTTGGTTGGTCGGTGACTGTGTTTCTTTGAGACCACAATGAAGTTTCTGGCTGCCTGCTTCCTAGTTTGAAAAGGTCAGTACCCCTACCCACACTAGCTGCAGGGCAACTTGGCAAGGTCTACTCTACATGATCGGAGAGGGGGTCGGGGAAGGTGTATTTGTGAAAATGGAGTGGGAGCTAGGATTCCTTATGGAGCACAGGCATGGGTTAACCACAGGGAAGAAGGGGCAGGCATACAGTTGAGGAAATTTGAGGGGCTACGTGGGGGATTAGGATGTTAATATTGTTGCTTATTTAAAATACAAACAATATTAAAATGTCCTATTCCCCCACAGTAAACCTTTCAAATTATGACAATAAAACTAAGCCAAAATGCTCAAAGTAACCCTAATTAGCCCATAACATTAAAAAAAAAGAAACTACAGAATAAGCGGGGGATCTTCTCTGAACCTCTGTATTTTCCCACAAGAATTAAAGATAAGGCGCCCCAATGCGATCAATCCTTTTCTTTATAGAGCTATAAAGCTTTATAAAGCTTTTAATATACTCCCACATACAATAAAGGTAATGAATAAATGTCCGGTGTTTGAAGAACTTTCAGCCAGTCTTGAAGAGGTCAGGGAATAACCACACTAGGTGCTGTGAGCTTGATCAGGAGATTCAGAAGAATAAGCTTTCCTGTCTTTTTGAATGGACAGTTTAGCGGGATAAATCATCCAAAGTTTAACTCCAGCCAGGATTAATTTATTCATAGTGGGAGGGAGGTTTTGTTCTTCTTTGTCTGACCTCCCGTGGAAGGTCCTGCGAAATGGGATTTTTTTTTACCATCCCAAGATGGATCTTGTAACTTTTTACATTTTTTTTATCACATGCATTTTATTGAGGTAATTTAAAAATCGGATTATAAAAGGTCTCGGGGCTCTTCTTTAACAGGTGGAGGTCTCATTGATGTGTGGGCTCTTTCTGTTGCATATGAAGAGCAGGTGGGTGATTGCCCTGTTAAATTTTCGCATAACACTTGCGCCCAATACAGAGGCTCTGTCCCTTCAGAAGATTCTAGGAGTCCCTAGAAAGATCACTGTATAATGCCGACATGATCTATCTTCTAGAATCTAGATCTTCTAGTTTGAACTCCAATTTGTGTATTTTATGGTGAGGAGATGCCAATTCAGAGTCGACTTTATTTCTCCAGTCCTCTAAGGAAGAAATTCTTGCCTTCCAATCGGTAACTCTAGTTTGGATTTTTTCTATGGCCCCTCTCATGGATTTAGATTCCTCCACTGGGTCTGTCTGGATGGGTACAGGTTAGAAGATGCATAATGCACATTCTTTGGAATGGCACACCATGGGTTTAATCCCCACTTTACCCTTCCTGTAGCGGGACAAACCGGTGATGGGGTTCGGCTCAACTCTGCCCCAACCCCCTTTTTAGTTCCTATAAACCTAGCTGATGGTCTGGAAGCTGTAGCAGAATGGAACTGGAAGGTCCAGATCTAACGGGAACCGGTTGCGCTTGCTTGCTTGTTGCCTGCCTCCTTCCCTCAGCATTGCAAAGATGACATGCTGTGTCAATGCATTTATGTCACATTTTGTGTACAAATACAGTATATCCGTAGACAGTGTTACCCCTGAAGAAAGCAGAATGGTGTTATTTGTTGATGTAACAGTACAAAATAGGTGTTATCCCCTTCTTTGAGCTGTTTTCCAGTTTTCTTTGTCTGGTTTTATATGCTTTTCCTTTTCTCTCTGCACTGCCCCCCCCCCCCCAGAAATTCCTTTTCCTTTATTGTATTTCATCTCTGAAGTCCCACAAATGCAATGCCTGCAACACAAGTTACAGTCAGGGCTCTGCTTGGAGGGGGGGATCTGTTGCAATATCTCAGTGGCTCACTTTGAAAGCATGGGGGTACTCCATACACACGACATGCCAGCTCTTCCTGCCACTGCCACTTGACACACCAGACTTATTCCTTCTCTTGACCCACCAAATCCTGTGCCATCATCAGCGAGAAGAGACCATCCACAGCGGTTGAACCCCGCCAATGCCAGCTCATCAAGGTGCAGGTGCTGCAAGGTATCTTCAAGCAATAAGCCACAAGAGGGTGTGGGTTATCGGGGACTTACCACGGCTGGAGTGGTTTACCCATGAAGCAATGCCGCCAAGATGGTGCCAGACTATAACCCTGAGCTGGGAGCCGTGAACTGCCTGCAGTGCTAGAGGTGCTCTCCACCCTCAAATTCGGCATACTTGACTTCCATGAGACCAGCATGCTTGACCTCTTCTACAATGCAGGCTGGTTGTTGCAACTATATAAAATGGCAAAGAAATCCCTGAGTCCCGATTGGCTGAGACTTGGTTTTAGCCATTGCAGTAAGAGAGTGCCACCACTGGCTAAAACAAGTCTCTGCCAACTCACAGAATTCATAAGCCACCTATTTCCTAGTTTCCGACACAAACATGGCTACGGCCTTTACTCATATATAAAAAACTTCAACTAGACCCTAAAAATAAAAGTCAATTAAATAAAGTAAGTAAATAATTTAATGTTATTCACACTCATGAGCTCCCTTTACACAAATACACAAATTTAAAAAATCAAGTACTATTCAGAGTTTCCATTGCTGATGTTTCTTTGATGACTATGAAAAATCTCCCCCTATTTCTACCACTTTGCCAGAGAACTCCCTGCTCCTTACCTGGCAACAGATACAATTGGCTCCACTTCAGGACCGTGTGTGTGTCTTTGTTGCCAGTTGAACGCTGAAGAATGTTGAATTCATATATTCCATGTGTGTGTTGGGGGGGGGGGAGCAGTCTACTACTGGAATAATGCAGAGCTTTGAATTCTTCTATTCCATGATAAACAATCACACAATGTATTGAGTTTGAAGAAAAACAGATGACTGACAGATTAAAAATATCTGTGGAAGGACTATTTTACATTATTTAGCAGCATTTTATTATTATATTTTTTTGTGACTTTGAAAACTTTTAGAATGTTCTTTTTTTCAAACTTATGTATGGGCCCATTTTATATAAACAATAAGACATGACTGGGTGTTGGTAGCACTGAGATACCCACACACCCAGAGGCTGAAGGCACTCGACCTGCGGTCTCGCGCCCAACTATGCCTCTAGGTGTGGGTATCTCAGTACTACCAACACCCAGCCATGTCTTATTGCTTACGTAGCATGATATAAGTGTTCCAGTGCACTAACATTACTGGTGTTACATGCTGCTTTCAATGGTAGGTAAAAATGACTTTCTGTAGTCTGCAAACTTGCAGAAGTACAGCCCAAGTGCTGCAGTGTGCACATCTGGACTAGCGACACCACAAGTATGTTTCACTTTAGTGTTTTCTACTTTGTTTTTACTTTTTTTTTTTCTTGGTCTGCAGCAAATTTCAGGTAAAGCAGTGCATAGTTTAAAAAGTACCTGCCTGTCTATAACTGACCCCCAATTGCTACGTGTGGCATCACAGTCTGTTATCATTGGGACCATTATGGTGTCAGAAACTAAGGCACTGTGAGATCAGTAGGGTAAGAGTAATGCTTTTGTACAGCCTTTTTTTTTTAAATTTTTTTTTATTTTATCCTCCTCTGGCCACCTCTCTGCATCCCCCGTTATAATAACAATAATAATAATAAAACGTTATGTTTAAGGTGCCTTTCAAAAACCAAGGCGCCGCACCAATCAACATACAATAAAACACACTCTCATTAAAAAACAAATACAGAATCAATTAGAAAACCACTACTAAAATCAGAAAGACTTCTGTCTCCATGCATCCTGCTGGGGGATCCAGCTGCCCGTCTCGACCAGGACCGCTGGCACTCTGTAACTCCTGTGGCTTTCTCCCCGCAGCGGGGCAGCAGGGAGCCCCCTAACTCCCCACCCTACATGGGTCCAGCTCGGGTGCCAGTGCTCGACGAACACTCACAGACGGCCATCAAACCACAGAGAGTCAAGTTGGGGTTGGAGGTGGCACTAGGCATGTTGGCTTCTGCCATTGGGACTGCCATTGTCTGCTTGGTAGCTGAGGTTTTCCACTTTTAATGTCGGCTCCCCCCCCCGCAGGATATGCAGTGCTGTCCAGAGTGAGGCATGTGCAGTCCTGCACATGCCCGCAAGACGGATGCCTGATGTCATCCCCTTCCTGGTCCCACAACTGGGTGCCACTAGTGTAGCGGGACCTAGCCCCCCCCACAGGAAAGGAGTGCTCAATCCTCTCCTCCCCTGCTGAATCTGCATTGCCAACATGGCACAAGGTAAGGCGGATGCCTCAGCACTCAATGCAACTGGGCTAGCTGTTTGAAATTAACATTTCAATGTCCACCGAAGAGAGACACAGCTTTCACTTCTTATTGTAAAATACTCACTGTTTCTTTCTTTTATTTCAGATCATAATAAAAGACTCACAAAATGCACAAGTTCTAATTCTTAAAAAAAAAATAAAATAAATAAATAATACAAAAGGTAACACTGTGTAGAATGAACAAAAGCCAAAAACTATTGATCATTTCTCTAACCTATATCAGTATTACGGCACGTACCTTGATGGGGAACAGCTTTCTGGACTGCTAAAAGTCATCAAAATGCACCATTTAACTTCATTTTTTTTTAATTTTCCCAGGGGGGCATGCCTCCGGACCCCCCTAGAGAGGTTGATTTTGTTCCCCTCCAAAATTTCTGACTGCATGACGCCCCTGTATATAGAGAATAAAGAATGGGGTGGTGTGTGTAACAAGATTTTACACACACCCGGGTTGTGGGATGCTACATAAACTCCAAGGGTGAAGCCTGAGGGGTTTATGAAATACATCCCACAATGAGGGCGTGTGTAAAATTGAGTTTTACACAACCACCCAATATTTTATTTAATATAATTGCTGTTGTGCGCTATTTCACCTCAGCAATTATACAAACTAAAATAAGCAAACCGGGAAGCAAACAGATTGTGTTCACGCAGTCATAGACCAGTTGAGATTCTGCGCGATCCACCAAGTTACAGTACCCCACTTGTTCCAGGCATAGAGAAATTGAGTTTTTGTTTAAAAACTTTACTTTTTGTCTATTTTTTTTATTGCTAAACTGACTGTTGAGCGGCGGTTGTGGCATCCTTCCAACGACCTGGCGCATGCCTGCTGACAGGAAAACCAGGCTCGTGTTATATTTGCCTTTTGTTTTTGCCTTTTTTTTTGCTTCAGGGTCAGAGAAAGAGGCTTTTCATTTTTATATTGAAAAATCAACTTACCACCGACTTCGAGGGGTGGAGAAGTCTGTGGACATACGGAATTGCAACAAGTAAGGAAGGAGAGTTAAGAAAAACTGGCGACTGGCGCATGTGTAGTCCAAAGGAAACCCGCCACATGTTTACCGTTATAGCAGAAAATTACAACTGGGTTTCCCTATGGGAAAAAGTGCACACCAATTATTATAAAAATATACAGCAGGCAATAAATAAAAGCATCGAGGTTGAACAAAAAAAGAAATATGAACAGTATAACAATATGCAGCATACAGTAGACAAAATACGAGCACTGGCAACTAATATATACACACTGGCACAAGGTAAATTGGGAGAAGAGCACAGAAGTAAGGCAGAAGGGACATTTTAGTAAGGAGAGGAAGTCCAGGGCCAGAGGAAAAGGAGTAAGTCAACACTGAAAGCAGTTTCAAGACTCAATGAAGGAATGTGCTAGCAAGGATTTAAAGGTGGCCAGTTTGACAGGGATAGTTAATTTCAGGGTCTTTTGGATGCTGTTCCAGAGAGCAGGTGGGGAATGACTTATAGAGGCCTCCCCAAAGTGGGTTCTAATCCTGGGGATGACTAATGTAATATACAGTAGTAGCCACAGACACTGCCAACTATTTCCCAAAATTTCTGTGATATTTCCAGAAATATCTGATGCTTTTTGCATTTAAACAGTAGGGGCAGCAGAGAGAAACTCTTCAGAAATTTCGTAAAATATCTGGATATAGCTGGCAATGTCTATGGCTACCACTGTGGGAGAGCCTCCTAAGGGGCTAGTCTCATTACCTAACTATAAGTTAATTAGGTGTGACAGGCTCACCTCTAAATGAGGTTGTGGTGTTGCCATATTTTTCAAATGTCACCTAAACCTATCTGCTCTTCCCTCCCCTTCCTCTCCCACTGTGAATCTCTTCATGCTGCCCTCCTCCTAGGGACAAAGAAACCACATATTGTGTGTGCCTACAACTCCCCCCCTGGGCATTACCAGCCTGGGTGAACTCCTCTATCAGGTTGCCTTGACTGCTGGACAGAACAAATTCTCATCCTGGGTGACCTAAACTTTAACTGGCTTGACAAATCCAACAAAACACTCCACAATGCAGTTCAGGGCCACAGTCTCCACCAGCTTATCATTGACCCCACAAGAATCATGTCCAACTCCAGAAAAAGTACAGTAATTGACTGGGCCCTGATAAGTCGGATTGACAGAATAGCTTCTGCTGGTACTCTCTCTAATGCAATAACCGATCACTCTCCTAAATATTGTATTTGGCGTGCTCGGACAAACACCTTCCTCCTTCTAAATGCATTACTTTCAATGTTTTGGTGAATAGAGTATGAAACCAGTAGTGCTTGTGTAATGTAGTTACATTTGGCTTTTCCCTATTCCCACCCTTGGTAGGGAAACAAGGTAGTGAGTAGGGAATAGAAAGCCCAGTACCAAGGGTGAGCAGAGTGCCGGAGAAGGAGGAGGCAGGGGTGGATGGTTGGTGCTTCACAACGCGTTAAGCAGGGAACTGCCATGAGAGGCTGGCCTTTAAAGGGAATGTGGGAGGTGCTATTTCCCCACATTGAACCTCATGCTTTAGCCCTCCCATTCAATGTTTTGGCTAATAGAGTACGAGGTCAGTAGTGCTTGTGTAATGCAGTTTACTTTTAGCTTTTCTCTATTCCCACTCTTGGTAGGGAAACTGGGTAGTGAGTAGGGACTAGAAAGTCCAAATGAATTACCAATGAATGTGAAAAAGAGTATGATTACCTTCTCCAATTCACAGAGAGTATGACCACTAGCACGCAGGAGAGAAAACCCCCCTGGTGGAGGAAACCTCTGAGGATCCATGGTTACTGACTCGCCCATCCTCTGGACAAACTAAGAGGAGATGATCCTAGGTTCTAGCAACCATATTATAATTTCTGAGGAAGGTGAATTGCTTGGAGAGATGACAGTCCATCTTCAAAGTCCATTGGATGATGCATTCTGGAAGGACGATTCTGAGGTTGAAGAGGTAGGTCTATTCTGAAGGAACATCCGAATCCTGAAAAGGAGTAGGTCCAGTTGAAATGGGGTGAATGCAGTCAAGGATTCCAAAGTGATAATGGATGATATCCAATGGGATTACAGGGGCAAAGTGAGCATGAAGAGCAAGATTTGATAAAATGTGCTGCCAGACTTGGAACGGTGGGAAGTATGATAGGTTATGAAGTCATAAGGTAAACAATCTGACTCTGTAGAAGGTTTGACATTCAAATTAGAATCTAAAGGTTTGGAGTTAAGCGGTGAGGGATAAGTTGCAATGTAAGCATTCATGAAGAGGATGAAGGAGTCGGACAGAATCTTTAGGTACCTGGTAGGAGGGGTGACGTGGAAGATTTTAGACCAATGAAAGAAGGTTGGTATATGCCATACAGGTGGTAACTGAATGAATATGGAAACAATTGGAAGTTCAGTATGATGAATTTGAGAGTTGATTTGTGTGCTGATGCCGTAATGATACTTGTATAGGCACCTGCTAGTTTGCTGGTGGGAAAAGGTAGATATGGGTATTGCTGTGGCATAATTGTCCATGACATGTGCTGAGGTGAGCATGACTGCTTTGCCTTACAGGTTGATCCACTGTCTGAATGCTGTAGGAAGCTCAGAAATGGGTCTTTGAAGGAGTCTATAGACTGGTGTGGCAATGGGAAGTTGAGAGCAGCGTAGAATGTAAGGGGTGCCTAGTAGTCCGATATAGGCCTGTTGAGAGGCATGACTGAGATGGACAGACAGTCAGCCAGGTCAGTTGCAGACATGCAGATTGAGGAATCAATGGAAGCCTGCTCTCGGCTAAAGCCTTTTCTGGAGGGAGTATGGGAGATGAAACATGAGGGATGAGCTAGATGGACCGCTGGATGGGCTGCTGGCCTGATTGATGGTAATATGATGAAGGAATGTAGATGATTGTTTGAAGTATGGTGACATCCAGGGACTGAATAACAGTGGCTTGGATAGAGTAACTTTAGCAAGGCAGCTAGGCACCAGATATCCAATGATGGGGGTTCTGGGAAGGTGGCTGGGAAGGTCTTAGAGCATCCAATGGCTATTGAGGAAGTAGGAGTTGAGTAACGTGATCAAACAGAGTCAGTGCTCATAGGAGAAAGCCATGAAAAGGTAAAATGGATGATGCCAGTACTGCTACAAGGTGTCTTGTGGTGCCAGTTATCCGTAACAGATATGATGAGTATGAAGTCGGTGCATCATGGAAGGAATTAGGTCACTTTTCCATGAAAAAGATAGGAGTGGAGAAGGCTCCACTAAATCTTAGATCCTATGAGACATGGGCTATAGGGATGCCATACCACTTGAATTGACAGGATGCGTAAGGAGCATCCTGTAGAGTCTTTTGAAGAATGAGATCTTTCTATAGTCCAGTCGAATGGGATTCTGGAACTGGTCCTGGGAGATAATTGGGAAGTATTGATAACTCTATGGTGATGTAAGAGTCTATAAGGAGTGTTGTTCAAGGGATGTTGCTAGAAGAAGTTTTTCTCAGGTGAAATTAACAAGTGCTCCATAGAGTAGTGGATGGGAGCAGTTAGGATGGCCAAGGTAGGAGTATGAAATAGATGAATGGGAGTAGTTGACCGGATAGGAATACTGTCTGGTGATAGGTGTAAAATGCCCAAAGAGAGCTACAGTAAACAGGAAGGAGCCCTGAGCCGCTAGGGCAGCGAGGAGAAGGTAGCTGTCCAAGGATGGAGGGGAAAGCTCGGAGAAGATGTCCATAGACTGGAGGAGGGAAGCTGAGAAGAAGACAGCATACTGTAGGCCAAGCCATACTGACATCGGCAGGTGCAGGAAGGAACAGAACTTGGGCCAGCGCCACAGCAAACTGAATGAGAAAGTTGCTGCAGGCCACGAGTGGTGGATCCATGTAAGACCAAGAAGCGAATCCAGGTACCAAGTGTTATGAAGTTGAGGTATGAGAGTCCCACATCCGAAGAAGATCGCTGCAGTGATGAGGCATGAGGTTCCCACCTCTGAAGGAGAAGGCAAACTCACATGGCTGTCAGGAAGGGGTGACCAGCAGCAAGGAAGTCCAGGAGGCAGCTGAACTGAGTGGAGGCAGAGACTGAACAAGCTGATGGAGTCCAAGTCTAGAGCATGAGGAGGCCAAGGCAGGGATGAGTACAATGAGTCCATGGAAGTGCAGGATGTCGACTGGTGAGGTAGGATGTAGAAGGCAAATGTGGTACAGTAGTCCCGGTCCTGAAAGGAACGTGACAATCAGGTAACAAGCAGAGAATGCATAGGTTGAAACAGCAGATTGCAGACATGGCTCCCATCCCTGGTAGTCGGGGCAAGACAACCTTCACTTGATGCCACCAGGCAGAGTTAGGGATGGAGGATGTAAGGGTTGTATTGGAAGGTAGTAATTGTAACGGAATCCCATTTCCGGTAGACAGGGCAAGCCTACCTTCGCTCAGTGCCTCAAAAGGTATGAGTTAGGGATGGAGCCCAGAAAACCTGCTGGTATGGGCTGAGCAAGGAAAGGGCAGCCAACTGCTACAAAATAAATGGGAATGAATGGAAGGGAGCGGGACAAAGGGAATGCAGGTAGGGAGCAGGAGGATGATGAGCAGAAAGGAATAAAATAGATGAAACATATGAATGGCAATTAGCAGGCAACCCCACACAGTACAGGGAGACAAGTGAAGGAACAACAAAGACGGACAAAGGGAGCACAATATGGGGGATCCAGAGGGGAGGTAAGATGGCAGGATCCCAAATAGCAAAGGCGGAGGAGGCAGGTGATGATGAGGGTTGGAAGGGGGGGAAGCATGATGGGTTCCACAGGGTAAAGTTAGAAACTATAGTCTGGATGTTAGGAAGGAAGATCCATCAGGGCTGCAGCAAGTAGGAGAAAGAACCAAGGCAATCAACTGTATGCAAATTCATGGAATCCTAATGGCCTATCCTTATCATGTAAAAAGACAAGAGCAATGCAAGTTGCAAAACAGAATAGAGGATATAGCTGTTGAGCAATGTATCCAGTAAATGAGGGAGCTGGCAAATGAAGCAAAAATAGGCCAGGGAAGGGAAAGCAGCTGTGAGGCCAGGTAGTAACATGAGGGCCGAGAAGCACCCACTGCTGACTGCTGACAGGAGTTTCGGAGGGCATTCTGTAAATGAGTTCCATAACAGAGCTGATATTAGGAAAGCAGGCAACAGGATGTGAAGCACCCAAAGGCTGAAACACCAGGGAAACATCCAGGGACAAACAGGGAACTGAAGGGAATGAATGGGAATAGGCGGGGAGTAAACAGCATAGGAATTGAAGGAGGAAGAGGACCAGGGACAGCTCTAGAAGCAGAGCACTGAGGGATGACGTCAGACTTCGGAAGCGCTGATGCAGGGATGGAACAGTGACAGCAGGGGAAAGGAAAAGCCCAAAACACTGAACAAGGATGGAAACAGGAGGAGATACATAGAGAAGCAGGGGCAGGGTACGGAGAATGAAGGAGCCAAAGCAGGAGCGGGAAGGAGAATGAGGGGGAGGTAAGAAGGCGCAGGATGGGGTGTCGGGTTGGGGAGGAACCACAACCACGAAACAAACAGAAGGAAACAGGCACAATGAGACAGACGGGGTGGAAAAGAAAGAACAGCAAAAGTAGGGAAAAGAAGAGGAGGCTCAGTCCACGAGCCACATAGGGAGCCCAGAGCGCAGCGTTTCACAACGCGCTAAGCAGGGAACTGCTGTGAGAAGCTGGCTTTTAAGGGGAATGTGGGAGAAGCTATTCCCCCACATTGAACCTCGGGCTTTAGCCCTCCCATTCTGCAACTTTGCCAACTTAGATCAGACTCGATTTCTGCATGATCTCTCTGTGCTTGACTGGTCTTGCATCTATGCAGCCAATGACGCCCAGTTAGCTCTTAACCACTTTCTAACTATGTTTAGTGTGCTCCAGGATATGCACACCCCTTAATCTCTTGTCATATCCATGGTACTCCAGCTAGGTGGCTCAAGAAAGATCTTCTAACACAGATCAGGGCTAGGGACAAAAGCTAGATGTGTTACAAGATCTCTGGTCTCCAGTCTGATTTCTGTGATTATAGAGCTCAGAGAAATGCATGCAAAAGAAACATTTGCTTAGCGAAGAGCTCCTTTTGCAAAACACTGTTGATAGATGCTGCAGGTAACTCAAGGACATTTTGGTCACACATTAAGGCCATCCTCAGAGCTACACATCCCCAAGTAACTAATGATATGGTACTAAAAGGTGTGCATTGTAATAATCCGGCCACCATTGCAAACTCCTTTAATCTCCTCTTCTCAGATCTAAGTATAGGTCATCTTTCTCCTCCACTCCATCCTCCACCCCCCACTCTGAGACCGAATTCCCCACACACATCCTCCTTTTTGATTTCACATCATAACCAGTAGAGATGTCCTGAAACTATTATATACCATTTTTAATTGTACTAGTGTTGGCTCAGATGGCCTGGAGCCTAGGCTCCTGAAACTAGGCACTTCCTTTATCGCTTCACCTCTGGCAAAAATCTTCAATCTGTCTCTCTGCCATAGTACCGTCCCTAGCATCTGGAAAATTGCTAGAATCCCCCCTGTCTTTAAAAAGGGTGATCCCAAGTCAGTCTCTATCAACCTATCACCATCCTCTCAGTCCTTAGCAAAATCCTAGAGAAACTTGTGGCCCAACAAGCCATCTCCTTTCTCCTTGATCACAACCTCCTCTCTGACTCCAAAACATGGTTTTGTAAAGGCCACAGCACCACCACAGCCCTCCTCAAATTCACAAATGATGCCAAAACTGCCATGGACAATGGCCTTCTGACAGGAGTGGTCTTTATAGACCTAACTAAGGTGTTCAACCTGGTAGATCACCCCCTTCTCCTCACCTCACTTCTATCCCTGGGTTTCTCTTCAGACATTGTGGTGTTGTTTAATAGTCATCTGTCAAACAGGCAGCAGGTCATTAAATTCAACTCTGCTACCACGGATCTCACTACTATAAATATCAAAGTTCCCCAGGACTCCATTCTTGGCCCCCTCCTTTTCTCCATTTTTTTTTAACAAGATCTCTCAGAACACCCCTTCCTGCTTTTCCTTGCTGTACGCTGATGACTTGTTTCTTTATTTCAGCTCAAACAACATCTCTGACATTAGCCTCTCTCTCTCTCTCTCTCTCTCTCTCTCTCTCTCTTTCTCTCTCATCTGACTTCCTTCACATTCAGTCTTGGCTCTCCAACAATAAACTAGCTTTTAATGCTGGTAAAACCCAGGCCATGCTCTTTGGTTCTGCCACCAAACTTAGAACAGGCCAGGGGTGACTCGTAATCTCTTGTGAGGATGGCTTCCTATCAGACAGTGTCACCTCCTTCAAATATCATGGCATAACGCTTGATGCACCCCTTGACTATGATCAGCATATCTCTGCCACCTGTAAATCAATTAATGCCAAAATTGGTATTGCATACAAAACAAGCTATGCCCTTACCCCCTCAGCTAGGATAGCCATTGCCCAGGGTATTCTACTCCCAGCACTTGCCTATGGCTTGATCGCGTATATTGGTACTTTGAAAGCCACTTTCCACAAGTGGGACACCACATACAATAATATCTACTGCTTTGCTTCAGCATCACCTCACTGGGCTCACCACTGTCAGCTTTATGCCAACCTAAATTGGCATTCCCTCACTGCTCACCCTTGGCTGATTAATGTACGGCATCATTAGAACTTGAATCCCCTTATCCCTAGCCATCATGTTGCACCTGCAAAACTCTTCTTATGTCTTTAGATCGTTGGACCAAACTCCCCTCCACATTCCTTGGTGCAAAACTTCCATGGGAGTTCGTGCTTTCTCCCATGCTGCACCTCAGTACTGGAACTCTCCTCCCCTTAACATCCAACTGGCTTCTAGTCATGCTTGCTTCAAAAGGCAACTCCGTATTCACATAATTGAATCGTCCTCCTGTGTTTGCTTTAATCCACCTTAAATCCCCCTCACGCTCATGTTTACCTTCCTTCTCTATGCTACTTCACGTACTTCACCCCATATAGCACCTCTCTGTTCACCTATCACCTTTCAACTTTGTTTAATGCATTCCCCTTCTACCCTCATAGTCCTTATAACTTCATTTACACTCTGCCTGCTACACTTCCAGGCATTACTACTACTACTACCGCTTCTCTTGAAATTTAGCTTGCCCCCACCACCTCCTTTGGGATAGAAACATAAAACGTGTCGGCAGAAAAGGACCGGGAGACCCACCCAGTCTGCCCAGTATGCCTAGCATGCTGCTAGGACTTTGCAAGTGCCTCCTGCCCACCCCCTTCCCCAGCTCTAACAGACCCATGTGTCTATCCCACTCTCTCTTGAATCCCCCTCACAGTTCTACACAGCTGGTTATATTTAATTCTTGCTTCTGTACCCTTTATCAACTGCTGTATTTTCAGTCCTGTATAAATTGCTCTTTCTCCATTAAATTGCTGTACTCCTTGTCCCTTAATAGTTATTCCTTATCTAGATATGAAATGTCACTCAAACTGCTTGTAACTATTGCTGTTATGTGATATGTGCTTGTAGCTCACATTTATCTTGTATCACCTTGTATTTTACTGTCCACCGTTGATATATACTTTTGATGTACTGTATTCTGACCTGTACCTGCTGCCAACTATTGATATATTGTATCCACAATTGTTGTGTTGTATTTGAGATGCACTCTCCTGGGTAATGCCTGAAAACAGGCATTTAGGGCCCCCATATTCAAAGCCTGGAGATGGCTGGCACATCTAGACGTGTTGCCCAAATAAATGGGCTGGCACAAATAAATGCTACATTCAAATGAGATGCGTGATCATGCATCTCATCTGAATATTGCAATGCGAGTGGGCGGCGCAAATAGGGTCAACTGACAATGCACCAGCACACCCCCCTGGACGGCCTGAATACCTGGAATGGGGGTGCGCAGTGCATCCCCAGATGCGCTGGGCACAAATTCCAGATATTCAGCTGGGAATGCTAATGTGCCCATTGGGCATGCAAGGCACAAATGGGCAATTTGCATGCCATTATGGCTTCATTTGCATATGTGTAGCAGGTATGCACCTGTCAGGATGCGCTGGGTGGCCTGTCCCCCCATGCCCAGTCCATGAATTCCAAACCCTAGCCCTGGTCGTCCATAACCATGTTCGTGGTCAGTATCAGATGTGCCCCACCCAGTCCCAAATTATGGCTGCCCCCCCTTCCCATCCCAATCCCCATTCCCATTCAAATGATTGAGATTAACATATCCCCATACATTTCCATACCATAGTGGTCCCCCCTCCCGTCCTGATCCCTGTACAGTTGCATAAATAATAAACATATCCCCACATAGTTCCGTGGAGTAGTGGTCCCTCTCCCATTCCGATCCCCATACAGTTGCATAAATAATAAACATATCCCAACATAGTTCCGTGGAGTAGTGATCCCTCCTCCCATCCCGATCCCCATACAGTTGCATAAATAATAAACATATCGCCGGATAGTTCCGTGGTGTAGTGGTCCCCCCTTCCCTCCCGAGCCCCGTTCCATGTAATGTAAATATTACTCTCAGCCAGATTTTCTATAGTGTAGTGGACCCCCCACTCCCCCACCCACTGAGACACCCACATTCCACCCTGCTCCCCCTGTTCCAGCATGTCCAAGAAGCCATGGGGCAGCACAGCCTACCGCACACCTCCACGGCTGCCCGCTGACTGAACTGTCAATGAATGACAGCTCACTGTACACACTGCAATCCCATTGACTGACACTGTTGACTAATGGGCTTGCAGTGTGTACTGTAAGCTGTCATTCACGTCTTTGTTTTGCATTTTCACTAAAGATTGGTACCACTGTATCCATGACTCTCCTATCCAGTCTGTTGACACATTGTTCAAACTTGACAAATGTTATGCTTAGCTTAGCAAAAATATATTCACGGACAACAATTCAGTTAAAATATCATCTGGCCATACCACTGTGTTAGTAGAGGCTGCCATGGATGTTTTGATGCTGCCAAAACTCTGTTGTGCAGCTGCATTTATCTTGCAGCATTTTGCTTTGGCCTGTTCGCTCTCATTCATTTCTTTACTTCACTATTAATAATGCCAAAAGTTGAACAAAGATTACCAAAGAGCTCATTGTCTCTGAGGAATACATCTAGCAATTTTGATTAGTTAAGAAGTTAATTAAACCCAGAAGTACTGTAAGTAAAAGACACATAGGACAGGATGTTATTGAAAACACATCCTGCCTCTTTAAATGCATCCCATGTCCTCCATTGTCTGTCATTACATATGTCACATTACTCTTTCAGAATGCTATCTGCCAATTAGAATGCTCCATTTCTGGTCATTGTTTTATAATTATGGAAAGCAATTGTTTAGTGTTTGGATTTTGATCCATAGTGTATAGTAGAGCATTGTTCTGTATAGAATTCTATCCCTTTCAAAATGCTGTTGTACCACAGTTCAAAGGTTATGGAATGTGATAGTACCCTTCTGTGGTACAACAGCATTCTGGAACCCCAAGAGACTGCACAAGTCAGTTTAATTCTGAAAGCCAAAGAACTGCTGTGTGCATATTTCACATACTACTATACACTATAAAAACTACAGGATGAGGAACTTTATACACAGCCAGTGTGTTCTGCCACCTCGTCTGATTCCTATGGACTTCTCGTGCTTTGCTCTCGAGGTCAGAGGGAATCAGAACCCCTCTGTGGCAGAACACACTGGTTGTGCATAGTTGTCCATCCAGTATTCTCCATAATATTACACATTTATAAATTTATATTCCTAGCACTCTAAGTGGGTTAATTGAACTTTTTAAAAGAAAAGTTGTGTGTGTGTGCGTAAAAGGTAAAAGGCAAAAGGGTGTGCGTGTGCGTGTGTGTGTGTGTGTGTGTGTGTGTGTGAGATTACGGCTCACATTACAATAAATATAGTCCAGTTAAAGTACTTAATGATTGCATTTCATGCTCCAACCCTGACTCATGCTGTTCATTGGGACTGAACGGTCAATTAATTCTTATACAAGTTGAGTTGTTTTTCTTGCATTCTAGATTGATATCCTACTACAATAGTTCTCTATGCTTCATTGTGTGAATTACTGACTGTGACTTCTTGTATTTCTTTATGACTTGCATTAATTAATTGTGTTTTGCACTTTCTTTTTGCATTAGTATATATTTATTTTGTAACATCTCACAGATTTAATAATGTTGCCAGTTACACACTGTTCTTCTATAAAATGACATCTTGATCTCAGTATAGACAATGACGTATAGGGTAGAGTTACAAGTAGGCAGTGTGGTCCAGTGACAAAAACACAGGACTGCAATCTAAAGCTGAGCACAACTAGTAGGAGTAGGAGTAGCTTTAGTTATAAGATGCACTTCATTGGAGGCTCAGCGTACCATACCAATATAGACAGGCAAATAATAAATAGAGAATAATGCATATGTAGGTGTGTGATATGCAGTTTTATTTTACACACCCAAGGTGTGTGATAATATAAACCTCGAGAATGAAGCCCGAGAGGTTTCTATATTGTCACTCACCGAGGGTGTGTAAAAAAATTGCAGATCACGCATCTTCATATGTGTTATTTTATAATAACTGGTGCTGGTGAGTGTTTTCGTAGGCTAGCTGAGTACACATTAACTCCGGCATGAGATAGTAGTTATCAAACCCTGGTTGATACGCACTTGTGGCCGTATCAGTCAGCGGTTGATAGACTTTTACAGGTCTCAAAAACAGGCTGATATCGGGGGTCACCAGTTATTCTAACAGTTTAATAAATAAGAACAAATAACTAAAAAACAATACCAGTAAAATAAATAAATAAATTACAATCATAAAATGAAACAGCAGCTACAACGTAATAAACACTGGGTACTAATTATGGTCCCTGAAGGCCTGTCTAAACAGGTAGGCCTTTAATCCCCTTGTAAAGGCCACACATGAGGGGCCTCTCTGAGTGCCCTAGGCCTAGTATTCCACAGCATAGGGCTGGTCACCTCAAATATAAGGTTCTCTGAGGATGTCAGCTGTGCCCTTAGCACCGAGACATGGCTCTCCTCAGTGACATGAAGGGGGTGTGAGATCTGGAGAGGGTGCAGAAGCTGTAACAGGTAGCCAGGACCTAACCCATGTAGGGCTTTATAGGTTAGCAAGCCAACCCTGAAGGTAATAAGCCGCTTCACAGGCAGCCAGTACAGGTCACACAAGTGTAGGGTCATATAACTGGGCCTCAAAAGGTCTGCCTAACAGAAACTGCGGTGGCGTGTGAACTACAGATATGTTGTTTTGCACACATCCTGGGTACATAGTAATTTGCAAAAACAGTATGCACTTCAATGAAGTTACTAGAAAAATCATTAAAAATCTGTCATGTAGTCACTTTCATGGTTTTCAGAGCATGAAAGAAATAAACCCTCCCTACTTTCCTTGCCATCCAAACTGTAAATATACCCCACTATCCACTGTCATCCGCTGCACTTGTTCGCTTTGTGGTTGCTGTTAAAGGGGTCAGCAGAATACTGGGGTACATCAAAAAGGGGTGACCAGGAAAGCAGAGGAAGTAATCCTGCCACTTTACAAGGCCCTGGTTAGGTATCATCTGGAGTACAGCATGCAGTTCTGGGCTCCTCTATACAAAAAGGATATTGGAGCAGTTGTAATAACTTAAAGGGGACAGGAAATGTGTGCCAATTGGCAGCAGTTAGTAATGTTCCTAGTAAGAGAAGTTATAAACTTGCCTCTAAAACAGCCATATTCAACTGTACTTTAATAAACACTGCTGTGAAAAACTGTGTTTTCAATTGTTTTCTTTTTATAGACAACATTCTGCACAGTTCTCTTCACGGAACCAGTAATTTGAGTGTTTACTATGTCACGGTTTGAGTATAGAATGCTAAATGTGAGCTATTGTCCTATCAGAACCATACTTAGAGTTCCTTGCTCAAACTGTGACATAGTTAAAACTCCAGATCACTGGTTCCATGAAGAGAACTGTAACAGAATGCTGCCCATAAAATCAAAACAATGCAAAATACTGTTTTTCAAATCACTTTTTATTGAGGTACAGTTACATATGGATCTCTCAGGCTGATGGATATTATTTCTGTATGTGGTACCATTATAAGCAGCTGCATATTAGAACTCATTTCCTGTCCTCTTTAAGGTCGGAAGGGACAAGGTCCATTATATTCACCCCCTTAATAACCAGGGAAGGATTAAATATGCTGTGCAAACACGTATCAAGTTATAGGGATTCCCTACCAACTCTGCTACGCAGTATACCCATTGATCCCCTTGGTAAGCAGAAATATGTCCATATTTCCCCTTTAAGGTCTGTACTGTCTTCATGCTCACTTTCTTTGCTGGCAGGTTTCATAAGTTCACCACAGTACTGGAGAAAAAATGCCTCCTAATGTTACCAATGAATTTACCACCCCTAAGACTCAGGGTGTGTTTCTGCATCCTGCTGTGTGATATCAGATCAAAAATCTCCAGTTGTTCGATTTTGTTGATACCCTTACGTTTACAAAACAGTGGGATCATGTCCCCTCTCAGCCTAATTTTCTCCAAGGTTAACATGTTAGGGGCCTCCAACCTCTCCTCACAGTGTTTATCCCCCATACTGGTAATCATTTGGGTAACCTTGTGTTGTATTCTTTTGGCTGTCTGAATATTATTTCTGTACTAAGGAGACCAAAGCTGCATGCAGTACTCAAGGCAGAGCATAACCAAGGACTTGTAAAGCGGCAGGAATACTTCTGCTGCTTTGCTGGTCACTCTCTTTATATGCACTCCAGCATTCTGCTGTCCCTTTTTATAGAGGTCACACACTGCTCTTTTTCTTTCTTTCTTCAGTATCATTTATCCCCCCGGCACTGGTGTGTCTTCCTTCCACCCTCTGACAATCCTGGTCCATGCTCTACCAAGATCCAACTACTCACCTGATTGGGCCTCCAGGTCCACCCACGACACACTGCTGTGCTAGCTCCTGGCTTGTCCCCCCCCCAAGGGCTGGGGTTGCCTTCTACCACTTTGTCTACTTTCCCCACTGCCTATCTGGCCATCCGCAGTGGAGGTGAAGACCTGAAGGGTCCCCACTCGGTGGTGATGTGGATCCAGTGGTGAATGTGGTAGCCAGGGGGCAGGGGTTTCATCTGCCCTTACAGTCCTGAGTGTTTTTTCCCATAGTCCCGCCCTCCCCACAGGATCATGCCGTATCGTAGGATGCAGGCAAGCTGACACATCTCCATGACCTCAATGCGCTCCAGGCCCCCACACTGAGGTTTCTCCCCTGCACCTTCACCTGTGGTTACCCAGGTGATAGTAGAGCAGCAGAGTGGTGAATCTCCTCCTCCCCTCCTGCTGGCCCTCCATTGACCCTGGCTTGTTCATGAACCCTGGTCATCAGTGTTGCAAGCAGTAGTGCTACTGCTCTGCTGGTGGGCTGGCATGGCCACACACTGCTTGTCTTGCATCAGTTCTTTGTTTGTTATGACCACCAGGTCATTTTCTTCTTCAACTGTGGGAAGACAAGCCCCACAGTGTGCAGGTCCTGTGTATCTGTTTTTCCTCCCCATGTGCATGGGTGGATCTTGACTTTTTGTACAGGGTTAGCAGTTTTGACAAGGGGAGCATTCCTAAGAAAATTGCTAAATGTTATATGTTTAAACTCAGATCATGTGGAAACAAATACTGTTTGATGGCCTAAGGGGATAATTGGTGCTAGTTGACTAAATACTTTAGTTGGATCCACTAGCACCCAGGTGCTAAACCTTACATTTGGCTGAATTGAATCTTAGGCTCCAGTAGTCAGACTAATTGCTCTGCTTGCTCAGCTCCTCCTGAAGCTTGTCCCTATCCTCAAGCAAGACTACCGCACTTGCTAGCTAAGTGTTACCGGTAAACGCAAGTAACCTGCTGGAGACCATAGATTCTAGATCACTGATAATGATGTTGAAGAGTAGTGGACCAAGCACTGATCCAGTGAGTACTGTTGTAACTCAGAGTAGTGCCTGTCCACTACCACAAACTGCTAGCTTCCCCCAAGCCAGTTGGCAATCCACCTTGTGTATGTCTTGTGTATACCACACTGGTGTACATTGCTTATACGCTTGGCATACATTCCAGTATGAAAGGTCCTTGCTGAAGTCCAAATAGTTCATGTCTACTGCCCTGCCCCATCTCACCTCCTGCCTACTTCCTCAAAGAAGGTGATCAGGTTGGTTTTTCATGCTCTGTCCCTCTTGAAGCCAAGCTGCGTGTGTGTGTGTAGGTGAGGGCGGGGAGTGGCAAGAGCCTTGGCCTCAATGAGGTGTGCCATTATTCTGTCCTTGATAATGGCCTTCAGCATCTATCCTAGCACTGATTTCAGGTTAACTGGTCTTTAGTTACCTGGAGCTTACCTTGCCTCCTTCATGAACATAGGGATCACATTGGCCACTTTTCAGTCCTCTGGCACCACACCTGTCTAGACAGACTTCAAAAATATTATTGCAAATGGCACCGCCAAGTATCCCTTTAGCTGCACTATATTCCTAGGGTGTATCCTGTCCCTCCCCTTGGTACTTACCTGGCTTTATCTTTGCCAGGCAGTTAGTTACCATTGCAGGCTTGATGGCCAATTATTGCATTATGGCCACCCCTGATGTTATAGGCCCCTTCTGGAGTACTGCGTGCAGTTCTGGAGACCCAGTCTCCGCAAAGACATAGACAGGATGGAGGCAGTCCAGCGGAGGGCAACTAAAATGGTGCCGGGTCTACACCAGAAGACATATGAAGAGAGACTTAAGGAGCTTAATATGTATAGCTTCGAGGAAAGGAGAGAGAGTGGAACATGATAGAAACTTTGAAGTACCTCAAGGGAATCAGCAAAGTCCAAGAGGGTAGCATCTTTCAGAAAAAGAGGTGTGCAAGAACAAGGGAACACAATTTGAAGATAGAGGGGGGATGGCTCAGAAGTAATGTGAGGAAGTATTTTTTTCACCAAGAGGGTTGTGGATGCATGTAACAGCCTTCCTGAGGAGGTTGTGGAGTCAAAAACAGTGGTAGAATTTAAGAATGCATGGGACAGTCATAAGGCAATTCTAGGGGGTGGGGTAGGAAGAAATAGGCTGTTGGTTAACTAGGATCAGCAGCTTATCCATTAGATAGGGGAAATGGGCAGACTGGGTGGGCCCAGCGATCCTTATCTGCCATCAAATTCTATGTTTCTATGTTTCATTTATGTATGGGAAGAAAGCTTTGGTGTTGTCTGCAGCTCCAGCTGCAATTTATTTAGACAGTTTTTGTTGACCCAGAAAGGAGGGCTAAAAAATGCTTGTTGTCTTTATCCTATTTGGTGGGAGGGAGGCACAGATGCAGACTTATATTGAACCCGATGTCAGCTGAAGTGCCTTTACCTAACAAATAACCTGTTCACCAGTTTCCCCCTGCCTCCTTTTCACCGTATCAACCATAAAGGCATTCTGTCTAATGTTAATGTTGATTCTTGGGTTGTTTGTTTCCCCTACCTTTGATCCCCCCCCCAAATAACATTTAGTTCTTAACCCTTACCCCTCAGCAATAATCACTACTACAGATTAACAACCTTTTAATAGCCCAATTTGTGTAACTGTAGATTAACTGCTGAATTTAATGGTTGGGCTGCAGGATTACAATTATTTAGTGCCATCTTTTAAGTAGTGCTCTCTTTAGGCACTGCTTGATTTTGCAGCGAAGACACAAGACTTCGTGGCAGATACAGGTGATGACAATACCACCCTTCTGACCATCTACTTGCAATAGCAGTCAGATAAGGATTACTCCTAGTGAGTAATTTAGCACCCCCCTAACTTCCATCCCACTTCTTGGAGGGTGTAATTGGGTGTGCACACCTTGAAGATACCACTGCAGACTTATTTAAATATTTTTTTATATATTGTTCTATAGTTAATAATTGTTCTAGTTTTTTTCTTACGGTTTCATGTTCTTATACTGTTTTAAAGTTGTTTTGTTCTTTGATATGATGTGTGTGGTGACTTCTGTGACCAAAGGGATCAGTCTGAGCTGCATTTATTATAATCCACCATAAGGACAGAATTAAATGTAATTACTTATAATGTTAAGGGCTTAGATAACCCCATCAAATGCTCCAGATTATTACAGGAATTGAAAGGGCTGAGGGCAGATGTGGCCCTGCTACAAGAGACCCACCTGAACTCAGTAGAACATAACAAATTGAACAGGTCCTGGGTGGGCGAAGTATATGCCTCACATTATCATCAACAATCACATAAACAAGGTGTAGCGATTTTAGTTAGGAAAAATGTACCTTTAAAGGTCTCTGGTACTCAGGCTGATCCTGAAGGCCACTTTATAATGATTACAGGAGACATAGGGGCTTGTAGGTGCACTATTCTTAACCTATATGCCCCAGTGAGGAGCACTTATGAATCCCTTTCCTTTCTAAAGTAAAAGCAGCAGCTGTGGCAGACACTTCACATATTGTAGTTATAGGACAGGACTTTAACACAACTTGTTCTCCCCAACTAGACAAATCAGGGACTCATCCAGGGAAATAATCTCGGGCAACATTTGCTCTGACACGGATACTGCATGAGTATGGGTTGATGGACATATGGAGGCACTTGTACCCTACAGTGTGGGATTATACATATTATTCTGCTCGGCATAATCACTACTCATGTTTAGACTTCTTTCTAATGCCAACTAACTGGGCATACCTGGCTGAGGTCTCTCTGGTGGGCTCCATCACCCTTTCTGACAACGCACTGGTCTCTTTAAAGCTGGTATTTGACACGCCTTGTACCAATGCCTATTCGAGGTTAAATGTAAGTCTTATTAACAGAAAGGAGTTTAAGACCCTCATAAAAGAAGAAACCCAACTTTTCCAGCAGATGAATCCCCCACTAGCAGCATCACCCTCTATTTTTGGAACACACTTAAGGCATATCTCCATGGCAAAATTATCTCCTATGCCACTAATGTCAAGAGGGAGAGGTTGAGGCAGCAACAGGAGTTGGAGAAGACCATTATGGACCTAGAGTGTCATCATAAATCTAACTTGAATAATACAACTAAACAAAAACTGGATGAGGCCAGGAAAGCTCCTTCACAGTTATTAACTTATAAAATAGAAGGAACTTTAAGGTATGCTAAGCAATGTTTCTATGCTCATGGGAACAGAGCAGGGAAGTTATTGGCAGCTCAGCTATGTAAAGAAGCAGCAAATAGGACAGTACTTATGTTACAGTATAGAGAAACAACTGCCGTCTTGACCTCCCCAAGGAGATTTCCCAATATTTTGCATACTTCTATAAAACCCTATATAGTCCCGAAAGGGGCCCTACTCATACACAGGACATACATGATTTTTGCAACCATTCCCCTCCCTTCCCTTTCTGAAACCGAGGCTGAGGTCCTCTGTGCCCTCATAACACCTCAAGAGCTTAAACAGCAGATATAGCATTTAAAAAATGCAAAAGCCCCAGGCCTGGATGATTATCCTGCTGAATTTTATAAATCCTTTCAATCAGAATTGCTCCCCCACTTCTTGAAGTCACTAACGCCATCTTGCAGGATGGGGACCCTGCTCCTCCATCCTGGAATCAAACTCAGATTTCAGTTATATTGAACCAGACAAGGACCCCACGGAGTGTGGCTCCTACCACCCTATTTCACTGTAAAAAAAAAAAAGGACTTAAAGATCTTTACTGGGGTTCTGACCAATAGGCTGCAGAAGGTCATTCAAACTCTAATTCACCACAGCCAAACTGGCTTTATTAAAGGACGACTCTTGCAAGATAACCTGTGGCATTTTCTCAACATAATACCTACTGAAAATCTCAGGAAGTCTTCCAGCTCGATATCAGTGTCACACTGAAAAACATTCGGCAGGGTAGATTGGTATTTTTTACAGCAAGTTCTCCCAAAATTTAACTTAGAGGATAAATTGATAAGAGCCATTGATGTACTTCATTCCAGACCGGAGGCAGGGGTGAAAATCAATGGGTACCTATCCAACCGGTTTACTTTAGGGCATGGAACACACCAAGGATGTCCTTTATCCCCCTTATTATTTGCTCTTACACTCAAACTCCTAGCTGCCCAAATCAAGCAACACCCTGACATTAAAGAAGTGATGGTTGGCCCACAAGAATATAAGATCACCCTCTACGTGGATGATACTCTTCTATTTTAGGTGACTCCGTTGGTTTGCTTCCACATCTTTTGGCCATTCTCAAATGTTTCCAATTATTGACAGGATATAAGATTAACTTAACTAAATCTGAAGCTATGATTTAGGTGGGTCGCCACTGACTGACGTACGAAACAAGTTCCCCTTCTCCTGGGCCCCCCCCCCCGAAATATGTTTCGATAGCTGGGCATTTGGGTTTCTGAGGATATAACTAAACTGTTTTCTGATAATTACCAGGCCTTAAAACAAGATGTGACCTGCTGGCATTTCCTTCCCCTTACTTTATATGGTAGAGTGCACACAATAAAAATGAATGTACTCCCATGATTTCTATTCCTTTTTCAAACACTCCCTATACCAGTTCCCCGCACTTTTTGGAAAGACCTATGCACCACTCTGTCTAGATTTATCTGGCAAGGTAAAACACCTGGAATTTCCCACCCAATACTCTGTCATTCTCAACATAGAGGTGGCCTTGGTCTACCAGATTTCCAGAAATATTATCGTGCTGCGCAGGGACCCTGGCTTTACTCCTGGCTCAAACAGAGGGAGGAGGCCTGTTGGTACACAATGGAACTTTTCCAGCTCCCCTTGCACCCATTGTGGACTCTGCCTACTGGCTTAATTTCTTCCCAGATGCTCCAAAAAGTAACAAACCCCTGGACCAGGCATACGATTATGACTTTGTTTAAGCTCCAAAAGTTAACAAACACCACAAATGGACTTGGCCCTTAGTCACTAATCAGATATCATGCAGATTTCACCCCTCCAATCCTCGATATAGGTTATAGGTTTTGGGAACAACAAAGCCTAACTAGATTGATGCACTTACTTCAAAACAATATGTGTACAACTTTTCAATATTTAAAACAAAAATATAAACTCAGAAAGGAAGACCATTTTCGTTCTCTGCAGGTCAGGCATTTTATGTTGCAACCCTTGCATTTACTATTACAGAGACCTCAAACTGAGCTTGAGGAACCGTTCTATGGGTGGGTGGTACTGAAAGCTAAGATGAGACCGCTTTCCCAATTGTATCAACTATTGTCAGTGCAAACCCCTTCCTATACAGAGTCTATCCATCTTAAATGGACTCAGGAGTCTAGTCTCACCATTGTTGAACTTGATTGGATTGGTGCATTTAAACAGGGATGGAAGGTGACGGCCTCACCTACTTGGAGTGAGTTCCTTTGGAAAGTTATGGTGAGATTCTTTAGGACTCCCACAGTCACAAAACATTTTCAAACCACACATTCCGATCTCTGTTGGCGGGCCTGTGGTTCAGCGGGCTCCCATTGGCATATCTTTTGGAATTGCACTGTACTACTGCCATTCTGGCAGCAAATACATGCCTATACACAGACACTCTTGGACACCTCCATTCCCTTCACCTTCCCCAGTCTTGTCCTAGGAATTGCAAGAAAAAATCAGAAATTCTGGATCTAAACAAAAACTGTATCATATCTTAAGGGTGGCTGCCCTCAAGTGTATTACCTTGCAGTGGATCTCCCCGGAGCCCCTTACTTATAAGCAATAGAAGGACAAGATTTGGGAACTGGAAACTATGGAAAGGGTCACATCTGCTCTATGCATAAATACTGATAAGTTCCTAGAGGTCTGGCACCTATGGCTATCAGTGGAGGGTTCTGGGAGTGGGGAGAGGCCTTTCCTGCCTTAAGGTAGGTGAACCTTGCTGTTTCTTCCTCTCCTCTCTTCCTTTCTTCCATCCCTCTTTCCTTTATCATTAAACCTTTGACTTTTCTACCCTGTAATTTCACACCTTTAGCAATGTTATATAGAGGACAATATAGGATGCAGGATGCACTGCACACATCGGTTTAACAGTTTCATGGTTTATTAGTTTATTGATTCTAGATTTTTCACACAGATTTTATTGTTTCTATTGTAGTTGTATACATGCGAACATTAAAACCATGATAATTTCAGTTCTTTTTCCTTGGACTTGGAACTTGTGGTCAAGTCAGACGTTTTGTTCGTTCCAGAGGAGATGTTTTGATCCTGGTCACGTATGGAACTGCTTCCAACTACCTGGGGGAAGAACAACATGGACTTTGGAATTTTGAAATGGTTGCACGTTAATGATATTAATGACATTAATAATATCAATGATATTGTTTTGGTACCTGTTCAACATTTTGACAAACATATAATAAAGATTACGTTTCTAAAAGAAAAATAACCAGATATCAGCTATAGGTGGTTTTTAGTGAATAGGTAAATATGGCAAGGACAGCAGAGAAATTCCCCTGCTTTTTTGAGAAATGCCTACTCTATGCTGATGACATAGTACTATACTCCAGCTCTGACAACCTTGCTTCCATCAACTCCACCCGTAATACTGACTTCCATAACATTTGTTCCTGGCTGTGACATAATAAACTACTACTCAACGTCAGTAAAACTTATTCTATGCTATTTGACTCTGCCCCTAGGCTAAGAGTGTGCTCAGGGCAACTATCCATCTCCAACCTTGATGGCACTGTCATTGACAATGTTACCAACTTTAAATATCTTGGTGTCACTCTAGATCCCTCACTAAGACTTTGCCCAACAGATTACAAATGTGTGTAGGGCTATAAACTACAAACTAGACTTGCCTTCAAATCTAGCTATGTCCTTACACCCTGTGCTAAAAAGACTGCTGCTCAGGGACTATGTCTTCCTACCCTTACCTACAATACTGTGCTGCTGTTTATGCCTGCACAGCTAAAACTCACCTTCACATCTTACCCACCACTGATGGCTTTACACAAAGACTTAAACTGGCTATCCCCTGATGACTGCTGTTCTTATACCCTTGGTACTATAACAGATAAAATAGTTCACACTGGAGTACCGTCCTTCTTTGCCTCACTATTGTCTCCTTCTCTCCTTCCCTACTCCCTTCAGTCTGGGGAACGGTCCCAACTCTCTGTCCTCAGGCACCATATGACTATGGGCTCCCAAGCCTTCTCACACTCTGCCCCAACACTATGGAACTCCCTGCCTGCCTGTCTCTGTCAGACTTTCCTCTTCTCATAATCACTTCAAGAGGGAGTTTCACTACTATTTTCTATTCTCTCATCCTTGTAACTGCCCTCTTCCAACATGAACCTCCTGCTAAACCTAGACTTCATGAGTTTCTGCATCGTGAATTTCTTCTTGCACTTATAATTCGTTTCCTTCCCCTGTGAAATTATCCCCCTAATCCTTTTTGCCCTTACTCAGTCTTGATGCACTATGTCCCCCTCTTCAAAGCCTCTATCCTTGCTGGTACTCACTCTTTACAACTATCTTCCCATGCTCTTACCAAGTACTTGAATTTTTCCTCCTCTAGTTTATGTAAGATGCAGTATTACCTTACTGTGAAATCTCTAGTTATAATGTTTGTAATTTTTCCCTACTATTTACGCAAATTATTGTACTTTGTACCATTGTCCATTTTTTTCTGCATTTCTGTGTCTGATTACCTATGCAACTTCAACTGCCTGGTACACAACATATTGTACTAAGGGGACACATGATGGGCATGAGTGTGATATGGAAAATATTGTCACTCCTTTAGAGTGACCCCTGGATATTCATGAGTGGCGAAGCCACGAGTGAGTATCCAGAGGTCACTCTAAAGGAGTGAAAATATTTTCCATATTACATGAGTGCATGTCATGTATTCATTTTATACAATAAGAGTGATAACTGGAGAGAACTCCAGTTATCACACTATGATGATGTCTGCAGAGTGTGATATCTCCTGATGGTGGTTTTATGCTGAAATAAAGAATGGCATATCATCTCACCCCTATTGTATAAAGATTATTTCTTTACTACTTATCGATTATTGATCCCTTTGTATTTTCTGTATGTTTTTTGTTTTGTACTCTCCTGGGTTGTACCCACAAATAGGCATATATCATGTCTAGTGTACCTACCTGGTTAACAAAAACAAATAAAATAAATAAATAAAGTGCCATAGGATCATTCACACCCAATTGAACAACCATGACAACAGACAGATGGGACCTAGATTTAGTGTCTCATCTGAAAGGTAGTCCCTCTGGCAACACAGTGTCCTCCAATCCTAATTTCCCCAACCAGCTGGGCATCATGCTCTACTGAGCTGTTTGGGGGCCTTTAGCTCACCCCTTGGATGACTCTTTCATCTCTCTTTTACCCTAGCTCAACCCAGACAGACTCTGTGATATTGTTTGCTCCTGATATCCTCCTTGTTCTTCACAGTAACTACTTCTCTTATGAAGGAAGTTACCATACCCACTTCCTGTCATGCCTATCCCTCTGGGATAGTCTATATTCCTTTTATCTTGGTGTCCCAATTATTTTCTTCCCCCACTAAGTCTTCATGAGGGCCACTACATCCTGTCCTTTGAAGTGCAATAGACCCTCACACGTACTCATTTTGCTGAGTGCAGTCCTCATGTTGAACTGCATGCAAATGTCGATAGTTTCCCTCCATGCTTTCTTGACCTCAAAGGAGTCTCTTTTTCTTGTGTTCAGGTGCTCTGCTGTCCTTCCATCAATGATCTGCTATATCTGGCTTGTGCCTATAGTAGCTTAAATTCCCCTAACTGTTATGACCATTCTGCTGACCAGTACCTTCCCCTTCTGGGCACAAGTGCAGCTCATCCTGATCATAAAGATATCCCTTGCCATTTGCGACAGAAGTTCCTCCAGTTTGCCAGAAGAAGAAAATCCTCCATCTCATACCAGACACTTAGCCAAGTGTTAGCCTGCCTAATTTCTCTACGCTGCTCTTCACTAGCCCCAGGCACTGTGAAGATCTTGGAAAAGATCACCATAGATACTTTTCCCTTTGGGAACATCTCTAGTTCCATAAATGACCTCCTTTTGTCCTTGGAACTTGTGTCACTCATGCTAACATGAATGAAGATGATCTCCCCTAGCTGTGTTGCTTGTCCCTGGATGACATTCACCAAACCCTCACACCAAGCAGGCAAGCTGCCTCAGTTAAGCTACCATACGGGTCTAACAAAGCCTCCTCCACCTCACACTGCCCTAACAATAGAGTCCCTAACAGCTACTTCCTTCCTGCTCCTCTTTCAAGCCATTTCCTTCCTCCTCTTTGGCAAATTGGGTGTCTTGGTGCCAGGTAAACCCCCACCAGCCCCAGTCCCCAGCTTGCCCCCACAACTTGGCCAGCCAGATGCTGATATCAACTAGCAATGGTACTTCGTGATGGCCATGCCCCCTCTCTCCATTTCCCACTCTGATCCATAGCCATCCCTACCATTATAGATCACAGTCCCTACTCCTGTGTTCTTCTTGAGAAGTGCCATGGGATCTTTAATGTCCACCTGAACAACCACCATTGCAAGCATCAGGGACCTGGTTTATCATTTCATCCAAAAAAGCATCACAGTATCTCCTAACACCATGATGGTGCATTAGTATGGCTACTTTTGATGGTAGCCTGTAACAATGGTGACCCTGATTGAGCACTTTCAAAAAGGATGACTCAATCACTGCACCTGTCCACAGGGCTACCAGGCAGGGAGGGTGACTGGATGGGGGGGTCCGTGAATATAGCTACAAGATATTGCTATATGTTCACGCACGTGGGGGGAGTGAGCATGCCATGTGACGGGCAGAAGGGGAGGGAGGGTTAATGAGGCATAGTGTAGCAGTGGGCTGCTGAGCTGGCCCTGTGGCATGGTGGGTGGGTGGCAGGCTAGAGTTGTGAAGGTGCCAGGTTTGATTCTAGGCATGCGTTCATTTTGTTGCGCCCGGCATTGATTTTTCTTTCCACTTTTGCACCCCTCCCCAACATGCACCCCTCTGGAGTTGAGAATCCTTTAGTATGGGGGCACAAGGGGCACAGCCCAACATAAAAAAAAAAGTCCCCGGTGCCCTTTTGCTGTACACTCACCCTAACAGCGATCGCCTTTCCACAATTGCCATTATCACATGGAACCCTTTTGACCAAGGGGAGACTGCCACCTGCAGAGTTACCAACATCACTTCCTGCAGCACCTGGTGTTCTTCAGAGGTCTCCCATCTGATTAAGATAAGGGATGCTGGGAATCTCTGTAACCTGTTTCTTCTTCATCTGGTCAGAATTTCAGAAATTCTGAATCTGATTCCATTCTGCCTCTGATTAATGCATAGGAATGGAACCTTGAGATGTACTCAGAATTTACAATTATGTGTTTTAATAACAGCTCTATTCAAACCTCCCCCTACCCAGCAGGTACAAATAACTTTAAGAAACAAATCCTGTAAAAAATAACAACACATCACTTATTACAGTTTACCCCACCTGTGTGAAATTAACTCCCCCCACCCTTGTGTCTCCCCAGTTTTCCTCCTGAGTCCCTTTCCTGTACCTTTCCTTATGTCACTGTTGAAGAATGCTGCATGGAAAGTCTGGGGGAGTTCCACCTCCATCTGTGATGTCTGCTGGTCCTGTGGCCATTGCACTGTTGAGGGTCCTTTTGTTACTTGATCAGTGAGAATGGTGCTGCTAGCAATGAATAGCATCGCTCACAAAGTCTCTTATAATCAGGACCACCTGGTTCTCTTCTCTGAGTGTCTCTTCAGTCCAAGGAGTCTCCTCTCCTCCCCACCTGATTCGACCCATCTACGAGCTGGTACCAAGACTAGCAGGGGAGTAGCAGCAAATGAAAACCAAAGGACGACCCATCCATCACACTTTTCCATGGCCATTCTGGCTTTATCCATCTGTTATGCTCACATGACTGTGCCTCTAAATGACCTCAGAAAATTGTGTGGCAGTGTGCAGGCTCTGGTGGCCTACCTGCACTAAATCCTGGCTAACCCCAAGACACCTATATTAGCTCAGCATCCTCTGGACTGGTGGCTTAAAACTCATGGTGTGCTATAGCTGGGCCACTGCTGTCTCACCTCTGATCCAATTTGCTGGTTGGGTCAGGTTGGGATGAGAAGAGTAGACCCTGGACTGGACATTCAGGGTGGTATGGCAGTTGCGATCATGAGTGACATTGAGAGTGATGCCATTGCCAGTAACACCAGTCTCAATGGCAGAGCAGCAGGAAGACATTCAGACAGTGCTATGCCACAGGACCAGCAGCCATCACCAGATGGGGGTGGTACCCCAGGCTTTCCCTGGTCTGCAGATGCTACATTTAAGTTCACTTCAAAGTTCAAAGTAACATATAAGGTAGAGAGGGAGAGCAGGGGGCCACAAGGGTGGGGGAGGTTTCACAAAAAAATTTCTTTAAATTAAAGCCGTATTTATACTATTATGCCTGGTGGGAGGAGGTTTCATAAGCAGGTGGAATTGGTTTTTCAGAATTTGAATTTTCAACCCTCAATATTGAAATTGCAAAATTATAAACAAAGACGCGGAATATGATTCAATTTCAATTTATTCTGAGAAGCCCCTACAAAAGATCAAGCCCAACTCTGCTTAGCTTTTGAGATCTGATGTGTGAGGACTTCATCACTGGAAAGGTCCTTGTAGGTAGGGCAGATGTCCGTACTGGCTGACTGGACCAGTGCAGATGAGATATAATATTTCTTTCATTTCATTTATTTATTTTACCAGGAAAAGGCTCCATTGAGCAAGCTCATTTTCAAGGAGGTCCTGGATAGGACGGTGTAAAAATTACAATAGTGAAATTACACTGCATATAGATAGACAGCTTACGGGGTAAGACAATGACTTACAGAGCACAGAGATATATAGGCATAGTTCAGTCCACTAAGAATAAAGAGAAAAAGATAGCATTTAGGAAGTATAAGGAAACACAGAAGGAGCAGGACAGAGAACTCTACCAGTTAAGGCAGAAGGAAGCAGGGAGGGAAGTCAGAATAGCAAAGGCCCAAACTAAGGAAAAGATAGCCAACTCGGTTAAGAAGGGGGATAAAACCTTTTATAGGTACATCAGAGGGCCTAGAAAGACAAAGGGAGGAATAGTGAGGCTGAATAGAATGGACGGTGGGTGGGCAGAGAGGGACAGTGAAAAGCAGGGATACTGAATGAATACTGCTCAGTATTCACAAAAGAGGAGGGGGAGGTGCCTAATCCAATTAACAGAAGCTCTCTGGATAGGGGGGGTTGATCCCAGTCCTTTCACAGAAGAAAAGATTCTGAAAGAACTCTTAAAACTGAAGATGGACAAAGCAATGGGGCCTGATAGAATTCACCCCAGAATTCTAAAAGAATTAAGGGAAGAACTAGTGACATCACAGACTACCCTTTTTAACAAATCATGGGAGGATGGTGTGGTACCTGAGGACTGGAGGAAGGCAGATGTGATTTCCCGTCACAAAAGTGGGAGCAAGACAGAGGCAGGAAACTACAGACCTGTCAGTTTGTCCTCTGTGGTAGGGAAACTGATGGAATCACTTCTGAAAGAAAGAACTGTTGAGTACCTAGAGGCCAGTGGGGCACAGGACCCAAGGCCACATGGGTTCACAGTGGGAAAGTCATGTCAGACGAATCTAATTGATTTCTTTAGATGGGTGACCAAAGTAGTAGACCAGGGAGGGGCTGTGGTCATGGCCTACCGAGACTTTAGCAAGGCATTTGACACAGTCCCACACAAAAGATTAATAAGCAAATTAACCAGCCTGGGAGTGGATCCCAGGGTCGTAGCCTGGGTAAAACATTGGCTGGACAACAGGACACAGAAGGTAATTGTAAATGGAGTCCACTCTGAAGAAAGAGGGGTTACTAGTAGGGTACCGAGGTTCAGTACTGGGTCCAGTCCTTTTAATGTCTTTATGTTTACATTGCAGAGGGACTGAAGGAAATGTATGCCTTTTGCAGATGACACAAAGATCTGCAACAGGGTTGATACACAAGGAGGCATGGAAAGGATGAGAAGGGACTTGGTAAGGTTGGAGGAATGGTCTTAAGTATGAGAGCTTGATTCAATGCAAAGAAGGGCAAAATAATGCACCTGGGAAACAAAAACCCAGGGAAGATTACACAATGGGGGGGGGGTAGTATCAACAACAAAAATGGAAAGGGACCTGGGGGTAATCATATCAGATGACCTTAAGGTTAGCAAGCAATGTGAGAAAGCAGTAGGGAGGGCTGGGGGGATACTGGGATGTATAGGGATAAGCATCACCAGCAGAAAACAGGAAGTTGTTATCCCTCTGTACAGACAGTTGGTGAAACCCCATCTGGAATACTGCATCCAGTTCTGGAGACCCCATCTCCGCAAGGACATAGGATGGAGGCAGTCCAGAGGAGGGCAACTAAAATGGTGCAGGGTCTGCAAGAGAAGCCATATGAAGAGAGACTAAAGGAGCTTAATATGTATACCCTTGAGGAAAGGAGGGAGGGGGAGACATGATAGAAACTTTTAAGTACCTCAGTAGAATCAACAAAGTCCAAGAGGGTAGCATCTTTCAGAAAAAGAGATGTGCAAGAACAAGGGGACATAATTTGAAGATAGAGGGGGGACAGCTCAGGGGCAATGTGAGGAAGTATTTTTTCACGGAGAGGGTGGTGGACGCATGGAACAGCCTTCCTGAGGAGGTTGTGGGGTCTAAAACTATGGGAGAATTCAAGAGTGCATAGGACAGACATAAAGCAATTCTTGTGGGAGGTAGGAAGAAATAGGCTGTTGGTTAACTAGGATCTGCAGCGTATCCTGTAGGTAGGGAAATGGGCAGACTAGGTGGGCCAAGCGGTACTTATCTGCCATCAAAGTCTATGTTTCTATGTTCTATGTTAATATAATTACATTTAGCACCTATGTATTTATTACTTTTTATATAAGCTATAGGAACAGAGAAATAACAGAATACAGTATATAATATGTATAACACTATTAAAACCACAACAAATACAACACTACTAAAATTGAACGCTAATACATAGGATTTGAGTACCTCATTTTGTGATCCCATATTGCAAGAATGGGAAATGTCACTGAAGACATGATGGGCTAAGTCTCTTTGTTAGTAAACACAATGAAGAATTGTACTGCCATGTTAGTCAGGGACTAACATTGATTAAAAAAAGCGAGCATGGGTGCTATGGAGGGGGGTGGAGTGGAAGCGCTGTCTGCATTATTGATGACACTTGTGATGTGTTTTTTTTAGCAGTTTGTTTCAGCTGGCAGCTCCATCCCCAAAACTTCCATTTTTTTCTTTAATTTACTGTAACACAGGGCGAAGCCCCCCAAGTGAAATAAATTGATAAGAACACATCACTACCTTATCAATTAACCCTAAATAGCGTAACTGTTTAGCACAGAATACTGGCAACACTAGTTATGCTGGTTCGCAGTCCTCTGCTGTTACTGACTGACCAGCCTAGCATCATCAGTGATGTACACTGCTGTGTACTACCTGCCTTCTGGCCATGCATTCATACCATACTACTACTTCTGTTAGTACAGAAAACAGAGCCGCTCTAAGGAGAACTGGTGCTCCAGTGACAATGAGCAAATAACAAAATGTAAACGGTCATGGCACTCACCCTCTTGCAGTGAAGTTCCTGGTGCTTGTACTGGTTCTGGTATTCATGTGTATCAAGAACAGACTAAAACCAAATTTAGAGTTTTCCACCACTTCATATAACATTTATTGTGTTAAAGTGCAGAGTGCAGTGCAGGACACAGCAGCTGCCATCCAGGAGAGCAGCCAGTAACACCTAACCTTTCACTGATTCTGGTTTCAGTCTGTTCTTGATACATAGGGGCTACATGATGGGCAGGAGTGGAATATGGAAAATATCTACATGAGTGAACAGTGACCTCAGGATACCTCACTAGTGGCGGAGCATAGTGGAGCCATGAGTGACGGTTCCTGAGGTCACTGTTCATGAGTTTAGGTATTTTTCTTATTCTTCTCCTGCCCATCATGTATTTGATTTATACAATTGGGCTTTGTATTCTGCTGTTTTTACTTTCTTGGCAGCATGTGGGTTTTTTTTGATAGAAAAAAGTTTGATTTGAGTGTTGTTTTTTTGTGAGTAAATAGGTATCACTCTGCATTGTTAGGTTTCTGTGAATGAGCTTGGCGTTGTACATTTCTACTGGATGGTTGTTCGGGAAAGCATGTAGTTTGATAGGGTATAATGTGTATGTAGGAGGGCTAAAGCTTTGTTTAAATGTAGTAGCTACATTTCTTGGTTTGCAAGCTGAATCGGAGTGCCATTTCCTACTACTATATTATAGTTTGAGGTAAAGTTTCGTAGTTGTTTAATGTTCATTTCTGAGCGTGCCTGAGTAAGGAAGGTTGTGGTGGTGTCCACAGGTGGGTGGTATTATGAAGACGCTGAACAGTTTAGGGAGCTTTCTGGGAGCCATCGAACACTGCTGCAGCACTTTAGGGGTTGCAAAGGTTATTGTTTAAAAGAAAGTGATGCTTTCATGTACAGCTATATCTCTGACAACTAGAAAACATGGCATTTGTGTTGCAGAATAATGAGAGGGGTGTATGTTTTTGTACTGCAGACAGACCTAGGAGTATTACTGTGAAGGAATGTAAGGAGTGCCGGCTGGTGGGGTGGTGGTGGAGCTGACGTGTTGATTGTGTGGATAATGGTGAGTGACGTATCTACTATGTGAATAAATGTCAGATTTTACATTTATAAACATAGTGGATTCATCATCGGGCCATTTATTCCACTGGGCAGAATACACATTTTTATCACAGCAGATATCAGCTCATCCCTATTGTATAAAAAGGAATACAGAACCAATACAAGCAGCAGGACCTTCGCTGCAAGAGGGTGAGTGCTGTAACTGTTTGCTTTTTACCACTTCTACTACTTTAATAGAGTTGGCAGTCTGCTTGGGGAAGGAGGGTGCAACCGAGTTAGCTGGGATTTAAATACTTTTGTCCCCCACCCCAAAATCATGGATTAGCAATCAGGTGGCAGGGGGAGTTTGGTTGGAGAGGATTAAATACTGCTAAACAGGGCATCTGCTCTTGGAACAATGCCAGGTGTAGCATTTTGTTTAATAAAAATAAATGAGTATGGTAGGACAAGGAAAATGGGGTGCAGAGTAGCTAATGACCCCTGTGGGAAGTGGGGGTGGGGGTAGGCACAGACTAGTCCTGTTCACGGGGTAAAGTTTTTTTGAACTTTATATTTTTTATTAAGAGCCATAAAAGACATTCATTACATTCCATACAGATATTGAGAAAAGCTATATCAATATTTTCACAACAGTACAGAATAGATAGTTGTGAATTATCCAGTCATATAGTTAAGTGGATATCACTACAGACTCGTGATGCAAATTAATTATTTAATTGCCCATTGTATTGCCTCTACAGGTGTCCATAGAGTGGGTTTCTCATGTAATAGATGCCATCTCTGGTGCAAAAGTATTCCCTGTAGATATGTGCAGGCATGAGGAATATCCACTCTCCAAGAAGGTTCTGATGCTATAAAGCCAGTATCTTTCTCTGAAACAAAGATGTGGTTCCTCTCCTCAAGGGAGGTTATTTTATGTTAACTCTACTTTTAAAAAAGGGGAAAAAAGTTAAAAATTATAATAAAATGTTAACAATAACAATAAAGAGAAAGAGAAAAAAGAAAAAGGAAAGACCTGTTTTCTTGTCTGGCTTGTGCTTATTCCACTTATCCATCATTTAAGCTCTTGAGTATTTTCAGTAAGAATTATAAGATATGTTAATTCCCCCCTGTATAGCCCTGTTCCCACTCTTTCCAATGTCAGCTGGTTGGTCAACCCTTTATCCCTATTGCAGCAGCTGGTCTAGTACTGATTTACTATCCTCTTCCTCAACCTAGTGAAAAAAAGGGAGCCAACAAGTATCATAATGTTCCACCTGAAATCTTAATTTAGCTGTTATAGCTTCTGCACGTTTGATATTGTTAATATTAAGCCACTGTGTCACTTTAGTTGGGTTTGCTTTTAACCAATTTTGAGTAATTGATTTTATTGCTGACACCCTGAGCACCCAGAACAAGTATTTGTCTGTCACTGACAAAAGGCCCTCTGGAGAGAGTCCTAAAACCATATTACTAAATGATAAGTCTTGTTGAATCTATAAGATATGTTTAGTTCTACTGCACACTGAGCTCCAAAAGGGAGTCAGTACCCCACAGCCCCAGAAGATATGATAGTGAGAGCCTATATTGGTGCAATTCCTCCAGCAAAGATTGGAGTTATTGGTACCTAGATATTTAGATATAACCGGTGTTCTAAAATATCTTGTACTGGCTTTCCATCGGAACTCCCTCCAGTCAGCCGTCGTTGTTGTTGTATGGATACTTTTCCATACACCCTCCCATTGTTTAGTCTCCAAAGCAATACCCATTTCCTGTTCCCATCAATCCTGTATTTGTTGGAGTCCTAGTATGCCCCTATTTTCTTGTAAAAGTTTATAAATTTGTGAAATTAGCTTCCTGGTGTCCAGCATGGCAGCTCTTCTATGGATCAGGGAAACCCCTGGGGCTGGATTGCTTTGCAATGCCCTCACTTCAGGTCCAGTATGAATAAAATGTCTGCATTGCAGAAATTTGTAAAAGTCCTGCCTAGGTAGTCTGAAAGTAGCCTGAAGGGTTTAAAAGTCCAAAACCACCTCCCCTTGTGTCAGTTGTGGGAACGTTGTTAGTCCTTGTTTTTCCCACCTGATCAGGCTAGAATCAATTTCGCCCATTGGCAAACCTGGAACATATCTGAGTGGGTTATATTGCCATACCAGTGTTATAAATTCCCAATTCTGTCTGTTTTTTAACCAGATACCCATGGTGTGTTTGGTCCAGACATTATTTATCTCCTTCAGGGTATTTGTCAATATCACCCATGGCAGGAATCTAAGAGGGATTGTTGGGTGAGCACCCTGTTCCAGAGTGCACCAACTAACTCCTGGTGATCCAGTTATCATCGTTACCATGGGAAGCAATTGAGCTGCCATATAATATGAGAGTAGGTTGGGAAGGCCCCAACCGTTTTCTTCTTTTTTCATGGATTGCAGTATAGCCCATTTAATTTGGGGTTTACGACCTGCCCATAAAAATGATAATTTTCTCCAGAGGGTGTTCCATTCCTTTGAAGGAATGGGTATTGGTAAAGCAGCAAAGAGGAAACGACATCTAGTCAATATAGTTTGTTTATTTGCATCTATCCTGTTTGACAGGGACACTGGGAGGAAACCACATCTATTTATATCTGTGAATATCTGGGTGAATAGGGGAGGATAGTTATATTGGTATAAATTCTGGTTTTTGGGGACCCAAATACCTAAATATTTTACTTTGTTTTTTGCTCATCTAAAGGGTAGCTTAGACCTTAGCTCAGGTGAAATTACCCCCCCCCCCATAACAGCACCTTAGATTTTTCTTTGTTAATCTTAACACCTGAAATTGCTTCATATTCAGACAATAACTTAAGGAAGGGTGGGATGGAATGTTCTGGGTTTGATAAATAGATCAGGGTGTCATCCACATGAAGAGAAATCTTATGCATATGGTTTCCTACCTGAACCACTATAATTTCTGGGGAACTTCTAATTGTTCCTGCAAAGGGTTCAAGACTTATAGCAAAAAGTAAGGGTGAGCATGGGTACCCTTGTCTCGAGCCTCTATTAATTGTAAAGGGATCTGATATGGTACCTTTAACCCTTACCTTAGCAAATGATTTCTTATAACAAAGGGATACCCAGTTCTGGAACTGACCCCCCCAGCCCATAATGTTCCATAACCTTCTTTAGATATGTCCAATTCAAGTGGTCGAACGCTTTTTCTGCATCTAGGAAAATTGCTGATTGAGGGGAGAATGATTTACTTTTCTGTGCTAGGATGTTAAGAAGTTTCCTAATATTATCTAACGGGAGCCTATGGGGAATAAACTCTGTTTGGTCTTCATATATTATTGTTTCAATATGTTTTTGTAATCTAACAGAGAGGATCTTGATTAGAATTTTTAAGTCTTGGTTTAGAAGTGATATGGGCCTATAAAACTCACATAAATCCTGGGGTTTGTTTGACTTCAGTAATACCGCAATCAGAGCCTTGTCCCAAGATGGGGGGGTCCTTTTTTCATCTAGACAAGTATTGAATATCTTAGTTAGCATAGGTGTCGACAGGGTAAGCAGTTTCTTATAAAACTGAACTATAACCATCAGGCCCTGGTGATTTGCCTGTGGGTAAAGATGTTATTGCTGCCACCATTTCCTGCTCGGATATGGGGGAATCTAGTTCTTGTCTAGTTGTAGATGACAGTTTTGGCAAATTAAGTCTATTCAAAAATGGTGTTGTAAGTGAGGAAACTTCCTCTGGGTATTCATCTTCCTTGTATAAGTTTAAATAAAAATTCCTGAATTGGTTTATTATTTCCTTAGGTTTCTTCTACGGTTTCGTGGGGTTCTGGGTGTTCTTAATAGAAGAGACCCATCTGGATGCTTGTGCTTTACGTAATCGATAAGCAAGCAACCAAGATGCCGCCGCCCATATCAATATATTTTTGGTTTGTGAACCTGAAGAAACCCTCTGCTTTTTCTGTTTCTATTTTGTTAAGTTTGTCCCTTATCCCCTTAATTTTTTAAGAATGTTTGTGAATCAGGAGTTCGTTTATGCTGTTCTTCCAATGTTTTAAGGTCCTTCAATAGTCAACTAGTGGTAAGCATTATGTTGTATTTTCTGGGCAGAGGCAAAACTTATAATTTCCCCTCTTGCAACTGCCTTGATAGCCTCCCTGGTGGAAAGCGCTGAGCAGTTTTGAGCCAAGTTAAGGTTATAGTTTTCTTTTACTCTCTCTCTCTCTCTCTCTCTCTCTTTTAGCACTTCTAAAAAGGCCTTGTTATTAAGTAGGGAAACATTTAGTCTCCATATGGATACTTGATCTGAAGATGTTATCTTAATGACCCAGGATAAAGGGGCATGATCTGATAGGGTAAAATGATGGAGCTGAGTTTTAACTGTTCTATGCTGGAATTGTTTCTGCGTGAAGAAAAGATCAATCCTGGAATATGTCTGTTGTGAGGCAGAATAAATAGAGTAGTCTCTTTCTCCCTGGTGCTGATTATGCCACACCTCTGTAAATCCCAATTCTGTGCACAGATTGTTTAAGACCTGTGTGGCCTTTTTATTGGTGACCTCCCTGCCTGATGACCCATCTATTCCAGGATTCATCACTATATGCATCCCCTTATCCTTCCTTTCCCAACCTCGGATAGGAGCTCACTACCCCTGGGTTGTGACATCCTACCATGTCCCGTACTTTATAGCATTCAATCCCGGGGCTCACACATACTCCTTTTCTCCATCCACCTTCTCTACATCATGTTTTACCAACTCCTCTCTGTGCACCGTGCCCTCCTAGCCTTTTCTCCCCTACCTCCCTCCCCCCCACCTTCTCTCTACCCGTGTATATGTATTTTTTTCTTCTTCCACATTCCTCCTGCAACCTTAGATAACCTGCTTTATCTTCCTATAGACACTTCTATGTATGTAAATGCCCTGTAATCTGTACAATATCTGTATAATTCTATGTACATATGAACTTCTTTTTTTTCCTCTCTGTAAACAGTATTATCTGTATTGCCTTGTAAATACCTGTGTTGACCTGTATATACAATTGTTCATGCTCCACCCAGGTCCATCTTGCAAATGAGCTTCTGCTCAACGATGAACGCCTGGTTAAATAAAGACTTGATTGATTGATTGATTGATATTTAGGCCTCCACCAAGAAGAATTTGGCCTGGGGGCAATTGTGCTAATTTATGAAAATCTTTTGTTGGAAAAGCTCCAGTTCCTGAGTTTGGTGCATACAAATTAATACGGTGTATTGGTTCCCCATTGAAGTCTCTGGAGACCCGCAAGAAACATCCCTCTATGCCCCCTTCCACCATCTTAGTTTGGAATGGAATATCTTTTATAATTAAAATTGCAACCCCTGACTTTCTGGGGTTAGCAGATGAGGCTGCCTCCACCTGATCCACTCAGGTTCTACGTAATTTGAGGTGTTCCCCTTCACTTAAATGAGTCTCTTGTAAAAAGACTATATCCCCCCAGTCCCTTTTATTCAGTCAGCAACCTTGATCGTTTGATAGCAGAATTAACCCCCTTCACATTATATGTAATTAGTTTGATTGTACCCATTTGTAAATTTGTTTAGTAGCCTCTAATTGCCAGCCTGGGTGGCAGCAGGGTCCCTCTGTGTACTGAGCAAGTGGTAGAGCAGCTAGCCAGAAAAAAGAAAAAAAAACAACAATAAATAAAATATTTCTTAAAAAAAATTGAACTGCAACTTTAGTCAACTATGACCGAACAATGAATACATTTTCTCCTCTTCCTCTCTTCCAAGGTACAACCTGTATTCTAGTAATAGGGACACAATTTATTGTTCTTCACTCGAAGGTGAGAAATTAGGTCTGACCTGCAGTCATTATTCCACCACAGGTCAGAAACCTAAGCCACAATGTGACAAACGTTACCTCCTGTAACAGCCTAAGGGCTAATTAGAAAAATAAAACAACGTAAAGCGAAAGCTCCACGGCCCCTTTCTCTTTGACCTCACTACGGTACAGCAGCCACTGTATTGATAAATTAAATAGTCTATATTGACTGTATGTTTCTTGGGGGAAGGGGGGCCCACAGGTCTCCCAGTGGGGTTTTAAGTTTACTGGCTTAATTCAGCTTAGGGTGGACCTGGGAAAGAGAACGAGAAACCATTGGTTATTTTAACATAACCTCTTCCTCCTCCTCCCCATCCCTGCACCACGCCTATTCACCTTTTTTAAAAAAAAACAAAAAACCTGCATACTGGTCCAGTTTGGGGGCCTTGGATATAAAAAAAAGCAGGAAAAAACTCAAGCATTCACCCCTGATAGGATTGTACTTGGCAATTGAAAGAGCAAATCCTAGACCCATCCTTTCATAGCCCACCCAAAATCTTGATCTGCTAGCAGCCATTTTGAACATGGCTGCTTCCCCTCTTGCTTTATCCCTCCTCACAGTAAAGAATGACAAACCAAGCAGGAAATAATCATCTTCAAATGCAACAAAAGAAACTCGACAGTTCAGTCAATAAAAGTTTTCCATTAGATCGGCGTTCTGCTTTGTTTATTTCAAGCTGTCCTGTGAGAGTGGGTCTACACCCCAGAAAAAAATCCCAAAATCCAGTAATTGAAAATCACCGCTGATTAGATAAACCACCATAGTACAGTACAAGCAGTTCAACCGGGCTCCTTACACATTAGAGTTTTTCTGGGAAGAAAGCCGACTCTGCGGATCCTGATGTCTGGAGTCTCCTTGGTTGGAGTGGCGCAGTAGTTTATTAAAATCTGGTGCTAGGGTTCTCAGCAGTGGGCCTTTCAGGTTTTGCTTTACCCCTGTTCTGGCGACCAACCAGGAGTCTCATTGTAGTTTGCGCTCCAGGGATTCCATCTCCAGGTCTGGACATGTGATCTGCTGTTTTCCTAAAAAAGCTGCTTACCTCAACTATCGATGGGAAAATTCTAGGGCCTGTCTCTAAAAATACTTTTAGCTTTGCTTGATAGTTGATTTGCACCCAAAATCCTTTCTTCTCCCTCAACTCCTTGATAATGGGATGGAGTTTCTGCTGATATGCCTGTAGAGCTGCTGAGCAATCTTGGTCAAAAAAGATTGGGTTTGATTGGTATTTCAGGTCACGTAGTCTCCAGGCTTCCTGTAGAATTGTAACTTTGGCCTGCTAGAACACCATTCAGACCACAATTGACAGAGGCCTGGCATTGGGGGTAGTCAGACGTGGGCCCAACAAATGGTGGGCCAGGTCCATGTCGAGATGGATGTCTGATGGTAGGGAGAGTGTGGATCTCAACAAGTGCTGAACAAAGTCCACCATTGTAGGATAGCCCTGTTCTGCCCCCTCAGAAACTCTGTGAATATGGAAATTGTTTCTCCGATTTCTGTTTTCAAGATCTTCCATCCTCTCATTAAGTTTCCGTCCTTGTTGTAGTAAATATAATACCACTCTCTCTGTTGTATCTTGAGCTGCCGCCACCTCAGAGACCTTTGTGGTATTAGCTGAAACCTTCTTGTCCAGTTGGCGTACCTCCTGCCTAAGATCAGCCAAAGAGGAGTCTATCTTCTGGACTGTGATAAGTATCGTGTTTATTTTTTAAAGAAATTTAGATGAATCTCTCAGTCTTCTTTCATCGATTTCTGAGGCTGCTGAAGAAGATGTAGATGATGACCTTGAGCGAGCTGGTTGTGAGGCCACTGTAAATCCCTCCATATCTGCACTCAGCAATAATTGCTTCATTTTAGTGTTGGTAGGAGCTGATTTCAGTGGTTTGCCCTGATTTTTCTTTGTAGACATTCTTCCCCATCTTACTGTAGATAAATACCTCGATTTTAATTGAATATTTAGAGGATTGCTGCAAGTTTTTATTTTAGTGACCATGGGGCTCCAGAGATTGCTTCTCTACATTGTTGACATCACCGGAAGTCCCAGCTAGAAGGTTTTAATGTTTTTTTATTATCCTATGTACTAGCAGGGGGCTTTGTGTCTTCTATATCTGAGTGTTGTTTTGCCTCTCCAGAGTTATTTCTGGACCTAGGCTGGCTCTTGGACACATGATTATTGTCCTACCATACAAACAGGAGCCTGGCACCATTTTGGAGAGATCAGCGAAGAGCGAAAGGAGTGTAAGGTGAAACGGCCCTGCTGGATTGGTAATTGTGTCAATTTATTTTATTTTTTTAACCATAAAGGTGTTTATCTGGACTCAGTGGTAACTTTTTCTTTTTTAGTGGTTCTTATAAAAGCATTAAAAAAAACAAACAAACATAAAACGTGTTCTAGGTCTAAGCAGTGGTTTTCATGCATTTTAGAAATGTGAAATTATTAAACAGTGGCATTTTTTATTTTGTTTCAGCAGCAGTAGGGGCAAGGAGCCCGAACAGTTGCTGTGATGAAAGGCTTGTTAGCTTTTACCTTAATTGGAGAAATCAAGAATGAGCAAGAAAAAAGGACAAGAAGAAAGGAAAAGTTGTTTAACAACTGAGCAAATAATAGGGTAATCTTGCTGGTATCATTCATGGCTTAAAGGGGTTAGGGATAGACCTTGTCTGCAATCAGTTTAAAATGATAGTGTAACCACCTCCACAGCATAGCGATATCCTTCCTGACTTGTTCTTTGGAGAGAGAGCCCATGAAATAATAAATGGACTTACTTGACCTTCTGGGCCAGAAGTGACCACCTGGATGCCATGACATTTTCTCGGCCGCTGAGTGCACTATATCAATTTGTTAGCAGGGTAAAATTTTATCACTAGTAACTGAATGGCCAAATCAAGTGTAAAGTCCAACAGAATCCATTTTAATAGAAGTAAAATCTTCTCAGCATAGCATTACAAGGGGAAAAAGTCCCAACCAGGACGGGTTCAGATACTTCTTCCTACACTGTCAACTACACTTTCAGGAACTTCAAGGTCCTACACCAGGAGGTATGTTGTCAGGGCACAGGCCTTCTACTGTGAGTATAATCATTTCTTCTCCAGCTCTGGATAACCCTGGGGCACTAAGAACATTAACTGAACAGTGGGTTTCAGGCTCAAATCACTGTTCAGGACCCTGCATGACATAGAATTACTCAGACTCCAGGCTGAGATTTTGAACAGCATCAGCACTGAAATATAAATGCATCTATGGGGCATTCCTCTCAGAAGCTAGAAATTCCATTCTTCCAATGTACCCTAGACTAGGTACCCACTTTGCTGCTGCCCCATGGGAGATTCCACCATAGCACAAGGGTTCTGGTGTGTCCACTTCCCTGTGGTAACCAAATTAGAGGCACTGGAGCCTTGATAATCTCCACCTATTCAAGGCCATTGTCCTGCAGGTTAAGACCAGTGGGGATTTGCCCCACAGTTTACAAGGGCTGGTAGACACAGTTACCCTCTGGGAGTCCCAGTTACCACAGCTCCAGCGTGTCACCCTCTCCCAAGCTTGACCCCCATGGTGCAGAGTGACCCTAACGGTAACCTGTGAACAAGGCGACTGCAACTGAGTGCTTACAAAAATAGTGACTCAATTATAGCGCCTGTGTTCAGGGCAACCTGGCAGGTTAGCGACCGGACACCTGGAAGGGTGAGGTAGAGTGACAGGAAGCTACGTGCACACACGTGCAGGTGGGGGGGTAGAGAAAGGGGAGGGAAGGCATGTGGGAGGGGGTATGGTAGGCAGCTGTCAAGCTGGTCCGCCACTGCAGGGGAGGGGTGGTCGGTTGGGAGGTGCAGGGTTTGGGTCTGTGCGGGCGCTTTTTTTTTTTGCTGGCAGGCAGCTTGTTTTTTTAAAGTATTTCACCCCCCCCAACATGCACCCCCCTGGAGCTGAGAATACTTTAGTAGGGGGTGCTGGGGCCACCGTCCACCGTATTAAAAATAAATCTGTAGATCTCAGGCTCCCTCTTGCCGTTCGCCATGAGTGTGCATAGCTGAAATTCATTTTTGGCGATGTACACTCGCTCAAATGGTGATCGCTATTCTGCGATCGTCATTATTACATGGAACCATCCCTAACAGAATTACTCACTACTCCCATTATAGGAGATCTCCCCTGTTACCCAGTATGTGTGTGTGTTGTGGGGCGGGTACCAAGGCACCTTAATACATTTCCTTTTTTAATGTCCAGAACACGCACATATTCTACCACATAGGCTGAAATCTTAGCTTTGAGTGTAAAATAACTTCCCTTGAGGATGAGCATCTGGTGGGGTAGCACCCCACCAAGGGCTCCATGGTAGCCAGCTACTGCCCAGATCCCACAGTGTAGGTGGGTTCCACTTCCATCAAGACCTTCAGCTCCTTCAGCTGCAAACAGCAGCTCTTAAGACTCATCAGTTGCCAGGAGTAGGCCACATCTCTTGAAAACTCCCAGCCAGTCCAGCCAGCAGGAAGTCTCCAGACTGACTAGAGTTAACTGTTTGAGATCCATGAACCTACTGATTCATAGGAGTGAATCAGGAGTCTCACACACACACCCCTTTGAAATAAATGGTGTCCTTGCCATTTGATTGGCCACCATGGCTAGCCTCCCACCCCAGGCCCATGGTGAAGGAGGTTGCGCACTACTTCCCTGCTTAAGGCACAGGGAGAGATATGGCTATAGATTGCAGGCAATGCTAATGTTCTCATGACACAAAACAGAAAGGGATCACTAAACCTCCTGGGGTCCTACACCCAGGCAACGTGAGGGCCGCACCCCCTCTATCCCACGGAACTCCAGGCCAGAGTGACCAGGATGGTACCCATTGGGTCCACAAAGTGATGAAACAACCAATAAATACCTCAAGCTGTTTACATGGACTCTTATGATAGCACATGAGCATTTAGACAGACATTTGTGCCCCTACTAGATGTGTTACCTGCTTGCTCTTGGATACCTGAAATATGACAAGGTTTAAGTTACTCCGGACATACCAACTGAATAAAATGCAGACTTTAAATATTTGGTGATCAGTGGTAAAACCCTTAAAGTAAAACACCATTCACTCAGTAACCACCTCACAACTTTTAAAAATGTTTGGAAAATTACAAGTTTATTGACAAAAGGCCACTGTTATAAAGCCACAATTAAAAAAAAAAAACACTCTTTTTCTTTTTATTTTGTTTTAACATTTTCATAGAGCAAGGTGGAAGGGAGACCCCAATTGTCCAGCTAAGGGAAACAATGTCTTAGACCACACAGTCTATTAGTCTTTTTCATCTATGCAAAGTACAAAATCCTTGGCTAAAGCACCCGAAAGAGGAGCCGAATATGTAAATCAAACAGCAAACGATGAAGAATTCGGCTACAGCTCTGCCACATAAACAAAGCTTTTTGTATTTAATAAAATATGTTTTAAACGTGCCCTAGTGTTGGGCTTTTCTTTATGTGTCAGAGTTGTAGCCGAATTCTTCATCTTTTTCATCTATGCCTCAATAAATGAAATGTCAACAGTACAAAAAAAATAATCAAATAGTGTTCTCTCACCCAGTCCGCAGTCTTCTGTAGTTGTCAGACCAGAGGCTGTGGGTTTCTTCAGGACTTGGAAGTACTAGAGCAGCTCAGGGGACCTTGCTCACCTCTGGGGGAAGTCCATATTGGCAGCAAAACATCAACTGCTTGCTGGCAGGTTAGCAGTGGCCCTTCAGGGGCCAGGAGGAGCTCCCCCAGTGTTGTCATCTGCTTTTAGCAGCCAAAAGGGGCCATTCCTTTTGGTCCTTCAACACTTTAGTAGTAGTAGGGGTCCAGTTTTCTGCAGGATCTTCCCTTACTGTTCCTGGAGTCCATGAAGTAGCAACACTTGCCCCTTCCAGATCCATAAACTGCATGTGGTGCTTCAGTAATGTACATCGAGGGTTGCTAGCCTCGTTCATAAGCATGACTGTATGTTAGTTTGGTCCTGTATGATGACATTTTAATAAAATATTATTTGTAAAAAATAAATTAATAAAATAAATAAATAAATAATGGTCAGGTCCTAGTACATTTGAGGAACAATATAACAGGCCATGCTGCAAGTTTGCTCATTATGGAATGGGTCTGAGTGCTTGTCTAATCCATACTTTCCTTGTTATTTTTTTCTAGGGCTACTTCATATAAGCATATGTCTCTGTTTGCTTCAGCTTCATCTCACAGCCAGTCTGGGACTTAGAGATAATTAAGCTGGGGGTGTTCAGCCCCGATCCTGCGATGAACCATTCTTTTAGCCTGGGACCAGGGGGTATTTTCTTGGTAGGGTCCCCCCACCAAGGAGCCATTCCTGGGGTCTGTCAGCTTGTATTATTATACTCCCTTTCCTGAGCTGTCAGGAACTCTTTGGGGTATGTCTTCCCTTTGGGTTTCTGAAGCTGACCCCCTGCTCCTACCCACAAGGGAGTTGCTAGAAATGTTTGAAATACCTGTTGATATAAGAGCAAAAAATTCACTGAAAGAGTTCCAGGATGCACTTTAAAAAGTTCAGCAGTGATCATGTGAATGCTTCAAATGAAGTCCATAGATGGTTTGTGTATGGTCTCCACATATATTACATAGAAACATAGACTTTGATGGCAGATAAGGACCATTTGGCCCACCTAGTCTGCCCATTTCCCTACCTACAGGATAAGCTGCAGATCCTAGTTAACCAACAGCCTATTTCTTCCTACCCCCCCCACAAGAATTGCTTTATGTCTGTCCCATGCATTCTTGAATTCTCCCACAGTTTTAGACCCCACAACCTCCTCAGGAAGGCTGTTCCATGTGTCCACCACCCTCTCTGTGAAACAATACTTCCTCACATTGCCCCTGAGCCGTCCCCCCATTATCTTCAAATTGTGTCCCCTTGTTCTTGCACATCTCTTTTTCTGAAAGATGCTACCCTCTTGGACTTTGTTGATTCTACTGAGGTACTTAAAAGTTTCTATCATGTCTCTTCTCTCCCTCCTTCCCTCAAGGGTATACATGTTAAGCTCCTTTAGTCTCTCTTCATATGGCTTCTCTTGCAGACCCTGCACCATTTTAGTTGCCCTCCTCTGGACTGCCTCCATCCTATGTCCTTGCGGAGATGGGGTCTCCAGAGTTGGATGCAGTACTCCAGATGGGGTTTCACCAACTGTCTGTACAGAGGGATAACAACTTCCTGTTTTCTGCTGGTGATGCCTCTCCCTATACATCCCAGTATACCCCCAGTCATCCCTACTGCCTTCTCACATTGCTTGCTAAACTTAAGGTCATCTGATATGATTACCCCAGGTCCCTTTCCATTTTTGTTGTTGTTACTACCTCCCCCCATTGTGTAATCTTCCCCTGGGTTTTTGTTTTCCAGGTGTATTATTTTGCACTTCTTTGTATTGAATCCGAGCTACCATACTTCTGACCATTCCTCCAACCTTGCCAAGTCCCTTCTCATCCTTTCCACGCCTCCTTGTGTATCAACCCTGTTGCAGATCTTTGCATCATCTGCAAAGAGACATACTTTTCCTTCCAGTCCCTCTGCAATGTCACTTATAAAGACATTAAAAAGACTGGACCCAGTACTGAACCCTGTGGTACCCCACTAGTAATCCCCCTTTCTTCAGAGTGGACTCCATTTACAATTACCTTGTCTGTCCAGTTGTCCGGCCAATGTTTTACCCAGGCTGCTACCCTGGGACCCACTCCTAGGCTGGTTAATTTGATTATTAATCTTTTGTGTGTGACTGTGTCAAATGCCTTGCTAAAGTCTAGGTAGGCTATGTCCACAGCCCCTCCCTGGTCTACTACTTTGATCACCCAGTCAAATAAATTTATTAGATTTGTCTGACATGACCTTCCCGCTGTGAACCCATGCTGCCTTGAGTCCTGTGCCCCACTGGCCTCTAGGTACTCAACAGTTCTTTCCTTCAGAAGTGATTCCATCACTTTCCCTGCCACAGAGGTCAAACTGACAGGTCTGTAGTTTCCTGCCTCTGTCTTGCTCCCACTTTTGTGAAGGGGAATCACATCCACCTTCCTCCAGTCCTCAGGTACCACATCATCCTCCCATGATTTGTTAAAAAGGGTAGTCAGTGGTATCACTAGTTCTCCCCTTAATTATTTTACAGTTCTGTGGTGAATTCCATCAGGCCCCATTGCTTTGTCCACCTTCAGTTTTAGGAGTTCTTTCAGAACCCTTTCTTCTGTGAAAGGACTGGGATCGACCTCCCTATCCAGAGTGCTTCTTGTCCGGGTATTGAATGACCTCCTAATGGCTAGAGATTAAAAGGCAGGTACCATTCTGGTCCTTCTTGATCTCTCTGCTGCATTTGACACTGTAGACCATGGTGTGCTGCTGGAGCGCCTGCGGCTCTTTTGTGGGCTGTCTGGTGAATTCCTTAAATGGTTTCAGTCATTCCTCACGGGCAGGGCTCAGAGACTTGCCAATGGAATTTATTCCTCTGCTACTCACTCCCTGCTCTGTGGGGTGCCGCAGGGCTCCAGTCTGTTCCCCATGTTTTTTCAGTGTACATGCTGCCATTGGGAGATATCATCAGGTGATACAGTCTGAGTTTTCACTGCTATGCAGATGACACTCAGCTGTATATCTCCTTTTTGCCCAGACAGAATGATGCACTCCATGCTAAATAATTGTCTTACTGAGATCAGAACCTGAATGAGTTCCAGCTGGCTGAGACTGAACCCAGATAAGACTGAAGTGCTGGTAGTGGACCCAGGTCGTCCAGGGGGCGGGTTTGGGGGCTGGACAACCATCAGGTTTGTTGCTTGGTGGTATACCGCTCACTACCTCAGACTGGGTGCGTAACCTGGGTGTTATTTTTGACGATGGTCTGACTCTAAAATCTCAGGTGTCAGCTGTCGTCAAATCCTCTTTTTACCATCTGAGGAATATCGCCCGGGTGAAACACCTGGTTCCTCCAGATGATCTTCCAACATTGGTCTGTGTCTTTGTCACGACCCATCTTGATTACTGCAATTCCCTCTACCTAGGGCTACCAGGAGTTGATATCCATTGCCTGCAGCTGGTGCAGAATGCGGCGGCCAGACTTTTGACTGGGACCTCGAGGACCGGTCATATTACGCCTGTGCTCTGTGAGCGGCACTGGCTGCATGTTCAGTGATGGATCACCTTTAAGGTTGGCTTGCTAACCTTTAAAGCCCTACATGATCAGGGACCCAGCTACCTGCAAGATCTCCTGATACCCTACTGTCCCCTCTGTCCTCTCCAATCCACCGATAAGGGATTGCTGGAGATTCCCAGGGTACAACTGAAGACATCTGGTTCTCGTGCTTTTGCTTTTTCAGCTCCAACTCTGTGGAATTCTCTACCTTGTCAGTTAAGAGAATGCCTGACCATCGACAGGTTTAAAACTGAGTTAAAAACTTTTTTATTTAATTTAGCCTTCCCTAAATATGGATAATTTGTTTTTACTGTTCCTGTTTTTAATCCTATTTATATCTGCTGTATTTGGTTTTATTACAGTGCCTTGGTTTGGAAAGGCGCTATAAAAATAAAGTTGACTTGACTTCTGTTAATTGGATTAGGCGCCTCCCCCTCCTCCTCTTTTGTGAATACTGAGCAGAAGTATTCGTTCAGTATCCCTGCTTTTTCACTGTACCTCTCTGCCCACCCACCGTCCATTCTATTCAGCCTCACTATCCCTTCCTTTGTCTTTCTATGCTCCCTGATGTACCTATAAAAGGTTTTATCCCCCTTCTTAACCGAGTTGGCTATCTTTTCCTCAGTTTGGGCCTTTGCTATTCTGACTTCCCTCCCTCTTTCCTTCTGCCTTAACTGGTACAGTTCTCTGTCATGCTCCTTCTGTGTTTCCTTATACTTCCTAAATGCTATCTTTTTCTCCCTAACCTTCCCGTCACCTCTTTTGAGAACCACAGTGGCTTTTTCTTTCATTTGATTTGTTTATGTGCTTCACACAAAGGCTTGTTGCCTCTGTGATGGCAGTTTTGATGTTTCCCCATTGTTGCGTCACCCCTCCTTCTAGCCTGTTTGCTAGTGCTTTTCTAAGGCACTCTCCCATCTTGCCAAAGTCAGCCCTCCTGAAGTCCAGTACCCTCACTTTTGTATGGCTTGACTCTGTAGCTGAGTTTATCGTGAACCACACTGTTTGGTGGTCACTTGTTCCCAGATGGCTATCCACTTCTAGATCTGAGATCCTCTTACTGTCCCCATTTGAGAGTATGAGGTCTAAGATTGTTCCCTCACCAGTGGGTTCCAAAACTAGCTGTCTGAGGCATGCCACCTGTAGGGCATCGAGAATGTCTCCGCTCTTGGATGTGGCTGCAGCAAAGGTGCTCCAGTTAACATCTGGCATATTCAGGTCCCCCATCAACAGTATCTCCCCTTTCTCTGCCATCCTAAGGATGCCTTCTATCATATCCTAGTCCATTCCTCTCTCCCTGACTTGGGGGTCTGTATACAACCCTTGTGCGGATTGTGGTACCATTTCCAGTCTCTAAGATGACCCACAGTGCCTCCTCTCCTCCCTGTTTACGCTTTTGTTCCATTGCTTTTATCCCTTCCCTTACATAGAGAGCTACTCCTCCCTCTCTTCTCCCCTCCTTGTCTCTCCTGTAGGTTGTGTACCCTGGTATGTTAACATCCCTGTCATAGCCCTCTGTGTACCATGTTTCTGTGACTGCTATGATATCCCGGCATCCCTCTTCCATCAAGGCCACCAGTTCAGGGAGCTTGTTGCCCAGACTTTGGGCATTGGTACTCATTGCCCTCCATTTCTTGATGGCCTTACTCCTTTTTGCCCCATCCCTGTCCTTATTGCCTCTGTCATTTTCTCCATTTACCCCACCCCTTTCCCTATCAACATCTCTATCTTGGTGTTTACCTCACTTACTACCCTGATTTTTTTTTGGGGGGTGCTAGGATTTCCCTGCTCATTTCCAGTGCCTTCCCCCTTGGCTAGTTTAAATACTTGCCAATGAAACATTTAAACCTATCACCTAGGATCCTGATTCCCCTCCGGGACAGATGCAGACCATCACGCCAGTATAGGCCTGCATCACGCCAGGTGATTACTATAGGAAGTGTTGTGTATTCAGTTGTACTGTATGGGAATTATAATCAGAATGTACTTTTTAATGTACCATCGCTTTTCTGTACTTTTTGTAATGCACAGGGCTTTTGTTGAAAATAGGGGTTGTCCCTAACAAAATGATCCTGTACAAGGAGACTGGTTTACCGCACTCATGGAAAAATGGACGGAGTCACGGAATTGTGATTGGCCGACAGAATTCCCCGAGGACACATGGAATCCCGATAGGCTGGATGGAATTCCAGCATGAAAACTAAACTAGCATTGTTCTCACCATCTCCATTATTACAGTGCCTTAAAAGGCACACTGCTGTGTTTGATAATCCCCTCATTGTTTTCACTTTATATGCGGTAGCTGCTGTCTCCCTTAAGAGCTCAACTTGTCATCCTTTGTCGCATCAGAACGTCTGCTGTATCACTGACTGGCCTGCCACTCTTCCTCATCATTCATACCTGTAAGTTTTGTGCCAAAAGAAGCCCAACATAAACTGTTTTTTATATTTATTTACATTTTATATTGTCCTAAATTCAGCCGATACGATGCCGAAGTGTTAACCCCACCCCCACCCCCGCTTCACTCTCCACCATTAAGAGCCCTGCCTTCATACTGCTTCAGTTCTTTAAATGAGTTTTATTTTTTACTTAAATATATGTTTATGTTTGCTTGCTGGCTTTACTTGGGGCATTGTGAACAGGCTGATCAGAGCGGAGCAGCAGGCCTGAACAGCAAAGGCCGCAGTAAGTTTTTCCTTGCTGGCATAGGGGCTGATTTTCTGTTCACAGAGGCAGAGCTGAGCGATCCCATTCTAATTGTTTTTTATTTATGTATTTCTTCACTGAGTCAGCTAAGTAATGCTGCTTCACTGAGTGAGGTGCATGGGTAGAAAATCGAGCCGATCCGGTCCCGAACCCCAAGTGAGCGAGGTCTCCAATGCCGACTGTGCCGGTCTTCTGAATGTGAAGGAAGGCCCAGAGTAAATATATATTTTTATGTTAGCTTGATGGCTTTACTTGGGGCCTTGTGAACTGGCTGATAGGAGTGGTGCAGCAGAACGGAACAGCAAAGGCTGCAGTAAGTTAGTTTTCCCTTGGTTGCATGGGGGCTGATTTTGTTCACAGAGCAGAGCCGAGCAATCCCCCTCTAATGTTTTTTTATTTATGCATTTCTTGACTGGGTCAGCTAAGTAATGCTGCTTCACTGAGTCAGGCGCGTGGGTAGAAATTCGAGCCAATCCAGTCCTGAACCCCAAGTGAGGGAGGTCTCTAATGCCGACTGTACCGGTCTTTTGAATATGAAGGAAGGTCCGGAGTATGTATGCTGGCTTTTTATTTGGGCTCCTGACAGTAAGTTACAGTAACGTTTTCTCTTGGTGGCATGGGGGACTGAATGTGAAAAAGCACAGAATAAGGATATCCCAGCTGAAATGCAATATCATAGTCAGTTTTGTTTGCTGCTCATATTGCTGGGGTGGGTCGACTGGTCATGCCAGCTTGGGTGGCAGGGGGTGGAAAATCCAAAATTTTACAATTGAGGGTGCTGTGGGCCATCTGTGTGGGGGCATGATGCTGATGCTGTGAGACTGGCCTTGTTGGTAGTGGGGGTGCTGCTGGCTTTATTCACTTAGGTGGAGTAAGGGGACACTCCGCATAATGGTGAGCGGACTGTGCTTGGTGGTGGTGGGTAAGGGGGAGCGTATTGTTGTTGGTATGGATAGGGGGAGTGGACTGTGGTTGGTACTGGCCATATTGGCGTGGTGGGGGGACTGGCCTAAATGTGTTTGTGTGGGGGTGTGGGAGCCAGTTCTTTTGTGGGGTGGGACTGGACCTGTATGCCTGGAGTCGGATGCCAGCTGAATGGAGCTGGAAATGGTTATGTCAGGTGGGGACAGTGGCCGTGCTAGTGTGCCGGGGGTGGGGAGAGTGGCCATGCTGGTGCATTGGGGTGGGGAGAGTGGCCGTGCTGGTGCATCGGGGTGGGGAGAGTGGCCATGCTGGTGATTGGGGTGGGGAGAGTGGCTGTGCTGGTGCGTCACAGTGGGGAGAGCAGCCATGCTGGTGTGGTGGGGTGGGGATAGTGGCTGTGCTGGTGTGGTGTGGTGGGGAGAGTGGCCGAGCTGGTGCATCAGGTTGGGCACTTTAGCCTGGTTCTGGTGTGCTGCTGTGCTAACCTGTCCTGCCAGCTTTGTGCTGCTAACCTGCCCTACCAGCTTCCTTGGGCTGCTGACCTGCCCTTTCTGCTTCTTTGTGCTGCTGCTGAGCTGACCTGCTTTGCCATCTGCTGCCACAGGACAACTGCCTTTCTAAGTGCCTGCCATAGTTTGGTAAGTTGTTTTTTTTGGATAGCCCTGCTGCTACTGCTGTTTGAATGGGAAAGCAAGGGAGGTAAGATGGGGGTTGGGGGAAGGTGGTGGTATGTGCATGAGCTGTATGCTTAATTTAAAGAACAAATTAATGTTTTTGATATCTTTTTTTGGGTGCATGTGTGTGTCAGTCCTTCGCTGCTGTGGTCTCTTGTTGATTATGGGTGGAAGGACAGGCCTGACAGGTACTACATGTCTAAACAAAATTGTCCTGGCCTCTGGTTGCTATGAAGGAGGGGCAGACAAATGGAATGGCAGAGAACATTTTTTTAACATGTATACCAGTCCTCTGGGTCCATGCCATGCTGCTGTGGATTGTCGTTGATGGCTGGTGGAGGGACAGGCGTTGCGGACTGATACACGTGATGGAAAAAATTGTTCTGGCCTCTGGTGAGGGAGGAGGGAAGGGCAGATGGACAGACTGGCACAGAACAATTTTTTTCAACATGTATACCAGTCTCCTGGGTTGGTGCCATGTTCCTGTGGCTTGTCATTGATGGTCAGTGGAGTGACGGGCTTAGCCGACTGGTACATGTGCTGAAAAAATTGTTCTGGCCTCTGATGGGGGGGGGGCGGATGGAAAGACTGGCATAGAACAATTTTTTTCAATATGTATACCAGTCCATTGGGTCCGTGCCATGCTTCTCTGGTTTGTCGTTGATGGTCAGATGAGGGACGGGCTTGGCAGACTGGTACACGTGCTGAAAAAAGTGATTCTGGCCTCTGGTAATGGAGGAGTGAGGGGAGGACGGGCAGACTGGCACAGAACAATTTTGTTTAACATGTATACCAGTCCGCTGGGTCCATGCCATGCTACTATGGTTTGTCGTTGATGGTTGACAGAGGGACAGGCTTGGCGGACTGGTACATGTGCTGGAAAAAATTATTCTGGCCTCTGGTGATGGAGGAGGGAGGGGTGGACCATCTGACTGACACAGAACCATTGTTTTCAACATGTGTACCAGCCTGCTGGGTCTGTGCCGTGCTCCTGTGGTTTGTCGTTGATGGTCGATGGAGGGACTGGCTTCGTGGAGTGGTACATTTGCTGGAAAAAATTATTGTAATCTCTGGTGATAGAGGAAGGAGGGGAAAATGGGCAGACTGGCACAGAACAAATGTTTTATCATGTATACCAGTTTGCTGGGTCCATGCCATGCTCCTGTGGCTTGTCGTTGATGGTTGGTGGAGTAACAGGCTTAGCCGACTGGTACAAATGCTGAAAAAATTGTTCTGGCCTCTGGTGAGGGTGGAGGGAGGGGCGGAAAGGCAGACTGGCACAGAACAATTTTTTTCAACATGTATACCAGTCCGCTGTGTCCGTGCTTTGTTCCTGTGGCTTGTCGTTAATGGCCGGTGGAGTGACGGGCTGAGCCGGCTGGTACATGTGCTGAAAAAATTGTTCTGGCCTCTGGTGAGGGAGGAAGGAGGGTCGGACGGGCAGACTGGCACAGCATATTTTTTTCCAACATGTATACCAGTCTGCTGGGTCCGTGCCATGCTCCTGTGGTTTGTTGTTGATGGTCGGCTTCACCCTATCTCTTATCCTGAATGTCATCATGTGTGTCAGAAAAAATTTCCTTTTTGTTTCAGCAAGGTACTTATGTGATTTTTATGCACAGTGGTGTGTGTGTGTGTGTGTGTGTGTGTGTAAAAGGGACACACACTCAAACAAATGAAAAAAAAAACTTTATTAAACCATACCAGACTGAATCAACCATGTTTCATCTGTCCCCTGCAAAACTGTTCTTTCATAATTTTCTTTTTCTTTTTTTAATAATTAACAGTTTTTCCTCCTGGGTGCGCTGGAAGTGGAGAACCTGCCCCACGCCTACCAGCCTGCGAGCTCAATCACCCCTGACCAACCCAGAGACCCCCCCACGGCTTACCCCCACATGACAGGGCCATGAAGGGAGCCCCCCTCCCAGAACACAATCCCCAAAAACCGGGGAGGCAGAGTACAGGGTGGTGGGGGGGACAAGGGTGATGCTTCATAGAGCCACCGGCAACCATTTTCCATTTTCTGGTGACCCTGCCCTTCCTCCCAACATGCGGCATGACTGCGTGTGTCTGGGGGCAATGCACACGCCAGCTGCCTGTCTCCCCACTTGTCACCGCCCAGCTCCCGCTTGGGGGTGACCAACAAGCGTGCTGACAATCCCTCCTTCCCCAAGAGGAGAGCAGTCCACCAGATGCTCAATCCTCTCTTGCCCCTGCCAACCCCCAATGGCCTGGACTCTTTCTCAAAACTGGGTCAACAGCGTGGTACAAAGTGTAGCCTCCAGCGCCACCGGGCTGACCTGTTTTTTTTTTTATTTTTCACACGTAGAATGCAGAAATGGTATACAAGAAATGCTGTTCTCATTAGTAACATGTGACTACTCACATAGTAGGATGAATCAATAATTTTGAAGCAGTTATTGGGGGAGTGGGTAAGTGTTGGCGGCAACCTGGGCTGCCACGACCAGGCCCTCCACCCACTGTCACAGGGTATACTAATATAAACACAAAGCAAGTACTTACCTTTCAGGGTGGGTCCTGCATGGCTGTGTGTGGTTATCTGGAGGGGTCGGTCACACAAACTTCCTGTGGTGTCTGTTCTCCTGGGTGGTGTGGTGGGACTGCCTTGTTGGTGCCAGGGTAATCTGTATTTGCTTGGGTGGGGTTGGGGAACTTCAGAGATGAGTGCTTAATGTGTTTGAGCTCTGACATGAAAACTAAGAGGCTCCCTTTTCATGGAGACCAAGTAAGAAAGTGAGCAATTCACTGTGGCTGCTATTCTGGATTGGTTTATTCTTTGGGAGATTTCTGTATCTCTCCATAAGCATTCATGCTAACCACTTGTGGATTTTTTTGTGGGATGCACTTTGTTTACAAATAAACCAATTCAGGCAGTTAAATGTTAGGATTGAACCACGGGAGTCCACCTTGGCATCTGGTGGTTCGGCTTAATTCAAGTCTGAGCTCTGACAGACAAGCTTTGGTACATGGCATTGGGTGGGTGCCATTGTGATGCTGCTGCTGCCATCTTACCTGAGGGGTGGGGGCTGCAGTGCTGCACCTGCTGCCATCATACCTGAGGGGTGGGGGCTGCACTGCTGCTGCTGCTGCCACCACACTTGAGGGGCTGCACTGCTGCAGCTGCTGCCATCACATTTGAGGGGTAGGAGCTGAACTGCTACAGCTGCTGCCATCACACCCGAAGGGTGGGGGCTGGAGTGCTGCACCTGCTGCTGTCACACCTGAGGGGTGGGGGCTGCAGTGCTTCTATCACCATTACACTTGAGGGATAAGGGTTGCTGCTGCCATCACACTGGAAGGATGGGGCCGCAGTGCTGCTGCCCTCACATCTGAAGGATGGGGCAGAAGTGCTGCCGCCATCACACAGGAGGGATGGAGGCCACAGTGGTGCTGCTGCCGCCATCACACCGGAGGGATGGGGGCTGCAGTGCTGCTGCCGCCATCACACCAGAGGGATGGGGCCACAGTGCTGCCACCATCACAGAGGAAGGATGGGAGCCACAGTGCTGTTGCCGCCACACTGGAGGGATGGGAGCTGCAGTGCTGCCACCATCGCACAGGAGGGATGGGTGCCACAGTGCTGCTGCCGCCATCACACAAGAGGGATGGGGATCACAGTGCTGCTGCCGCCATCACACTGGAGGGATGGGGTCCGCAGTACTGTCATCTTCACACAGGAGGGATGGGGCCACATTGCTGCTACCATCACACAGTAGGGATGGGGACGGCAGTGCTGCCACCATCACTCTGGAGGGATGGGGGCCAGAGTTGTACCACCATCACACAGGAGGGACGGGGACCACAGTACTGCTGCCATCACACAGGAGGGATGGGGGCTGCAGTGCTGCCACCATCACACAGGAGGGATGGGGGCCACAGTGCTTCTGCCATCACACCGGAGGGATGGGGGCTGCAGTGCTGCTGCCACTATCACACCGGAGGGATGGGGCCACAGTGCTGCCACCATTACAGAGGAGGGATGGGAGCCACAGTGCTGCTGCCACCACACCAGAGGGATGGGGGCTGCAGTGCTGCTGCCGCCATCACACCAGAGGGATGGGGATCACAGTGCTGCTGCCACCATCACACCAGAGGGATGGGGTCCATAGTGCTGCCAGCATCACACAGGAGAGATAGGGCCACATTGCTGCTGCCATCACATAGTAGGGATGGGGGCTGCAGCGCTGCCACCATCACACCAGAGAGATGGGGGCCACAGTGCTACCACCATAATACTGGAGGAATGGGGGCCACAGTGCTGCTGCTATCATATAGGAGGGATGGGGGCTACAATGCTGCTGCCATCACACATTAGGGATGGGGGCTGCAGTGCTGCCACCATCACACATGAGGGATGGGGCCACAGTGGTGCCGCTGCCGCCATCACACCAGAGGGATGGGGGCTGCAGTGCTGCTGCCACCATCACACCAGAGGGATGGAGGCCACAGTGCTGCCATCATCACAGAGGAGGGATGGGAGCCACAGTGCTGCTGCCACCACACCAGAGAAATGGGGGCTGCAGTGCTGCCACCATCACACAGGATTGATGGGGGTCACAGTGCTGCTGCCACCATCACACCAGAGGGATGGGGTCCACAGTTCTGCCACCATCACACCAGAGGGATGGGGGCCACAGTGCTGCTGCCATCACACAGGAGAAATGGGGCTACAGTACTGTTGCTATCACATAGGAGGGATGGAGGCCACAGTGCTGCTGCCGGCACACAGGCGGGATGGGGCTGCAGGGCTGCCGCCATCACACAGGAGAGATGGGGCCTGCAGTGCTGCCGCCATTATACAGAAGGGATGGGGGCTGCAGTGCTGCTGCCATCACACAGGAGGGATGGGGGCTGCAGTGCTGCTGCTATCACACAGGAGGGATGGAGGCCGAAATGCTGCTGCCACCACACAGGAGGGATGGGGGCCGCAGTGCTGTGGCAACCATTGCACTGGAGGGATAGGGATCCATAGTGGTGCTGTTATCATACCTGAGGGATAGGGGCTGTAGTGCTTCTGCTGCCTTTACACCTTGTAGCTATTACAATAACTTAATAGCTACAAGTATAGATATACAACAGTAGAGGTCAAAATGCTAAAATGCACGCTAGCAGAGTAAAAGAAAACTGTTAAATAAAGGTCACAAAGTAAAAATGGATTTCGGCCTTGGAGACACCAGTGACAATACCGGTTTTGTCAATCTGCAAAATGGAATTTGCATTTTCTCAATCACGGCAAACCAGTGTGCCTTCCTGTATAAAAATACAATAGTCTGTCTGTCTGTCTGCCTATCTATCTTGCTTCTGAGAAGGATAGCTTACTTTTGCTGCCCTCTGGATAGCTGGGCTTGGGTCTGGCCCATTTTCAGGGAGTTCTCTCAATCCACTTGTGAGCTGACTTGAGAGGCAGACTGTTTTGTGTCCTAATCCTCTCCCCCTTTGGGTTGCTTGGAGGGCCCTGCAGGAAGTGTTACCCCCTCGGAGATCTTTTCAGCCCCAGGGGACTTGCTGAGAATGGACTTTGGTTTCTCTTCTTCCTTTGGGCAAGGTTAAGGATCTTTCTCTTGCTTCTGCCTCTTTGGGGGCTTTTCTTGTTCAGAGTTGGGGGCATTAGGGAAGCTGCCATCCCTGGTTTCTTTACTGCCGTCCTGACTAGCCCCGCTGGCTCTGATCTGGAGGGTCACAGGGTGGGAGGCTGAGATCAGGCCTTCTCTGACTTCCTAGGTACAGGTTCATAAGCCAGTTGGGTTATGAATTGCTACAGGAGTGCATCAGGCAATGATATATTGTCAGATTCAACCATGGTGGATAAAATCCCACTGTCCATACGAACATACATACGAACATATGAAGAAGCCAGCAGAAGAAAGACATTTGGTCTATCAAGTCTGCTCGTATTGCAGGGTTCACAGCTTAAGCTAATGTCCCTGCCCTCCCTTCCCACTCCTCCCATCCTCCCTACCCATGATCCTTACTTTCCCCCTATGCCTATCCCAACTTCTCTTAATGCTACCCACTGTCTTCAACGAGATGACCTCTTCCAGCAGTGCATTCCAAGTGTCCACCACCCTCTCTGTGAAGAAGTGCTTCCTGACCTCCCTCCTAAACCACCCTCCCTCCAGCTTAAGACTGTGTCCCCTAGTGTTATGGTTGCCACTCAGCTTAAAGAGACTGTCCTTATCAACCTTATTTATCCCCTTCAAGTACTTGAAGGTCCCAATCATGTCCTCTCTCTCTCTCTCTCTCTCTCTCTCTCTCCTGTCTTCCAGGGAGTACAAGTTCAGTGCCCTCAACCTCTTCTCATATGTCTTACCTGTTGACCCACTATCATCTTTCTAGCCCTCTTCTGGGTCTTCTCCAGCAGGTTAATGTCCTTTTTGTGGTGTGGGCACCAGTACTGAACTCCATACTCTAGATGCGGCCTTACCAGTGACCTGTACAAGGGCTGTATAACCTCCTCTCTCCTACTACTGATCCTCCTAGATATGCATCCCAGTATCTTATTTGTCTTTGCTGCTGCTTTCTTGCACTGTGTGGAGTGCTTCAGGTCACTAGTGATCATCACTCCCAGGTCCTTATCCTCCTCTGATGCAGATACTCGGACTCCACCCAGGTAGTACTCTGTCCTGGGATTCTTGACTCCAATATGCATAACTTTGCATTTCTTGGCATTGAAGCTATGCTGCCAGATCCTGGACCACCTCCCCAGCTTTTCCAGATCTTCCTGTAGGTCTGGTATCCCTTCAGCTGTGTCCACGCTCCCGCAGAGCTTGGTGTCATCTGCGAATAGGCACATTTTGCCCTTAATACTATCCCCAATGTCATTGATGAAGACATTGAACAACACTGGCCCCAGCAGAGAGCCCTGTGGGACTCCACTGGTTACCTCTTTGGTACCAGATAACTCTCTCCCCACAACAAGATGGGTTCTGTCCCTCAGCCAGTTTTCCACCCATCTGACCATCTTTTCCCCAACCCCAAGATCCACCAACTTCCTGATCAATCTTTTGTGGAGCAGAGTCAAAGACCTTGCTGAAATCAAGATCAAGGATGTCTACTGCTTGGCCCCTGTCTACTGTCTTAATGACACAGTCAAAGAAGTCAATCAGATTCATTTGACATGATCTCCCCTCCATGAACCCATGCTGCCTCGCATCCTGGAGATCATGCTCCTCTAGATATTCCACCAACTTTTCCTTTAGTATGGTCTCCATGAGCTTGCCCACACTGGAGGTCAGAGTGACTGGTCTGTAATTCCCTGGGTCATCCTTAGGACCGCTTTTGTGGAGGGGCACTACATGTGCTGTTCTCCAGTCCTGCAGTACCACACCTGATTCTAGTGAACTATTAAATAGGTCTGCCAGTGGGCCTGCCAGCTCTTCAGCCAGTTCCTTTAGTACCCTTGGATGTACTCTGTCTGGGGCTGGTGATTTGTCCACCTTCAATGCCAGCGGCTCCTCCCTCACTCTATCCTCCTCTATCACTATATTTGTTCCCCTCCCTCCCTGCTCATTTTTCCCCTCCTGAAGGCACTGGTCCATCCTTCTCCCTGGTGAAGACGGAACAGAAGTATTCATTTAGTATCTCTGCTTTTCCCCCATTATCATCCAGCTGCTTCACCCCTTTCTTAAGCCTAACCATCCCTTCCTTCTTGTCCCTTTTCTCACTTGTATAGCGAAAGAAAGCCTTCTCCCCCTTCTTAATTCATTCAGCTATCTGCAGCTCCTTCTGTGCCTTTGCTCGCTGGACTTCCTTACTTGCCTTACTAGCCAACCTTAGGTAATTTTCCCTATTCACCTCTCTTTTGGTCTTCCTGAATTTTCTATAGGCCAACCTCTTTTCCCTTACTGTCTGGGCAACCTCAGAACTGAACCAGCTGGGAGCTTTGGTCCTTGTGTTTTTACCCCTGAGCCTAACGCACTCCTCCGTGGCAACCAGTAGTCCTTCCTTAATGATGGACCACCTTTGGTCCACACCCATATCTGCTTTGATGCCCGCCAGATGACTCCTTAGCATTTTGCCCATGTTCTTGAAGTCCGCCCTCCTGAAAGCCAAGATTTTGGTCTTAGTCGGGATGCTTTCCCTGCTCATATCCAACTGGAACCACACTGTGCAATGGTCACTTCCACCCAGTGGCTCCCTGATCATTATTTCCTGTACATGCTCCCCATTTGTGAGCACCAGATCAAGAATTGCCTTAACTCTTGTTGGTTTAGTGATGCTTTGAGTCAGGAACCCACTTTGCAGTCCTTCCAGGATCACCTGTCTCCTAGCACATGTTGTGGAAGGTATGCTCCAGTCCACCTTGGGCAGGTTGAAGTCCCCCACAATTACCACCTCTCCTTTCCCCGCAGCTTCTAATATTTGTGATCTCAGTTCCCTGTCCCTCTCCTCATCCTGATTGGGTGGTCTGTAAACCACCCCCAACCTCACCTTTCTCCCACTATTGGACCTTAACTGAACCTATAATGCCTCCACCTCCCCTTCCTCTGACTCCTCCCTTGTGCAAGTTATTCCCTTCCTGATATAAACTGCCATGCCTCCCCCCTTTCCGACTACACTATCCCTCCTGTATAGTTTATATCAAGGGATTGCAAGGTCTCAGTCATGGTGTGATGTTGCCCAAGTCTCGGTTACTGCAGCTATGTCCACCCTCCTGTCTCCTAATAGTGCCTGCAGGTCATCCATCTTGTTTCCAAGACTCCGCACATTCAGAGACACTACCCTCCAACTAGAATCTGACCTTCCTTCTCTTCCCCATATTCTTCTATTCACATTTATTTCCTCTGTGTGCTCCACTCCACGAACCCTTGTTGTTATGTGTTTCTCACCCCTTCACCCTTTGCTAACTGGGTTCTCGTCCCTTCCACCTCTTCCCTCCAGACCTCTTCCATCATTGCGGGGGGGAGGTTCACTGACCTCCTCCTCTCGGAGTCTATGGGCCTGTACACCCGCTACCCCCCCCCAAGTGGTTTAAATTAAGTCCATGGTGCAGGGTCCAGGGACTGGCAAATGGAAAGGTATTAACTACTTCACCCCCTCACCAGGGCCTGGAGAATGGAAGGGGTACTGATGTGGTTGGCTGTATAATCCAGTGTGCCTTGGGAGCCCCCACTTCATTTGAAGCTAGAATGTACTGGGGAATCACCTCCAGTGTGTAGGGTTCCATGTGTCAGTGTCAGTGGCTCAGTAGATAGCACACTCACCTCTGAGGCTGGGAGATCAGAGGGCTGTGGGTTCAGTTCCCACAGCTGGCACTTGGGTTAATATCCCAGTACTGACACTGTAGTGCAGCATGAGAGGGGTGCTGCACTTCTGAGGTGCCGCTCTTCGGATGAGACGTTAAACTGAGGTCCCATCTGCCTGGATTGGTGGTAGTTCAGGTGGATGTTAAAAGATCCCATGACACTTATTGAAAAGAGTAGGGGAATTTCCCCGGTATCCTGGCCAAATTTCCCTCATTCACTCAAAATACCACCAACAGCTTAATCTGGTTCAAGGTTAGTTGGCATTCATCTGCATCCCCCTCCCCCGGGTCGTGCCTGAAAACAGGCAGGTTTGTCTAGTGCACTTACCTGGTCAACAACAACTAATAATAATAATGTGCCAGTAAGGTGTTGGCACTGATCCCTCTCCCTTCGATGCTAAACTGGTGTTGTGTGTGTGTGTGTGTCTCTCTCTCTCTCTCTCTCTTTCACCTCTGTGGTGGTAGAGGGCCTTCTACATCCTCCCCTCATACACTGCTTTCAACACAATAAGGCTACCACATCACATCACCTTTGTGATGACTAAAAATCACATACTAAGTGCACCACCCCAGCCGGGCGTTATACATGCGGGCCCCCAGCAACATCTCACATGGGGCCATCTCTTTGATCCACGTCTCTTTTAGCATGATCCATTCTGCAAAATGGCTGAGCAGAGCCTTTTCCCCTTTGGACCCTCTCTTGCTGGCCATGGTATCTTCACACTCTGAGGTATGCACTACAAGTGGCCTGGCTGCTCTAATTAGTTTTGTTTTCTCCTGGTGACCCTTTTCTTCTTCCTCCCTGGCATCCACCTGATGCAGCACACTGTAAAGCAAACACAAAAAAATAGGTCCAGATTAATTCTGGTCCTCTGTCTCTAAACTGCCCTCCCTATCTGTCTGTGCTCTGGCTGTAAATGCTGAACTCCAGATTACTGTTGCTTTTCATGGTCACTTCCAAATGCCTACAATTTCACACTGTCACATCACACTCTGTTTATCCCCCCAAGGCCGGCCATGTGCTGAATTTTATTGTCGCAGCTCCTTCTAACTGAATCATGCAGATCACTCTTGTTCCAGTTTCACTCAACACGCGTCCCAGAGGAACAAATGTTTTTTTTATTGTACAGGGTGTTTTACTGCAAAACCGAGTGTGCTGATGGATGCTCAGCAAGCGCTCCTAGGTTGTTACTTTTCACCGATTCCTACCACCAGCTCACATGCAGCAGGCAGAACTTTCTTCTCAGTCCCTCTATGGACTTAGAGACAATGATGGCTCACAGATTGGGGGTGGGCAGTGTACAGATTTTAATATTCATTACGGTAGCACATGTTGTGGCACAGACAGGACTAGGCAACAAATTGAATCTGGTGAACTTGAATACATTAATTCTGCTGATGAATAAACATTAATATGTTGTGTAACTCATGCATGGATGCACTCCTGATCCCCGGGCACTGCTTCTCTGTTTCCATCAATGAGATCACTTGTATGTAAATTGGATTCAGGGCATGAGTGATTTTAGGCGCGTTCGCTGTCCAGTCCCAACAGCTGTGCCACACTATGCACTATCTTCTTCAAGGATATCGCTTTCATCAGGCCACACATATGGAACTATAGCCATCAGGCACAAGGACCACCCAGAAACTTTTTGCAAGCAGTCCACCATGGGCTGCCCCGATGACGTCCTAAGTCAGCTTTTCCTATATAAATGTGGGTGGCCTCTTCCCTTCTCAGTTCTTTTCCACCGTCTACCATTCTCGTCAGACACTGCTATGGAAATGTCATTGCTGATATTGTCATTTTTTTTTTCTTACAGATAAAGTACTCACTTTTTAAAAGTGATTTTTGGCAGCTTGTATGTTGTCTCCTAAGCAGTCGCCATCCAGACTCTTTAGATATTGTGAGTGCAGCAAGAAAACTTATTGGAAAGACACACAACATTTGCATGTGTTGTCTTGGTCCAGACCACAACGTCAAGGCATGCACGATTTATAAAGGCTTTAAAAAGGCCACCCGACGGAGCAGAAAATGAGCTTTAGAAAGGCATCAGTTGAAACCTTAATGGAGAAGGAACTCCACCAGAAAACCCTGCTATGTCACAGGCCTACTCCTCTGGATTGAAGGGATCCAAGTCCCGGGAGAAGACATCTGAGTCTCACCATCACGAGCACAGAGATAGGCCAAAAGAAAAGGCAAGGACATCCCCTGTACTTTCTTGGTCACCCATTCACTCAGGTACAACCTCTGCTTGAGCGTTGACTGCTCCAGCAGCGATGCAGCCCATCACCCAGACTGTCAACACAGCTGGATCGACCTTTAGTGCCTTCAGGCATATCATGGTTGGTGTGTCGCAGTCGACGTCGGGGTCCTTGCCTCCTCCGTTGACATCTGCCAGCATTCCCATCGACACAAACACAGGCACTGATGTTCAGGCAGTTCTAGCGTCCTTTAGGGACATTCTTAAACATCTGTTATCTCTTCCTCCATCAATGAGCTTTCCATCAATGGGATCCGCACAACAAACCCTCACGACAATGTCTGCCAAGTCGATGTGCCAGATACCTTTCAGGCCATTGATGGCTTCTTCAGCTCCACCACTGTGCCCTCCATACCATGTCGATATGGACCAGGAATATAATCCAGAGCTTATTCTGATGAGGAGGAGTAAGAGGGAGAGGAATGTGTGGACATCTATGAGAGAACCAGTTCCACAGTATCTATTGGGAGTGAAGACTCGGTGGTTTATAACCCCAGGTCTCCCTCTGAAGACCCCTCCTTTATAACAATGATGCGGGAACTTCAGTCTACAATGTGGTTTGATGCAGAGGAGCAGGATATTACTAAGAACTTAGTAGACTTCTTAGATCTACCTGATACTCCACCAATAGTTATTCCTCCTCTCCTGCCAGCCCTAGAAGATGCCACCTTGGCTGCTTGGCACAGACCTAACATGATACCTGCCATACCAAGGAAGGCAGATAAGCTGTATTAGGCCCCCTCAGCCCTTTTTTGCAGACCAGCCTGAGGTAGATTCTATGGTCTTCAGTACAGACTATGACAGATCTACATTTCTAAAGCACCTTAGTTCCCTTCCTCCGGACAAGTAGTCCAGAAAACTTGATGTCTTGGGCAAAAGGAAGGGGAAAGGGGGGAGGGGAAATTGTTTAACCAAGAAAAGCACACTAAGCCAGAACTTGTTTCTAGGTGCAACCTGGGAGCACAAGGAAGTTAAGTGACTTGCCCAGGGTTACACAGTATGCAACTGGGGGCTGATGGGATTCAAACCCAGCTCTCCAGGTTTGCAGCTCAGTGCCCTTAACCACTATGCTATGCTGTCTCCCAAAGGACTTTTGCTTCAGCTTCACTAGGGCTGAGGATCGCAAATTACCAAGCACCTATGGTAAAATACCAGAATACTCTTTGGAGGAAGGCCAAGGCAGCTGCCCAGGTCCTCCCAGAGTGCACTGCCAAACAAGAAATACTGAATGTCCTGTCTGCAGGTGCCAACATAGATAAACATCTCCTATGATCCACCTATGATATTTCTGATGCCTCTGCCAGGGTAGCTGTCTCTGTTATTTCCCTCAGAAGGCACTCCTGGCTCAGAGTGGCTGGCTTTGCTAATGGTGTTCAGCAACCCAGCCTCAGTGCACCATTCAGGGGATACAAGCTGTTTGGAGCAGATGTGCAAGGCATTCTCTTAAATCTACAGGCTTCATGTAGAACCCTGAAATCAGTACATTCCATATATCATACCCAGCCTAGGCCTAGACAGAGGGTGTCTTTTACCCAGCCACTACCAGACATAGATCTGCAACCAGACAGCAAGGCAAGGGTAGAGTAGCAGCAACCTTACCCCCACCAGGCTCCACCCCAGTTACCCACTCAAAAGCCCCTAGAAGTGGCACTGCAGCAGCAGCCACAGCAACCAGCTCTGCCAGACTCTTTCCTATACCCCCCACCACCTGTGGCTCCGGGGATGGTGGTTGGGGGTTGCCTTTCCCTCCACTTGGACCAGTGGAAAAAAGTAACTTCAGGTGCATGAGTTCTGCAGAAAATAGCACAAGACCATACTCTGGAGCTTCTGGAACTACCTCCAGACCATCTACCAGTGCCTTTACATTATCCTCCAGAACACATTCCATTGCCCTTTGAGGAAATTCATACCCTGCTTCAAAAAAGGGCAATAGAACCTGTCCCCTTGGAACAAAGGAAAACAGGGTTCTATTCTCGGTACTTCCTAGTTCCAAAATTGACAGGAGATCTGAGACCCATTCTAGATATCATGGATCTGAACTTTTTTATAGAATACAAGAAGTTCAGAATGGTCACACTGCAAGGTCTGCTTCCACTGCTGCAAGCTGAGGACTGATTTACTCCCTAGATATGCAGGTTGCTTACCTGCATATCAAGATTTGCAACTCACTCAAGAAATATCTAAGATTCCTGTTTCAAGGAACACACTACCAGTTTAGAGTATTGCTTTTTGGCTTGTCATTGGCAGCATGGGTATTTACCAAATGATTGGCAGTGGTGGCAGCAGCCCTCTGCAGGGACAGCTCATATGTCTTCCCATACCTGGATGACTGGCATCTCAAAGCTCTCTCCAAGGAGCAGCTTTCCCATGCCCTAGACCGTACCAAACACCTGTTAAACACTCTAGGGATTACTGTCAATGTACCAGAGTCAGTCTTGACCCCTTGCCAATGTCAGCAGTACACAGGGGTAGTCCTGGACACAGCCGAAGGCCTAGCCTTCCTGCCACAGGACAGGGCCGAGTGTCTAATAGCACAGGCCCTGATGGTTTACAACAGTATGTCACAGCCAGGACTAGGACTGTCAGAATCCTCTGAAGTTCTGGGTTCTAGTTCTAGTCTAGAACTTTTGAAAAAGTTATAGGGTTCTAATCTTTTTTAGAACTCGAACCCTATTTTTTGATTGTGCTGCCAGTAATGAAGATAGTAATAAAAAACTGTTCAATATAAGGGCGGGGAAAAATGATCATGTGTGACATTGATAGGAATACAACTAGGTTTATCTATGGTTTCTTCTGTTTGCTAAAACCAGCAACTTTCGTAACAGGCCCACCCATATGTTAAAAGTTTTCCTGCTGCAGCTGCATCATAGTTCCTTAGTGAAAAAAAAAGTGGCACATTAGCCATTTATGTACTCAGTTATATATACTCATCGTCTTGAATTATGAGAAAAAATAACTGATATTACCTAATCTCAGCTATTTTCTGCTTCTATTTTAAATCAGTAAATCAAAAGTTGCTATGTTCAAAAGAAAGCTTTTATAACAAAGTCAAGTCAAGGTACTGCAGCCGCAACACGTGGAACTGTAGCAAAACATGTCATAACGTAGTCAGTCAAGATATTTGAATAAAATAAATATGCCAGTCATTGTTGCTGGCAAAAAATGCATCTGATTTTCTAAGATAATGCATACATATACCAGCATTCTTGTTGGCAAATTGAAGTAATACATACAACTTTCTAAGATAATACATCTTTCCAGCTGATACGTCAATAAAATCTGTGTTTCAGTCACATAAATAAAAAGTGGTTTCCTCATCACATACTAACTCAAGGAACATTTAATTTAGCTGCAGCAGTTGGCATGTGATGTTTATGGGACAGTGTCTGTCAATCCCATTATGCATCAAATTATCACTACTTATAAAGCAAAAACACTTTATGATTGGTCACATTCTGTAAAAACTGCTGATGCAGATTTTCTTTTATTTCTGATTCCTTTCTTCTTTTTTAAAGGGGACAGGACACTTGTGCTAGGTGGTAGCAGTTCGCAATGTACTTAAGAAAAAAAAATATATGTATATATAAATCTATCTCTCTCTATAGTAGGTTGCACAGTGGGCAATCGGTACAGCTCTCTCATACCATCGGTCTGTCATCATCTTTTTCATCACCATCCCCTGCTGATCATGAATCTGTAAATGAAAGGACTAAAACAACACCTCCCTTTCACCCCCAGCACCCATTCCACTTTTCTTCCACCACTCTCATCCATGCAGTAGCACCCATGCCACCCTTACACCCATGTTAAAACCAACCTCCAACCCTCACCCATCCTCAACCACATATTCCATCCTCCTCCTCCCTCACCCAAATGTTTAAACTACCCCCACTTACTCATGAACTACCATTCATGTCACCCTTCTCCTTCCTGCACCCATGTTAAAACCAGTCCCCAACCATCACCCATGCACTAACAACTATGCCATGTTTCTCCCTCCTGCATCCATGTTAAAACCAACCCCCAACCCTCACCCATGCACTAGCATCCATGCCATCTTTCTCCCTCTTGCATCCTTGTTAAAACCAACCTCCAACCCTTACCCACCCTCCAGCAGCCATTCTACCCTCCTCCCCCTCTCAAATGCTAAAACTACCCCATGCTTACTCAAGAAAAATGAAAGTCTTGCCTCCAAATGAGCCATACTTAACTGTTCCTTAATAAACAACACTCATGTGAAAAACTGTCTTTTCAGTTGCTTTCTACTTATGGACAACATTCTGTACAGTTCTCTTCATGAAACCAGTAATTTGAGAGTTGTTGCTATTATGCCATGGTTTGTGTACAACATAATGTTAAACGTGAGCTATTGTGGTATGAGAACCATGCTTACAGAATGATATGTGCTCAACCATGACATAGGTAAAACTCCAGATGACTGTTTCCCGGAAGAGACTTGTAACAGGATGCTGCCCACAGAAACACAATACAAAATACAGTTTTCCCATCATTTTTTATTCAGTAAAGTAAGTTACATATGGATCATTTTGGTTTATGGCTAACATTTCTGTTTGAAAAAATAATAAACAGCTACCAGTTATAACTCATTTTTTTGTCCTCTTTAAAATTTAAAAATAGACCGCCCCAGGTCCCAGCCCATACTGATGCGCCGCAAAGTCACAGAAGGTAAATCCAAAAATATATGCTTGCATTTTAACTATAAATAATATGATACAGAAATGATTGACATGACTGTCCCTTTTATGCCAAATTTGGGCCTGTTCCCACTGATGTTAAAATTGCGCTGTATGTAAAACTTGTTGACTTTAGACCCTAGCTACAAAGCAGTTTGCCATGAAATTATGAAAGTTTTTGGCGGTATATAGACCAAGGTAGTAGATCGAGAAAGGAGAGAGACAACCCAAGTCATCACAGTCTATTAAAGTTTCCTTTTTCATCCAGAGAGACTCTGTCCCACTCAATATTTACCAGTCACCCCCATCTGAGTTGTCATCACCATCAACATCCACAACGTCAATCACTTCAGGAGCAGTTTGTATACTCTTGTAAGGATATGAAAATCTTGACTTATTAACTTTAGTAAAAGTTAACGTGTGTACATTTTCTGGCGTAACCTATTTCTGGTGTCTGTCGCAATATTGCCAGCTATACTAAACATGCATTCTGAAGAGACACTTGTTGCAGGACAACCAAGATATTTACAGGCTTCATCATACAGCTCTGTCTAAATTGACTATTTTGATCTCCAGTATTCAAAAGGGCATGTATCAATGGGAATAGGCAGTTCTTGCAGGTAACTGTCTACCATGATGGACAGAGAACTCTCAGAATAGGAATCAACATAAGCTGGTATGGCAGCAATTTGGGAAAGGTTTTGCCACAGATTTAGCTTGCTATCAAGGGTTGAAGAAGTGGCAGTTGTGGAACAACTACTGTTAATGTTTGGTGACATTTCCAGTTCTGTATCCCTTTGTGAAGATGAACCTGCATGTTGTGGCGATGACATCCTGAGGATACTGTGCGTGTCTGTGTTTGAGTCATGTGAGTGCCGCAGGTAATCTAGCAACAGACATTTGTACTGCTCTGTATCATCAGTTTTTGGAAGATTTATAGCCTTGAACCTGGGATCCAAGAGAGTTGCAAGGATGTAGTGTTTTGATTTGGTCATTGCAACTAATTTGTCATTGATTTTGAAGCGCTCGCTCATTCTTTTTAAGAGAGTCCCATGATACAGTTGACATGTTGTCTGAGCTTCAGATCTGTCTTCCTGTCTGTAGATTTAGAACACTAAGATGATGTGAAATCAGCATTATGAGTGGCATAACCTGACTCACAGATGCGTCTTCAGAAGACATGTCCCTTGTAGCTGTCTCAAAAGGAGCTAGGATGCAGCACACTGTCTCCATTAATTTCCACTGCAGCACAGACAGCATAATGCCATCTCCAATAATGTAACTGGAGCAATATTCATGTACAGCTTGCTTTTGCTCCAAGAGGCACTGCAGCATATAAAGCATTGAATTCCAACAAGTGGAAACATTTTGAATCAGCTTTTGCTGGGGCAGCTTGTGTTTTTTTTTGCAGTTCAGACAATGTCCGTATAGCCTTGGTTGAATGTGAAAAGTGAGTCACAGTTTTTTTGCAAACAGCAATCATACCATCCACTTGTGTTTCATTGCTGAGAAACCCCATGACAATTAAATGTAAGCAATGCGCAAAGCAAGAAGCATGCAGAAATCCTCCATCCTGCACTGCTTTCAAAATGTTAGCTCAATTGTCACTTACTATGAAGCCACATTTTAAACTGTGAGAATAAACCCATTCATCAAGGAGGTCATTTAGTTCTTGCAAGATGTTTGCAGTTGTATGACTTTGCCCAAACTTCTTTATATGCAGCAGCGCTATCTTTTGGGATGTCTGTTTTTGAAGAAGCACAAGAAAATGTGACCCAATGAGTGGTAAGGGACATGTACTGTAATCTGTGTTTTGACTGTTGGTCCACATATCTGTTGTGACATGAATAACCCCACCCTCTGCAGTTTTAAGTGCAAGTATCACTGTCACTTTTAAAGCTTGATAAATATTTGGTATTTCAACATAGGAAAAGCACCTTCAATGAGGAACATTGTAACAAGGCTCTGCAAGTATCATTAGCTCCCTAAAATCATCATGATCAACCAAAGTGTATGGGAGAAGGGCTCCAGCTAACAGTTCACCAATTCTGTGATTAAGATGAAGAGTCTTTAGATGATTTTTAGTAAAAGTATTCTTCCTTTCAAATGCGTTCAACAGTGTTAGCTGTTTACAACATGTCCCTGCTGGTTTATTATACACCAAGCTTCAATGGGCAGATGGATGCTGGGATGATGGACTTGGACTTATACATTCAGGCCCAGATATTCAAAAGGGTTGCACATGGCACAACAGTGTTGCACCATGCACAACCCACTGATGTGCCCCGGCACGATATTCAAATGGGAATTGCACCTGGCACAAATCCCGATGCACCAGAGCGCATCAGTAATGTATGCAGGTGCAGGTGGGGGGGCATGCCCATGCATACTCTGCACAGCCTGATATTCAGCCCGGGATGTGTGGAGCCATGCATGTGCAACCTACCTGCACCAGCACAAAGTTAAAAAAAAAAAAAAAGGAGCAACGACTGGCCACCCACAGGTGAGCTGCCACATTGCAGGGTGCAACACGGCAGCTACCACCTGTGGGTGGCTACCCGAGCTCCAGCTGCACCTCCATGGTGGCACCCCCCATGCTTGATCATGGGCATTAGTAAAATAAAGAAAACGTCCTACATCCCTGGTGGTCCAGTGGACCGCTGCCCGCCTGATCGCAGGCTAAGTAAATAAAATGATGTATCCTCTATCCCTGGTGGTCCAGTGGACCTGTCTGCCCAATCATGGGCTGAAGTAATAATTAAGAAACCTCTATCCCTGGTGGTCCAGTGGACCTGTCTGCCCAATCGCAGGCCGAAGTAAAATAGTAACCTCTATCTGGTGGTCCAGTGGACCTGTCACCTGATCGGGGCTGAATTAAAAACAGAACCTTTATCCTGGTGGTCCAGTGATCTCTCCCCACCCACTCACCGATACCCACGCCCTGCTTCCTCCGTCAGCGGCAGCAGCACTCATCACTCGTCGCCTCGCGCTCAATCGACGATTCAGTCGGTGGGCTGGTACACCCATTGCCGACAACATGAGTTATCGGACGCAGAAGCCCATATCAGATCATACATTCCAGATATGTGAATGGATCCATTCACATATCTGGAATGTGTAGTACGGTATGGGCTGCACGCCATTGGCTCACTGCTGGACCACGGGCGACAGCCCCACCGACGGTGTCAGTCGGCGGGCTGCGGGGTGGCAGATGGGTGGGGTGCTGCCACCTGCTGCTGACGGGGTGGTTTTCTGGATGGTGGGGATCAGTGGGCAGGTGAGGAGGGGGGTCCACTGGACCACCAGGGATAATAGGTTTCTGTTTTTTTTAATTCAGCCCGCGATTGAGCAGACAGGTCCACTGGACCACCAGGGATAGAGGTTTCTTAATTATTACTTCAGCCCACAATCGGGCAGACAGGTCCAGTGGACCACCAGGGATAGAGGATACATCATTTTATTTACTTAGCCTGCAATCAGGCAGGCAGCGGTCCACTGGACAACCAGGGATGTAGGACATTTTCTTTATTTTACTAATGCCCATGATCGGGCTGTGGGGCACATTGCCATGCTGCAGGGGGCGTCGGTCATGACAGCTGCTGCCTGGCAGGGCACCATTCACAAGTCGTCGGGGATCAGTGCACCTGCATGCAAATGGGGCCAAAATGACATGCAAATGGCCCCATTTGCACCTTGCATACATTATGGCCCCATTTGCATGTCAACTTTTGAATATCGCAGTTGTTGCGCCTTGTGCAATGGAACTTGTGCTAGCGCATCCCCATGCTCCACTCTGGCCACTGGCGCAGTGCCACTGTGCCTTGCGCACTACGGGTGTCCAGGGTGCGATATTCAACTACGCTGAGCCATGGCGCAGCTCCATTGAATATCTCCCAGTCCACGTCCCTGCACAGCCAAGTTGAGCTATGCCCAGGCTTGCACCACAGCCTGGCGCAGTTTGAATATTTGGGCCACAGTGCCATCACTGGATGTGCAACTGGTACTAATGGTTCTGGTGTTGGTGGTAATGGTGATCCTAGGGCTGGCACTGGTTCTGTCCGCATCAAGTTCAGACAATTCAGTATCCATTTCACATTCCTGACCCTTCTCACGTGTGGTCTGGAAGATGGAGGACATGGGTTTTGGATGATCAAGCAAAACTGAATGCTTTTTCAGATGGTGTTTAAGAGCTGTAGTTACAAGGCATGACACAACTTTACCACGGCTTACATGCTGTTTACACAAGGAACAAATTGCTCTGCATGGATCAATTTTACTGACAGAGAAATAATTCCACACCTCAGATGTGACAGAGCTGTAGTGCCAAGGCATGATACAACTTTACCATGGCTTACACTCTGTCTACACAGGGAACAAATTGCTCTGCATGGATCAGTTTTACTGAAAGATAAATAATTCCACACCTCAGATGTGACAGATTTTGTTTGAGTGCTAGGAAGATAGCTAAAGACTGTTTGTGTCTTTTTACCTGTCCTAATAGAACCTGGAACATGCTCCTTGGTGCTAGAAGAGTGGGCAGGGGACTTTGATGGGTTTTCATTGTTGGTCGATATAGAAGTGGTGGATTCAATGGATATGTCCTTTTCATTGCCAACAGTGCTGGTTCTATTTGCAACTGCACTAACTGATTCATTGTCAGCAGACTTGCTCATTTCACTTTGTTGAGGAAGTAATGATATGTCACCAGACACAACAGTGTCAGACTGAGAAAAAGAGCTACTGTCTGAGTCAGAGAGGGATTCATTGTCACTTGCATCATTACTGCTAGTCACAGGGATTTTAACAGCATGAACAGCATACCTTATGGTGCCTCTCCATATGACCCCAGCAGCTGCACAAGTTTTCTTAAAAGGTCCCCCTTTACCACACTTCATTGTTGCTGTTTTGCTGCTTGTTGAATTTTTATCACGTGAAACATTTTGGTTATTTTTGCTAGCACCAGGATTACCACTACCACCAACACCTGCTCCAACACCAGCACTACATGCTTCATCTATGTTGGTGTCAGCCATAACAGAACCAGTATACTGCAGTGAATACACCCACACAATTCCTGTGTAAGAAAGCAATGTTATCTGTGATCACTGGCTTCAACTCCAAAATTTGATTTTAGCTGTATGACACTGTGATACAGTGGACTGAAAGTAATTGGCGAATATGACGGTTTGCAACTAAACAATCCCAGGTTCAAGGCTTACAGAATGATTGAGCTGCTGGGCATAGGCATACGCACAGCAGGCTGGGCAAGGTTTAAGGTCAATAATTGCAATTCTGAATCCAGCAGAACTACCACAAAACTGGCCACTGGGCTTCTCATGGTAACACATACTGGGTAAGGTACAGTGCAGTCAAAGGGTAGACAGCAGCAGGGTGATGGGCTGACCACAAGAGACGGAGTTACACACACAACCCAAGGAAAGAGATTTTTCTGTCTCTCCTCCCAACAGGGAAATATATGTTTAGGCTTCTGTCATGTATTTAAGGATAATGCCACCACACAACTGGCCACTGGGCTTCACATGGTAACACACACTGGGTGAGGTATAGTGCAGTCAAGGGGCACACAGCAGCAGGGTGATGGGCTCACCACAAGAGACAGAGTTACACACACAACCCGAGGAAAGAGATTTTTTGGTCTCTCCTCCCAACAGGGTAATATATTTTTCGGCTTCTGTCATCTGTTTAAGTATAATGCCACCACGAAACTGGCTACCGGGCTTCTGTCTCTCTTCCCAACAGGGAAATATATTTTTAGGCTTCGTTCTGTCATGTATTTAATGATAATGCCACCACAACACTAGCCACTGGGCTTCTCACAATAACACACACTGGGTACTAGGGTACAGTGCAGTCAAAGGGTACACAGCAGATGCTTCTGTCTCTCCTTCCAAAAATAAAAAAATGTATTTAAGGATAATACCACCACAAAACACACACTGGGCAGTAATAACTACGGTACAGTGCAGTCAAAGGGAAGGGAACACAGCAGCAGGGTCCTCCCTCCTGATACTTAGTAGTTGGTTGTAGGACTTGGCTTTAAACAATTCAATTCAATAAAAGTTTCACTGTTCATTTACACATTTTTTTTAACTTTGTTTTCTCTCAAAATCTGATTATTTTCTTCACCCCTTCCCCAGTCAGGGTGCTCTGTCTCCATGACAAATCTCACTAGACAGAGACGGGTATTGAGTAGTTAATCTTAAACAGATCAGGAGGATCAGAAAATTCAGAATATAGTTGTTTGGCAACTAGCAAGACTAAGCAGCACTCCAATGCAGGTAGTCAGCTAGATGTAGATCCCTCTATGTTCCACCAGACGAGAGAGACCCAACCGTTTTTTCCTACCCGCCCTTTCTTTCCTCAGTCCCCTGCTCTCCCTCAACCTTTTCACCCCATCTACCACCCACACTTTAGCTTTATTTTTTTTTTACTTTAGTAGCTGGAGGCAAAGCAAGTCATCAGTTCACTTTTTTTTTACAAAATGCCACGAGTTAGCAATGCAATCAGGCACAGCAGAGCTGCAACTCCTTTCCATCTCGGTCTGAATGTGAACGCAGCCATGCATGACTTAAATACCATGCTGGTCTGAGCACCACATGACCGCAGAGCAGTTGGTCAGGTGGTGATGGTGACTGGGATCAGGGGTACACAGGCACAATCTCACAATGCCCCCCCCCACAACAACAGTAACTGCAGCTGGAACCGGGATGGGAACGGAAGCAGAACTCGAGTCGGGACTTGGGAGCTGACAGTTTTGCATGCCAACAGTAAAAAAAATACGATTTTTTCACTTAGGGGCTGACAATTTGCATTCGGGACTTGGGAGGGATGCACTTACCAGAACACAGAAAAATAAGATTTTTTACAAAGATTCGAACCCTTTTGTGAACCCTCTAGTGTTGGAGTTCTAAATTAGAACTCGAACAGCAGGGTTTGAGATGGGTTCGAATCTTACTCGAACTAGTTCTGACAACCCTAGCCAGGACATTCCTGAGGTTTCTAGGCTTGATAGCAGTGGCCATTACCACAGTACCACTGACAAGGCTGTACATGAGAATCCCACAGTGGACACACAGGCAACCTGGAACAAAACGTTCTAGTAACCTCTCCTGTCAAAAAAGTACTTCAGTGGTGGATGGAACTTGTTGAAGGGGGTTCCCTACCTGATCCCTTCCCCTCATCAAATTCCCACCACAGATGCCTCGGGGATGGGCTGGGGGCACATCTAAGGCCTCATCAGACACAGGGAACATTGACAGAAGTGGACAGCACCCTCCACATAAATGTCCTAGAAATGAGAGCTGTTCTGTATGGCCTACAGGCCTTCCAGTCCCATCTCTCCCCAGGTCCTCTGTTAATTCAGATGAACAAAATAAGTGTGATGCACTACATCAGCAGGCAAGGAGGGACTCATTCCTATCCCCTTTGCAGGGAGACAATGAGAGTTTGATACTAGGCTCTAGAACACGGTCTAGAACTATTAGCAGTGCATGTTCCAGGGGCCCAAAATGTCTTGGCAGAGAGACTAAGCTGGTCACAGTCCAGGATGCATGAGTGGGAGCTGCTGACCTTGGTTGCAGAAAACCTGTTCAACAGATGGGGTCATCCAGAGTTGGACCCTTTTGCATTTCCACACAATGCAAAATTGCTGCTTTTCTGCTTGCTTGCTCCAGGGCCTGGAGTTTTGGCAAGATGCATTGTCCCTCTCTTGGAAAGGGAGGTTCCTGTATGTCTTTCTTCCCTTCCCTCTCATCCAGAGAGTACCAATCAAATTTCAAATGGAGGGGGACAGCTCTGATACTCATTGCCCCACTGTGGCCTCATCAGATTTGGTTCCCCTTACTGCAGTAGCCGACAGTGGAACCTCCAGTACCCCTGCCAATATGCCAGGGTCTTCTGTCATAGGAGCAGGGAACACTGGTTCATCCAGACCTCTAGTCATGCAACCTTCATGCATGGCTCCTGAAGACATAGCAATTGTCAGGTTTGGAGTGTCCCAAAAGGTGGCTGACATCTTTGTGGCTGCCAGAAAGCCCTGCACCAGAGCCACTTACTCCATGAAGTGGAAGCAGTTTGCTTTGTGGGCCACTTCTCACCAACTGGACCCCTTTACTGGTCCAGTAAGCCAGGTTCTAGAGTATTTACTGTCCTTATCTGATGCAGGCCTACAATACTCTTCTATTAGTGCACTTGGCTCCTTTCCGACCATCCATACACCGGTCCACATGTGTGCCTGCCAACAGGGCACCAAAATCCCTGATTCTCTTCCCCTTCCCTGAGGTCCGCCCCCCCGGAGTTAGAATCTACAGATGGGAGGCATGGGGGTGCAGCCCCCACATCACAAGCAGGATTTGAACTCAAATACCTGGTGCCCCAATGACGGGCACCGGGGCCCACTTGGCTCCATGTCAGACTTCCACGTGCCTATTGATGGTCGTACGGTTGCTCAGCTGGAGATGGCCTGTATGTTTTTGAGAGTCATTCTGCATGTGAAACCTCCTATCTGCAATCCAGTCCCAGCTTGGGATCTGAATTTTGTATTAGAGAAACTTAGTCTGGCCCCTTCTGAGCCAGCTGTGACTTTCAGCCTATGCTTTCTGTTGTGGAAAGTGTTATTTTTGGTTGCTATTACTTCAGCTCGAAGAATTTCAGAGCTTCAGGTTCTAATGTGTAAGACTCCTTATTTGATTTTTCCCAAAGACAGGCTGTCTTTACGTACCAGCCCTAAGTTTCTACCAAAGGTGGTGTCTGAGTTTACCCTAAATCAAACCATCCACGTGCCGGTTTATTTTCCTGAGCATGCCAATCCAGGGGAAGCATTGCTCCATACTTTACATGTACATAGAATACTCAGGTACTATATACACCACACGAAGGACTGCAGGAAGTCCTCACAGCTTTTTGTTTCCTTCCCCCCGGAGAAAGAGGGCGTTCCTGTTTCTAACCAGTGCTCATCCAAATGGTTGGTCAGCTGTATTACTTTTTGTTATAGGAAGCATGGTAAGGAACTTCCTGGGGTTGTTCGTGGCCATTCGACTAGAGGCATGGCTACTTCTGTTGCCTGTTTCAGGAATGTGTCTGCTGCTGGGGTATGTGCAGCTGCCACCTGGAGTACTGTCCACACCTTCACTAAACATTACAGTCTGGACAGTGTCTCAAGAAAAAGGGCAGACTTTGGCCTAACTGTACTTCATGGCCTACTTTCTTAGGCCTGTAGGCTCCAGCCACTCAGACTGTTTCTCTGTCAGTACTGCTTGATACTCATTCCATAAGTGTGACCTGATGAAAGAGATATCCTCAAAGATAGAACTGTTACATACTTACCTTAACAGTAGATCTTCAAGAGAATCTCTTTCATCAGACCATGCCATCTCACCCTCCATCCCCCTATATCCTGAGGAGCTCCTTCTCCATAGGGCTTTGCCAGCGGTTTTCTACCTCACCTGGTTTGCAGAGCAAATAGCTCCCCACCTACTTCCCTATAGGAAGTCCTTTGAGCATGATCTCCAGCAGAGAACTGAGGAGGGAAGGGGCATCCCATGTTTATGTAGGAAGAGTCGATTTAGGACATCATCATGGGCGGCCCCTGGTGGACTGCTTTCAAAATGTTTGTGTGGTCCTAGTGACTGACAACTACAGTTCCATAGGTGTGGCCTAATGAAAGATGTGCTCTCAAAGATCTACTGTTACAGTAAGTATGTAGTCAAGTCAGATTTTATTTGTTCTTCCAAAAAAATGATAATTTTGGACATTACAAATGTAACCTCCCTACAAATGGGGGTTCCCAAAAGGCTTCCATGAGCTTGCCCAAATGCTAGTTGCCAGGCTAGTGTCCTGCGTTTAGCATTTAAAAGTATGGCCCATGAGTGCCTGTGTGGCCTCCGTGTACTGTCCCTTTAAGGGCTGCCTGTTTGCAGTCATAATTAATCAAAAGAGGGGACTGTGTGTTTTCATGCCCAAGTCCCACCCGGGCTGCTGAATACCCGCTCCATTTCTGCCATCGCTAACTGTGCAGAGGGAGCCCTGCTAAAAGATGTGACTAATTGCTGGTAATCATTTTGAGTAGTAATAATAATTATCTGGTTTGTTCTAACCTGCCTTATTTGCAGCAAGGACTGTTCAGTTAGCACCACCATTTTGGTCCCAAACTGCTGAATTGGACCAATCAGTATGTGAGGACTCTAAAATGGAGCCTGCTAACGTGAGACTGTGTGGATTACCAGTTGGGACTTGTAGTTTTGGACTGTTGGCACCTTTTGAACCAAAAGGGGGGAACTCTTACTGTGACTGACAGCTGGACCCACCAATCGGGCCTTTTGGATCCAAGGGAAAACCTCCGAGCTGTCTGCTGGCAAGCCAGATTGAAGCTGAGAATCGAGGGGGAGAGACAGCTCGTGATAAGCCGAACAAGCGTATCGTAGTTTGAGTGGGAGAACTGTGCGAGGGCCTAGTTAGTGGCCTGCATTTCGGCTCATTGTGTGGAGAGAGTGAGAGGGAAAGAACATGTTTCAGACTGAATCCGCTTCTGAAGAAACCCAGCAAGTAACTGGAAAGAGGCCAGGCTGCACCTGTAGAAGACCGAAGATTTTGCTAAATGTGATCGGCCTGTCAGGAACTTAAGCTACCTCAGAGCTCCCGGGTTTTAGCAGTGACTTTGCGATCGGGATCGAGGGGCCGTTTGCCTGGTAAAGTAATCTTTTTTTTTTTTACATGTAGATGTGCTGAGGGCTGGAAGCTTTGCCCAGCTCGAATCAGACTGAATCCACTGCCACTTAATGCAGCTGGGCCCTGCCATGAGTGCTCTGTCATCCTACTCTGCTGCACAGTGAAGAACCATCGACGAGAGAACTGCCAGGGGATCAGCCCCTGGCTCCATGCCTGAACAGGAACGATGCTGCGATGCATCATACAGGCCCTGGTTTTCCTAGCAATCCAGAATCATCATCTACTGCCTCTACCATCATCCACCCTGTGTCCAGTTTTTGGGAAACGTGAGTAATCATCAGGGTAGCTCCCTGCAACATATAGCTAAATCAAAAGTGTGTCACCTGATTGCTTGTTACTTCTTTTCTTTTGCACGAACTGAGCCCTCTGGCTCCGGATTACAATTAGGGTGTGGTGCATGTTATTTCTTTTCTTCACAGGGCCCTAACCAGCTGCATCGCCGGCCTACCCTGGGCAACGGTCCTGGCTAGCCCATCTACCATCCCAGTGGGTGCCCAGAGAATGTAACTGTTTCAGGGACTTTAAATGCCCACACTGTAGAGTAAATGATAGATTTTTCCAACCAATTACCCTGATTGTGCCTCTCCCGTGTTACTACCCCCTGAATAAATGAGATCTACTTTTTTCTGCAATTTACATTATGGTGTCAGTTTCTGCTTAAGGTATTGCACTGTTGCCTTTTGTCTTGCCTGACCTTGTTTTACAGGAGGTCCCCAGAGCCAAGCTGAAGAAATCAGTCCTGGGGGTAAGAGCCAAATATATGTGTATGTGCAAAACATATCGGGGGTACTGTGAAGGTAAACATTGTGTATTGCGTGGGCCACTAGTAGAAGACGAGGAGGGGTCATAGTGTCCCAGAAGACTGTGGCCTGGTTAGTTTGACTCATACCAACCCTGATCTTTGGGTGGAGGCACCCGTCACCGAATCTAGGCCCCTTAACCTGTTACTAACCAAGCAGGCAGGGGTAGTAGCCCTTGGGATAGCGCCACCTAGGGGTTATACAAACATGCAGTGTTTAATACAATGAATACAGTAAATAAAGAAATATGTACAAATTATTACTTAGAAGGGAGAAAAAAGCTTTAAAATGATCAATGTCCAAAGTACTAACATCAAGTATACCAGACAACATATTAATAGACACGTTTACATCAATTAGTTTTCTTTCTCATGTTATAACCTTTTCTCTTACAGCGGATTACAGATGCTATGAATTTGGCAATCATTTCCGCATCTTCCACTACCGTAGGAGACATTAGTATAATTACCGGATCGTAATCTAAATCTGCATATCCAATTAAAAACTTCTTTAACAAGTAGTCTCTTTGAAGATTGTATAAGGGGCATTGGGTTATAACGTGTACCAAAGTCACATTAAATCCTCTGTTACATGAGCATTTGTTCTCTTCAAGATTGTCATAGAGAGTTTGGTGATTGAAGTAAGTATGTGTAGCAGTAATAATACCAAACCTTGCCCACGTAATCATCTTTCAAGTTCTAGGAGCTATTGGAAGTAACAAGTAATCTTCTATAGCTGAATCAATTTTATGTTGACTATACCAGGGGGCCTGTTTTTGATTTCTAACATGGTCCATCTGCTTTTTCTGTGCTACCATGAATATTTTTCCTTAATTCTGGTTCTATACGTTTCAGGTATTATTACACCTGCCTGATAGTCATTCCATAAGTGCATGGAATTAATGTTATGTATGACTGAAGTAAGAGCTTTTAACCATGGAGAGAAAAAAAAAAAAACATTAGTGAACCATGATCTTTTCTCCAATAAACATGTTAGTGGAATTTCATTACTTGAATTATTGATAATTTTGAGCCAGTATGATACCAATCGTAAATTTATTAGGGATGCTATTGGGACTCTACCCAGCTCTGATATTGTTACTGAATTTGACATGGAAAGGGGCACTTGTAGAATAGCTTTATAATAATAGGATAATGGTAATTTCAGATTGGGTATATCCTGAACACCCCAGATTTCTGCTCCATAAAGGAGAAGAGGGGTAATTTTAGCTTCCCCAGCCTTAATGGCAGGTGCTACTGAATAACCTCCAAATTTAGAGTTACATCATTATAGCGCTTTAGCAACATGTTTGGCTTTTTAATAACTTGATCTTTGAAATGAAGATTCCAAAAGCCCTTTGTAGATAACTTAATGCCCAGGTAAGTGTAGGAAGAGACAACTTCAATACAATTTCTGTTTAACAAGAGGTTTGGTTGCCGAGATTGGTTTCCAAATACCATAACTTTTGTTTTATTTAAGTTAATCCCTAACTCAAGCTGATCACATTTAATTTTAAGCTGATCCAGTTTTTGCAGTAACCCTATAGGGGAAAGAGATAAAAGTACCAGATTGTCTGCATAAGCCAGTGTATGGATGTGCAAGTTGTTAATTTTAGGAGAGTCTAGTGGCATAATAGTATCAAAGTATAGTAAAGAATATACTGTATATATATATATATATATATATATGTGTGTATATATATATATATATATATATATATATATATATATACACACACACACACACACACACACTAAACAACAGTGGTGCTAAAAGGCACCCCTGCTTTACCCCTTTATTGGTTGAAAAACATTCAGAATTGTTGCCCTTATTATCATATTTAACGGCAGAATATGTATTTGAATGAAGAAGAAGTATTGGAATTAATAGACTCATAGGAAGACCCCTAGTATAAAGTATGTTCCAGAGAGTTTCTCTAACTATAGAATCAAAGGCTGCAGTGAAATCTATAAGCAATGTGTAACTTTTTTTTCTAAAGAGTCTATATTTTTCCAATAAATGAGCTAGAATAAATATGTTATCTTTAGCAGAAAAACCATGCTGGAAGCAAGCCTGAAATTTAGAAAAAGGGCTGTAATTATCTACCCATAGTTGAAGTTTTTCCAAGAGTATTCCGGAAAAAAGTTTACAGCTTATATCTAGTAAACTTATAGGTTGATAATTAGAAGGTGTTTGAAAGGATTCTTTTTTATGGATGGGGACGATTATATTTTTAGACCATGAATGAGGAATGAACCTTTCCGTGAGACATGCATTAACAAAATTTACAAAAAAGGTATCCAATATTTTTTATGTTCCTTATAGATTCCCCTGGTATAATATCTGGTCCTGGAGCTTTATTGTTAGCTAATTTAGATATCATCTGTTCTACATCACTAACTGTAATAGTTAAAGGTTTATAATTACCAAACTGCATCCAAGCTGGCATAGCCTGAGTATTATCTAAAGCGCTATCTCTATTAAATAATTTTGTAAAATAAGAGATCCATGTTTCTTTTGGGATATACACTGCCACTGTAGGCTGGTATAATTTCATCCTCTTTGCTACAATATGCCAAAAGGCTTTTGTGTCATTAGATGCAATAGTTTCATGCATAACAGCACATTGTTTTTGAATGAATTCAAACCTTTTTGACTTAAGAAATTTCTTATAAGTTCTTCAAGCCATATTTAAATATGCAAGGCTTGCTTTTGAGGGTTTTTTATTGGTGCTCCTAATCAGTTTCCCTAATTTACGCTTTTTCCTTTTGCATTGGGTGTCAAACCAGGTGGGGTAGTGAAAGTTTATCATTATAACTGTGGATAATAGAACTGATTATATGAAGACAGCTCTCAAGTTGTTCATAAATGCTATGGGCTGGAGTCAAACCCTGTGCTAATGTAAATGATAAAGACATCTGCGGGGAATAAATTAGCTCTGAAACTCTTTCCTTGTTTCTGGAATTAAGTGTTAGTTTGTAGCTCCCGCTTAGTGCAATGATATTGGAGGAGAGTCACTCTCTTCAATCAATTTACTGTCTCTTAATGTATCTATTATCACTGTTAATGCAGCATGATTGCTTTCAGATCTCAGGACTATAATTTTTGGAAATAAAAATATATTTCTGGGGAGATTAGAAGGTAGTCTATGACACTTTTGCCCATTGAAGGATAGTAAGTACAAGAGCCCTCCTGATCTCCATTCACTCTACCGTTTAAGATCAAAAGGTTATTATTGGTAATAAAATCCATAAGATTGTTACTGGCATTATTAGTAATATTGTCAGTTGATTTTTTTTAAATTTAGATCCCCAGGTATATTAATGATTGTAACATAAGTAACTTATCAAACTTGGCTATACGGGCATTAAAGTCCCCTGCCAACAATACTGTATCTATCTGATGTTTGATAAGATGAGAATCAATTTCTTGAGTTAATTTAGACCATATGTTATATTGTAAGATGATCTGAGAGTTTGGGGGAAGGTACACATTTGCCATAAGAAACATAAGAGTATCCCACTTAATAATACTTAGCAGTAATTCATTAATAGGAGAGATGTGATCTATAACCTGTAAACCTTTCTGTATCTTAACAAAAGTTATCAATCCACCTTTTGATCTAACATAATACTTATTTTTTACAGCTGGGATGTAATGAGATTCATAACCATTTACAAAGATCTGTTCTGTTGCCCATGTTTCTTGGAATAAGTATATTTCAAATTTCTGAATGAATTCTTTCCAATTAAGGTCTACCAATTTTATCCCAAGGCCTGCAATGTTCCATGATAGAAAATTATCATCCTCTACAATTAATGAATCATTTGTCCTGAGAGTGTCATTCAAAATGGGATTGAATGAGGGGAGTTCTCTCAGGTTAGTCAGTCAAATTATACTTAGCCTTCTCGTTCATTTTAAGAAAATTTTCTGATTAAAAAAAAATCCACAAGGTGTACATGAGCTCTGTCTAACACGTACATATTTTGCTTTAGGGAGCTGTATAAATCAAGGGAATTCATTACAATATCAGTTTGAGTCTCTCTATCCCCAGAATGTACCCTCTTAATTGATTCAATATCAGAGGGGAGAATATCAATGTTTAAACAAGTGTTTAACAACATGCGAACATAAGGTGCCAACAAATGACAATTTTCCCCTTCAGATTGATCTGTTCCAAAGATGGACAAGCTTCTTGTATAATTATCATTTTCAAAGTTCCAATTTAATAAAGTCAATGTGGTACCAATAATTTCAGCAGAAATAGAATAGACTTTTTATTGTGTCCATATGCATGTTTCCAAATGGTAGTCCAACTAACAGAGGAGGAGGATATCAATATTCCTAAGTTATTAAGATACCATTGTTTGCCTATGTCTTTTTTGCAATGTACATATTTGATAATAGAACATATACAGGATTGTTGAGAACAGATTTATTTCTATAAACAAACGTAACAGCATCAGCAGCCTCAGGTAATTCCAATTCAGCTCTAAATAGATGTAAAATTAGATCAAACAAGGTCTCTTCTGTTTCGTATGTTTTAGTAAAGATGTTCTTCAATTTAAAGACTACTTCCCTTCCTGTAATTTTGGCTTGACCAATTTGAAAAGTGGATTTCACTTTAATGCATTTTAGCTGTTCACTATCATGTTTGCCAATCGACCTTAGAGGAATTCTGTTTGTGCTGTCAGCCAAAACAGGAACAGTAAGGGTAGACCTGGATTCAGCTCCAAAAGGAGTATTTCCCTCTAAATTAACCATAATGTTTAGTGAATTTAGTACTTTGCAACCTTCAGAGGTAGACCCTGGTTGATCCACTCTTGAAAATTTGTCAGTGGATAAATCGAGCGTCTTAAGACTCGACGGCTCCTCTATTTTTTTGTTATGAATAATATGTTCAGTATTAATGACAGACCTCTTATTCTTTCTTAGACACTTCTTTTTGGTATTTCTGGAATTTTTACCCTTCTTTTTACCACCATTCTTTGGGGAGGGAGGAAGGAATATAGATGGAAGAAAACAAAAGATTTCTGGACCTTCCTTTTAAGTTTACAGCTTCCAAGCTATCTATTCTATGTAAGAGTTCTATAAATGTATCAATAAACAGACCAGTCAGACCCTCTATATAATGTTTAAGTTTGTTATATGCCTCTAAGAATACGATATTGGCCATTATTGTATGGGCTAATGCCTTAGTTGTATACTTTGATATCATATCTGGACATTGTGCAAGAAACTCTGGGTCTATTTTTAATTTTTCCACTTTCCTGTCTAGTTTTTCAAAGACCTTATCTGGAGAACCCACCAAAATTGATGAGCCTTCTGACTGAGAAAAAGGAAATGTCAATGCTAGAATTTGATTCAAGTGGACTGAAGAGATTCATTCTGGTTGGGTAAAGAGAGATTTCTACCCCCTGCGACACATTCCCTATTTGATCCCAAGATTCAACAGAAGGTTCTACCTTGTTATTCATACTTTCTGTATGTAAAACTGAAACATCATTTAAGTAAATTTTATTGGCCTGGTACTGCGTGGGGAAAATACAATCTGTAATCTTTCCTTGTTGGCATTGTCTGAACTTAGGAGATGTAGGAGTGGGTGACTTTTCAGTGAGTGATTGACCATTACTTAAAGTAGTATTTAAAAATATAGCATGACAATCATTGGGATACTTTTGGCCCTTAGTCCCATGATACCTATATATATATCAGAAGTTACCTGAGTGGGATTTTGAGACACATTCAGAATCTCACCCCCTTCTTGCCAGTAAGGGAAGTGGTGGGGGAGGGAGAGGGCAGGACCTTCAGAAATGAAGGATCCTGTCTATAATCAAGTATCACCTCTTCTTTAATATGAAATGGAGAGTGGAATGACCCAGCTAGGCCATTAGGGGTTGAGGATGAAAGTGTCAGTTCCTGAGAGTATACACAACAGTTTTTTTTTCTTTTTGGGCCAAAGTCCTAATAGGCTTTTATTCAGTTCTTTACCACTTCTAGTATACATGTTGATATAATTAATAAATTAACAGCAAAAATTTACCAAAGAAGTTATTGCTACTTTTATCCAAATCTATGGTAATGGTAAAAAAGGGGCTATCTTATTTTTTTACTATATATTACTGTAAGAGTTTGTCTGAAAGTAATTGGTCTATCGGGCAATTCAAAAAGCAATTATCCACAGTTATTAACAACAATTAATACCAAAGCAATGCATCTATTAAAACATTTAAACATCAAGTCATAAGAAAGAGAACAATTCAGTCTCTGGAGTTGTGAAAAGTTCCTGAAAGACCCAAATCCTGGGTCATGGCGATCTAAAATGCTTTAGGTATCCTAACTGACAATACACAGAAGATCCTTGAGTATTAGTAAATTCTTGAACAGCTCAAAAGTCTATCAAGCTGGCATTATTACAAAAAGTATCCTAAAGGCAATACTTATCGCCACCAAGTCTATGCATAGATTCTTCTGTAGCACTGTAGCACTGTAATACTGTAGCACTGGAGATGCAGACCCAGTTTGCAAACTTTCAGAACCAATAACTTGAGGTAAGGAGGATATGTTAAGATGTAGAAAATGGTTAAAGTAGCCTTCACTCGTAGTGCAGTAAACCAAATCACTGTAGAAGAGCAAAAAATTATAATGAGTGCATATATAGCTAAAAGAAAGGGGACATATCAGAACATTATCCCCAAAGTCTGCTAAGAATTTAAAATCTTTATAACATTTTTTTTTAAAGATAAATGGCTTATCACAATACTGACATTACCCCCTGATAATCCCTATAAAAATCCCCTCTTGCATATAGTTGTCCTGTATAGGCATCAATAAAACAAAAATTAAAATTAAACAGCTGAGAAGGAACAACAATACTAAAAACTGATGAAAATAGAAAATTCAACATACAACATTCAGGAGAGAGACCAGTCAACTTACTGTTCTCTGGAGTTGGTTACCCCAGAAAACCACAGGAATTGGCAGGGAGGCTGGTTAAAGTGGGTTAGACCAAAATCAGGAATGCTTCCAAAAAGAACGCACAGTGTATTGTGGCTTCTCAGCGAATAAGACGTCTCAATAACTAAGTCAGGTAACTAAGACTAGAGTGAGACGTTCTTCACTGCAAATACACCAAAAATAGAAGCACCACAAAAATAACTGGCAGTAGTTTTAAGAACTCAGGGCAAACAGGCTAAGTGTAAAAGCCACAGGTTCCCAGGAAGCAAAATCAAACCAGTAAAATACAGTGAGAGAGAGGCATTATGACGACAAAAGTCGCCACACAATGGGAGGTAAAAATAAATTAAAGGTCAAGAAGGCACACTGACTATTGAGATTCTACAGTGGCGTCTGCTCTCAAGCTTGGTCCTCTCTTATCTGATAACACTACAGCTGTAGTGATTTTACTGGTCACGGCTACGTGGACAGCGTCAACTGTCGACTATCAACTGCTAACCTTCAATTATTCCTCAATTAAGCCTCAGAAATTCTGGCATATACCTATTTAACTAAAATGGGTAGCAGGTGAAATGCAGTTATTGGCTGGATTGGTAACCTTTGGCAACACACTGCTGAGGTAAACTGCAGAGCCACGTAAAACCAGTAGAATAAATTAAAAGAGTAGCTACCCCAACACTTTTACCCTACCCCACTGACAACGTAGCCTGCTCTAAATCACTTAATAATACAGACAAAGGTAAAATAAAACAATGTAAACATAACAAAGCTAATAACAAAGTAATGAAAGAACCCTCTATGCTTTATATTCGTATGCTTTGTGCTCTATATGTGCTATTATGTTTTAAAAATAAGGAATAAAAAGTCAGCAGTTCATCAGCACTCTGAGCAGTGTACGTTCAGTCCAATTTCTTTCTTTTCAAATGGAGCAACTGGTGAAAAAATAGTAAATCAATTCAGATGAGCTAATGTTCTGCTCTCGATGGCTTGCACGTTGCTGTCCTCTTTGTTTTCAGCCGACCCGACTGGCCCCTTTGTCACAGCCGTGGTCTCACTCCATCTCACTCCTCTTTGGAAGATTAGATGCCCAAAACCACCGTCTGTGGGCTTTTTCCTGCAATAGAACAAAGACACAAGGGGGACACAACTAAAGAAGTGGGAAGGACCGCATTAAGTTAGACGGGTAAGGAAACACTCTCACAGGCAACGATGGCATACCTGTTAAAAAAAAAAAAAAACTTGCCAAGTTTCCCTGCTTCTCTGTCTTCCTCCTCAACACAGAGAACGTGTAGCAGTCTGTCCTGGCATGCATTCAGGTAGCTCCGAAATCCTTGCAGCTGTAAGTATGTAACTGTTCTTTCCATGGGCCTTCCAGGTGGCATTTTGAACTCCAAATACACACAGTTTAAAACTTTCCCAACTCTTTCTAGCTTTTCTTTCAAGCACTTTGGGCCTGTTGCTTGAAATTCCTCACCAGGGATACTTCAAATCATAGACTCAAGCCCCCAATATGTAACCCCTTCCCTGACCCAGGGGTATTCTTCCTGACTTGTTCCATGAGGAGGGAGCCCATGAAATAATAAACTAACTTACTTGTTCTCCCAAGCTAGAAGTGACCTGACCTCCTGGGTGCAGGGACATCTTCTCAGCCACTGAGTGCTGCAAATCAACTGGTTAGGAGGGTAACATTTTATAACTAGTAAATGAATGTCCAAATCAAGTGTAATGTCCAAGAGAATCTAGTTTAATAAAAGTAAAATTTAATGAGCAAAGAATTACAAGGGATAAACTCGTACATCCTAACTAGGAGGGTTTCAGGTACTTCTTCCCACAGTGTGAACTGCACTTTCAGGATTTCAAAACTCCTGGGTAGTCCTGCACTCGAAAAGAACAGCACAATATCCTGTAATTCAAACTGAAATGCTTTAATGCAAAATAATAAGGTGTAAAAATCCTTCGTCGGGGGTGTTTTTCCTCCCGAAGCGCCAGGGAGAGTAGTGGACGTCTATCAGTCTGTTCACAATTTTCTGTTCACTATTTTGCATTAAAGTATTTAAATTCAAATTACAGGATATTGTGCTGTTATTTTAGAATGCAGGACTACCCAGGAATTTTGGAGTTCGTTTTGGGCTAGCCAGCCTTTGTCCTGCACCATGCCACCTTGGGCATTCGCAGTCACCTTTTTTTGGAACTGACTTTCAGGAACTTCAGCCTCCTACTTCAGGATGTATGTTGTCAGGGAAGAGGCCTGCTACCAAGCATCATCATGTTTTCTGGGGCTCCAGACAACCTTGGGGCACTTAGAACATTGATTGAATGGTGGGCTTTAGACCCAAACTACTGTACAGGACCCAGCATAAGGGTACTTACTCAGAATCCAGGCTAAGATTTCGAACAGCACCAGCATTGAAATATAAATATAACTGTGGGGCATGCCACCCAAAAGCTAGCTGGGGATTCCATCCTTCCAACCTCCCCTAGACTTGGTAACCACTTTGGCACTGTCCCCAAAGGGAGAGTCCACCATAGCCTGAGGGTTCTGGTGCATCCACCTCCCTGTGGAATTATGGTAGCCAATTTAGAGGCCCTGGAGTCTACATAATTTCCACCCATTCCAAGCTATTGTCCTGTGGGTTAAGCAAGCAATAACACATGACGAGGGGTGTGGGTTATCTCCTGATAAGAGCATGGCCAGATGTGTTATGAGGCACGGGGTGCTTGCGCCGAGTGCCTTATGCACCTAAGGGCAAAGCCTTATCAGGAGATAACCCATACTGGAGGTGTTATTGCAATTTATAAAATGCCCCCTAAGTAACTATTTAAGAAAAAAAAAGGGAAAATATTTTAAAATTTTAAGATTTTCATACTGAAGTGGAAAATAGTCCCTCCTATTCAGGCAATTTATGTATTATGAGATGCCAATGAATGGTGTACTTCACCCCTCCCACACACATACATATATACCAGTACATATTGGTATGGTTGTACTGCCCCCCCTCTCCACAGACTTTTAATCATCCTCCACCTGAAAACTGAACAAGCCCACCCTCATTTACATTTAAGGCTCTTAAGATATCTCACCAGTTCTGTTCACTCCTCCACGTAACTCCACGGCATTTAGTAGTGTAGCATCCTGCCTCCTGAAGAACTAGCAAAAGGAAAGGTTCTTCATATCGGCATGATAAACATTCACAAATTGCAACCCTCACTTTCATTTGGGCTTTTTTTTTTAAATTGATGCCTGGTACAGTCTGAGTGAGCATGTCTCATACCGGCCACCATACAGAGCTGCTTCTGGATTTGCGGGTTTGAAACAGTTCCCGTTGTAGCAAAAACCCGGAGCAAAGGTATTGTTTTTTTTTTGTTAAGTTTCGAAAGGCTGATAAAGGTAGGGGTGAACAGATAGGTACAGGGAGGTGGGATCGAAGGAACAGAGTGGAGAAGAGAGCTGGACAAATGAAAGTCTGCAGGAACGGAGCGAAGGACAGAGCTGGAGAAACAACAGTCTGTGAGGGAGCCGTGGCATCGGTTAGTGGTGCAGATGTTGTCCATTGGAGTACTGGTTAGTTTTTGAGGTTTTTTTTGGCAGAACGAAGTAATCAAAAATGGTGCAGTATACTTGGTTGCATGAGTGCGAGTGTGTATGTGTGGGGGGCTTCGGGTTGGCGATGGCAATGTCAGTGGCTCAGCAGGTAGCACACTCGCCTCTGAGGCCGGGAGATCAGTAGACTGTGGGTTCTAACCCCACACCAGGCACTTGGGTTAATATCCCAATACTGACACTGCAGTGCAGCATGGGGTGCTGCACTCCTGAGGTGCCATCTTTCGGATGAGACATTAAACCGAGGTCCCATCTGCTTGTTGTAGTAGTAGTTCAGGTGGATGCTAAAGATTCCATGGCACAACTCGAAAACAGTAGGGGAATTTCCCAAGTGCACTGGCCAAATTTCCCCCCATTCACTAAAATACCACCACCAGCTTAATCTGGTTCAGAGTCAATTGGCATTCATCTGTATCCCCCTCCCCCGGGTCGTGCTTGAAAATAGGCAGAATTTGTCTGGTGCACTTACCCGGTCAACAAAAACTAAATAAATAAATAAGTAAAAGTGAAGTCTGGGTTTAAAATGGAGACTTTGGCAGGTTGTGCAGTGATACCTGTTGTTGTGCGTCCTGACTGATTGAAGAAGTGCCAGTTGGTACATTACTTCCTGATAAAGACACAGGTAGAGGTACATCTCAACCAATCAGGACACAGAAAAAGTTATGCCCATTTTATAAGGACCAGTGGGGATTTGCCCCACAACTTACAAGTGCTGGGAAAGGCAGTAACCTCTGGGGGTCCAAGTTACCACAGTTCTGGACTCTCACCCTCTCTCAAGCTTCACCCATGGTTCAGAGGGTTCATATCCAAATCACCCACTACTCCCATTATGGGGGGGGGGGTTCAAGGTACCTTACTGCTTTTCCTTTTTAAATATCCAGAACATTCACATATGCTATCACAGAGACTACAAACAGTTTTGAGTGTAAAATAACTTTCCTTAGGGATCAGTACCCCACCGAGGCTTCCATGGTAAATGGCTACTACCCAGATCCCATGCCATAGGTGTTTCCACTTTCTGCAAGGCCTTCAGCTGCTTTAGCTGCAGATGGCAGCTCATCTTAGCTCCTCTCTTGAAACTGAACTGAGAAAAAAAAAAACATACCCGATGACTCATCAGTCACCAGGAGCAGGCCACACCCCCTAAAGACTCCCAGCCAATCCAGCCAGCAGGGAGTCTCCAGGCTGGCTAAAGTTACAAAGCACATGCTTGTCATTTTAGAACTGCCCCAATGCTAATTCTGTGTACCTAATTTTTGCACCAATGTTGCTGTGTCTTTGTATGCCACATTAGAGATGATGGGCAGGATTCACAATGCGGTTTGGGACTAAGCCCTACTCCGAAACCCCAGTGGCGCTCCGAAATCGCCACAGCTGCGGAGTACCCGATTCACAGCTGACGCAGTTGCAAAGGGTGTTACAGTGGGTCCCACTGTCCATAGCAGCCTTCTGCAGCTGCGGTGCTGTCCCTGGCAACAGCACCCGAATGCTGCTGTAATACATTGAGCTGGTCGTAATCAGGCTCCACCTTTGTGAATACCCACAGCTGCGGGTAACCTGCAGCTTCGCAATTGGCAACCCTCTTGCACTGAGGTTTTCCCGCAGCTGCGGGACCTTCTCCGAGGTTTGTGAAACCTGCCCGTTGTCTCAGAAAAAGAAGTACGAAGCAATAAAACTTTCAAAAGATTGCAACAATTTTGTTCAGCTTTTTCTTGTCCAGTGCCCATGGTTTGTGAGAACTTGGCTAGAGGTGATCCTTTGAGGTCCATGAACCTACTGATTGGCCAGAGCCAATGGCGAGTTATAATAGAAAATAATCATGATGAAAGAGTACCTGCATGGGGCCCTGAGCAATATGTTCACTTGTTGAATATCTTTGGGTTCCTGAAATCTAACTCAGGCTCCCTCTCTGGGGACACCAATCCACTTGTTATTTTCAAGTCCCCCATCTGATGGACTCAGGCTAGGTGGCTTATGAGGCCCGTGAGGGTTTGAGCCCCTACCCATGCTTATCATGGATGGAGGTTGCTGCTGCACCTTGGACTCATCTGCCTGTGGGTCTTATGTGTGACCTCCATGGCTGGGGAGGAAGGCCAGCTCAGAATGGGGACAAAGGAAGGTGAGGAGGAAAAGAAGGTGCATTCTGGTCTGCTGGGGGGAAGTGGGTATGGGTTGAAGGAACACCTTCTCATCAGTGACACAGGAACCCCAATAATTTTTGATGGAAGGGTGTAAGTGTGGAATTTTGCTAGAAAGTGCATGCTAATCCTCATAGACATTACCCTATCATCGTATGGTGTCCAGTATTGTAACTGAGTGTCTGAGGAGGGGGATGTTTAATGGGGCACCTTAGCCTGTGACCATAAGCCATGCCTTGCTGTTCAATGGGGCTCAGTGAGGACAGACTGCCTCTGATGAAACTTAGAAACATAGAATGTGATGGCAGATAAGGGCCACTGGGCCTACACAGTCTGCCCATTTTTCTTGTTTTTTTTTTTTAAGACCTTCGTTTTTTTGCTGCAGAACCAACTTGATCTACAGCGCCATCCCTTCCATTTCCTTCCTTACCCCTATGATTCCCTTGTGAATGTCCCAAGTATTTTTGAGCTCCACTGCCTTTGCCTACACTACCGCCACTGGAAGGCTATTCCAGGCATCCACCACCCTTTCTGTGAAGAAGTACTTCCTCAAATCCCTTCTGAAATTCCCCCCTCCAGTTTCATACCATACCCCCTTGTTCTAGAGCACCTTTTTCTCAGAAAAATACCTCCCTCATGTACCTTATTTACCCCCATGAGGTATTTAAAGGTCTCTATCATATTCCCCCTCTCCCTCCTCTGCTCCAGGGTGTACATATCTAGCTCCTTTATCCTCTCCTCATAGGGCTTTTGATACAGACCCTGCACCATTTTGGTAGCCCTTCTCTGGACTGCCTTTACTCTGTCTATGTCCTTCCTGAGATGTGGTCTCCAGAACTGGACACAGTACTCAAGGTGAGGTCTTACCAGTGATTTATATGGGGCAGCAACACCTCCCTTTTCCTGCTGGTGATACCCCTTCCTATGCTCCCCAGCATTCTACTAGCCTTTCCGACTGCCTTGAAACACAGCCTGGCCACTTTTAGGTCATCTGATATGATTACCCCCCAGGTCTCTTTCCTGCTTGGTCTTTGTCAGTGTCACTCTGCCCATTTTGTACCTCGCTCCTGGGTTTCTATGTCTCAAGTGCATTATTTTGCACTTTTTTGCATTAAAACCCAGCTACCATACCCTTGACCACTCCTCCAGTCTTTTCAGATCCCTACCCATCCTTTCCACACACATACCCCAGAGTGTCCATTCTGTTGCAGATCTTGGTGTCATCTGCAAAGAGGCAGACATTTTCTTCTAGTTCCTCCACTATGTTACTTATAAAGACATTGAAGAAGACTGGTCCCAGCACTGATCCCTGAGGTACCCTGCTGGTCACGTTCCTTTCCTCTGATTGAACTCTGTTTACCACTGTCCTCTGTGTCCTATCTGCTAACCAGTTTCTTACCTAGATTACCACCTTATTACTCACCTCTGAGTTACCCAACTTGCTTACCAGTCTCGTATGTTGAACGATGTCAAATGCCTTGCTGAAATCCAGGAAGGCCATGTCCACCGCTCCCCCCGATCCAACTCCTTGGTCACCCAGTCAAAGAAATCTATTAGATTTGTTTGACATGACCTTCCCCCTGAAACCATGCTGCCTTGGATCTTGCAATCTGTTGGATACAAGATAATCCACAATCCTTTCCTTTAGTAGTGACTCGATTAATTTACCAACCACCAATGTCAGGCTGACAGGCCTGTAATTGCCCTCTTAGTCCCTGCTACCACTTTTGTGAAGTGGGTTATCTCTGCCCTTCTCCAGTCCCCCGGGACTATGCTGGTCTCCAGTGACCTGTTAAATAGGTCTGTCAGAGGTGCAGCCAGTACATGTCTAATCTCCCTCAGCACCCTTGGATATACCCCATCTGCCTGCTTGCCAGTTTTATTCATCTCCTCCCCTCGGACCCCCCTCCTCACAGAGGGGCTAGCAATGCTCTATAGCTGCCTGTGTCCACAGCCTGCTAGCCACTCCCCTGGGCTGGTCTCTAGCAGCCTCTGGTTACTGGCCATGGAGAAGGGGGAAGGGGGCCCAGACAAAGGGACGGCTGCTGCAATGCTTTGGCAGCCTAGCCCATCTGGCCCCATAGCTTTGTCCACCTTCAGGTTAGTGAGTGCTTCCTGGACTTTCTCCTCAGAAAACAGACTAGCGTCCAACTCTCTCCTTTCAAAGCTCGTGGCATCTTTTCATGGTCCCTCCTCTTCCCCCTTCCACTTTGAATACTGAGCAGAAGTATTTGTTTAAGATGTTTACAATTTCATGACCCCCCTCCATATAGTCACCCCCTCCCTCTTTAACCTTACTATCCCTCCCTTTATCTTCCTTTTCTCACTAACATTCCTAAAAAATGTTTTGTCCCCTTTTGAAACTCCCTGAGCTATTCTTTCTTCAGTTTGCACCTTTGTGCTCCTTACTGCTTTGCCTGCCTCCCTGTTTCCTCAGATACTCTTCCCTGTCCCCCTCTCTCTGGGTCTCCTTATATTTCCTGAATGCTACTTTTTTGGCCTTTACCTTTTCTGCTGCCTCCTTTGAGAACCTTATCAGTCTCCTCTTTCTTTTACTTCTGCTTACCTGCTTGACACAGAGGTTTGTTGTCTTTATTATACACTCTTTTAATTTGGCCCACTTTTCCTCCACCCCCTCTCACGTCCTTTCCTCTTCCCAGGTCATTCCTGAGGCACCCACCCATCTTAATAAATTCTGCCCTTCTGAAGTCCAGGAGTCACATGTTTTTATGTTTCCTTGCACGTGCACAAGAAACATCTTGCTTTAACGGCATTTCAGAGGTGTGTCAGGGACTAGCCCAATGCAAAGCAATCTACATTGGGATGATGACCTGAAATCATCCAAGCAGACCACTTAAGCAGTACGTAAGGTTAGGGGGATGTTAGGGTGTATTAATACTGGTATCACAAGTTGGAAGAGGGAGCTAATAATTCCTCTTTACAAGACACTGGTTAGGCCCCATCTGGAGTACTACGTGCAGTATTGGAGGCCACACCTTCACAAGGACATTAACCAAACTGAGGCAGTCCAGAGAAGGGCAACCAAAATGGTGCAGGGACTGCATCAAAAACATATGAGGACAGATTAATGGAGCTCAATATGTATACCATAGAGCAAAGGAGAGAGAGGTGATATGATCGAAACATTCAAACACCTTAAGGGCATTAACAAGATGAAGGAGTCTAACATGTTTCAATATAAGAAAAATAGCAGGACAAGAGGACACAGCATGTGATTAGAGGGAGGCCAATTAACAGGTAATGTGAGGAAGTTCTTTTTCACATAAAGGGTGGTGGATGCATGGAACGGCCTACTTCAGGAAGTGGTGGATATGAATACAGTGTAGGGCTTCAAACAAGCATGGGATAGGCATAAGGGAGCAATACAGATGAGTATGAATAGATAGACCATTGACAGAGCAAAGGCCAATGGCACATTTATAAGGTAGAAAAAGAAATGGGTAGACTGGATGGGCCTTGCGGTCCTTATCTGCCATCAACTTCTATGTTTCAATGTTTCTATCTTTCGTCCCTGACAGGCCAATGACCACGCAAGCAGAGTATGATGGTGGTCAGAGTTTCACAGCTGGAAACTTCGTGTAGTTGAAAGAAATTAAGCGCTCCAATGAGAGAGAGTGCTTCATTACTTTCTTTTGCATAAAGCCAGCAGCAATAATCTGCACTGTTCTATTACTTCTGTCAGGAAATTTGCATTGTTCGTCCCAAATCAGGAGAATTGATGCAAATTTCTTAAAAGAAGTCATACTCTCAAAGCATTTCCCAAAATTGGGATTGTCCCAGTTGAGCCAGTGATCCAGCCATCGCACACTTAGTCCCCAGCAGCAGCTGCATGGAAAGACATCCATGATCCATTCCTGCCATGCATGCCTGCCTGTGGCCCTTTCAGTGAACAAGAGACAGGGTACAGAGTTAGCAACCTGAAGCTCCTGGGTCCCCCCTTCCCTGCCGACCATCCCTACCTCTGTCGAGAGACACAGACAGAGAGGTAGTTGTCTTGCTGCTATGCAGGTCCTCTCTGAGTGGTACTCATCAAGAGAGTGACTAGCACACTTAGGTGTTGCTGCAGTGTCCTTTTCTCCTCCCTCCCCAACAGTGCTAGCAGTGACTGCATCTCTCTCTGTCAGCATGTGTCAGACGTCTGCACTTCTGAGTGTCAAAGGGGATGCAGCATTGCAGCAGAAAAACTGCCTGGACCTGCTCGCAATAACGTCTCCTCTCTGGCTCCCTCTCTCTCTCTCTCTCTCTCTCCCTCCCTCAGATCATGATGACATTGCTCGAACGCTGGCTCTAGATCACACACACACTACAGAGGGAGCAAAATAGCATCACAGTGAGAGAAACAGAGCATTTTGGCATTCTCCAGTACCGCTCCCCCACAGACAGACACAGACAATGGGGAGCTTTATACATCTCTCTGTGTCTCCTTCTCCCTCCCCCCCCTACAGTTAGCAGCATGACAGCAGTACAGTGGTGATCCACGGGAGTCCACTCACCCAACCCACTGGACTGCCGCAGGGAAACTCGCTGTGGCCAGGGTAGCATGCATCTCAGAGATGGCAAATTGCAGGAGAGCGCTCCATGTGTCCTGAGTGCAGCACGGGCAGCAGTCTGAGCTGCACGTTTAGTACTGCAGTGTTACCGGGGAGACACAGGGGGAGAGCAGCAACCGCGGTGGTAGTTGCTAGTGCACAGGCAGAGGAAGGGCACACAGTGGGAATAGGATGCCCAAGAGAGAGAGAGAGAGAGAGAGAGAGAGAGAGAGAGAGCATGAGAGTCAGAGAGAGAGAGAGACACAGAGCAAGTGCCGCAGTTGCTGTTGTTGGACTCTGTGTCGGGCAAGGCATCGATGCTGTGTGTGTGTGTGTGTGTGTGTTTGTGTGTGTGTATATACATCTTTGCCTTTCCCGTCTATCCCCGACTGATGCTGGCTTCTGTTTACCACACTGTGCTGGCCACTGGCACTTGCTGTACTATGTCGGGAGGTCAGGACAGAGAGAGAGAGAGAGAGAGACAGGCAAAATCTCTCTCTCTCTCTCTCAGTCTCTCTGTGCAGCATACAAGAAAGCGGTTGTGATATGCAGAAGACAGACATAGCTGACAGGTTATGACAAAGAAATGTCACAGATCAGATCATCTCAGTACTGTATCTGTGACATTTGTATGTGCATAACTTCAGGAAAGTGTTTTTTTTTTCTTAGGGACTACTTTTCAAGGTGGCAGGATACAGTACCTTTTTTGCTGCTGTTTTACGCCCCCTTCCCCCAATCCAATATTCTGCCCTGTGCTTTGTGGTCCCTAGGTGTATCACCTGGCATTTCTTGCCATTGAATTTCAACTGCCAGTCATTAGACATCCTCTCCAGTCTTTGCCAGGCACTCAGCATCTACCTATTTTCCTCATCGCTATCTACCCTCTCAACGAGCTTAATGTCATATATGCCAAGATACACAGCTAGCCTCAGATGCCTTCTGTAATGGTACTGCAACACACTGAAGAGGACAGGACCAAGGTCAGATCCATGTGGCAACCAGCGCATGACCTTTCTCTGTTCTGATTTTACACCACTAATCATAGCCTTCTGGTGCCCCTCCTTCAACCAGTTTCCTACCCATCTTATTGTGTCACATAAAAAAAATCCCACTGCCTCCCTCTGTGTGCTTTCCCACCCCCACCCTCCATTCCTCTCCTGGTACGCACACACACACACACACACACACATACAGAACATCGGACTGGTGAAGAACGAGATTGGGAGAAGAAGGGTGAGTCCTGACTCTTTTGAAATCTTTCACAGGTTAGTAGGAGGCTAAATCAGTCAGTCACTGATTATCAATGGTGGTGGAACTTGTGGCAGTCCTTCACTTAGCATGCTGCTTTTCCCCATGTGGGCTTTTGCTTTCTCTACAGAGCTGTGGAGTGTTAGGCTTAAAAAATTGCTAGTGAAATAGAAGTAATATTCAACAGTTTGCAGAAGAAATTCAGTTATAATCTGCTAACTGAAGTCGCCGACTCTAGAATAAATGGGAGTTGGTGGCTTCAACATTCAATTTCTGTAGCTTGACTGAACATGTTGCACCCCCCCAAAAAAACACCTTATTGACAATGTGTTAGTAAGCACCAGATCCAGTACTGTCCCCTCATGAGTGGGTTCACTGACTAGCTGGCGGAGAAACGCCCCCTAAAGGGAGCCCATGATGTCCCTGCTTCTAGCTGAAGATGCCTCAGAGAAGCTTCAATCTACATCTGCTAGATTGAAGTCCCCTACCAGCAGCACCTCTCTCTTTTCAGCCATCCTGTCAATTGCTTCTAACATTTCCTTACCTAAGACCTCCCCCCCCCGTGCCAGAGGCCTGTAGATCATGCCTGTCTGAAAAGTGGCCCTGTTTTCTAACTCGAGGGTGACCCACAGCATCTCCACCCCTCCCTGAATTCCCTGAATTTCTGTTGCTTTTATGCTTTCCTTCAGACAAAACACCACTCCCCCACGCTTCGTACCTACCCTGTCCCTCCTGAACATCATGTAGCCTTGTATGACCATGTTCCAGTAATTGTTGTCCATGTACTATGACTCGATAATGGTCACAATGTTGAGGTCGGATTCCACCATGTTGGCCTCTAGGTCTGATATCTTATTTCTCAGACTTCTCACATTTGCACACATGGCCTTCCGGACTTTGCTAGCTGTCTCTTAGTTGTCTCTTTGCCCTTTTGTGCCACCTTCCTTCCTTTTTTTCTGACCTCCTGATTCCCCCCTTCCTGTGATGGAAGAAGGGGAACCCTTGCTGGGGGCCCCAAAGGCTGAAATTGCATTTGCTGTGTGTGGACATTATATAAATGATCTGTGTAGACTGTGACTTTGTTCATAAATAAATTCTGTACCGTTGCCTTGATTTTTGTAATTCTTTTATACTGTGGATATATGGGCATTGTGCATGTTGTACCCCGAGTTCCTGAAGTTTCAAGACCAGAACCCACACCTCATCCTGAGTACTAGCATATAGAGACACCCTCTAGGGAGTACTGGTTATATTTCTTTTGAATGCTCCATATTTATTTATTATTGAAATGTTATTGTTTCTCAGTCATGCTGTCTTGTTGCATCAATTTCCTGTCTTTGGCTGCTTCTTTTCCCTGCTTGCCCCATGACTCTGGCCACCTGTGGCATGACAGGACTGCCCATGCTGCTGCCACTTTGTGAGAAATGTCCCTTCATGATGGGCCCTGGAACCAAGCCCTACGTTTATCCAAAGTTTGGTAAACTCACTGGGGCAGGGGGGAGGGGGAGTCTGCACCAGATGAGTGATGGTGCACACACACACATAGGTCAAAGAATCATTGGTCCAAAGTGGTTCAAGAATTAGTGCACATACACTAATTAATCTTGTATTTGATTAAAAAAAACTGAACAAAAAAAAAAACTACACCATGCAGGAACTTCTAGTGACATCAGTGGCAAGATGGTGTTTGTGGAGGGGTTGTGGGATAACAGATGGACCAGACACCAAACTTCAGTTTCAACACACAATCTCTGTGTGATGTTTATTCAAAATGCTGAAGATAACCTTCAGCAATGCCATATCCCTTCTTCAGTACATCAGTTTGTAGCAACAGACTATGCAAATCTTTCCTCTACACTTAGCCAGCACCTACTGACTCATTGATCTCTGATCTAACTTTGCAGTTGAGATTCATCCTCCCCTATGTGGGCCTTATTTGCTTGGGTGGTGGGGGCTCAAATAAAAAAAAGCTAAAGACAAAGAACCTCAGTGCACTGAAACAAGGGTTACTCCAAAGGGCATTGACAATAAGCCAAGTTTCAAAGAAACACAACGTCTCACATACTTCCATAATGCAAAGCATCAAGGGATATATGCAGATCACCATGACATTTCAGACTTGTTCAGTTTACAGCAATTTACATGCATTTTAAATAGCACAACTAACTTAATTTTTATCATACAGTCCCCTAGTAACTTTTTACCTTTATCAAAAACACCTAGTGCCATGGTATTTTCAACATTTACAGGTGTTATACACATAAGATATATACATTAAAGCATTTCATGAGATAGTGCCATTACATACTAAATCCAACAATGAGGAGCACAGCTTGTTGTTTTATATCAGCTCAGAGGTCACAATAATAACCTCCCCGTATGAGGACCTGAGAGGGAAAAGGAAAATTAAAGAGGACACTATAGCATAGTCAAGAAAGGGGAGGGGGTGCCCATAGGTGGCCAAACTTATGGACTAGAAATTGTAAAGAATAGATTAGGCTAAGAAACAGAAGAACTGTTGCAACAGATTTAAGAAAAGATCGGTTCTCAAGAGTGGCAGGAGCTCCCTGTCACAGTGCCTTGAACCTTTAGGTATGCCACCCTTCTCTACTAAAACCTCCACATTTAGCCATCATCTGTTAAAAATGAGATATAACAACTTGCCAAATGTGGCTTACAAGATGGAGAGATTGGGATGGTGCAGGTCTGATATGGAGTCTCAGGATGGATACAGAGTGTCCTGCTTGGGGCTCAGATAGCGAGTGCTTCCTCGGGGACCACTTGGTCACATAAATCTCAAGCTGCACAACAATCCTCAGGAACCTGTTACCTGGGTCAAAAAATGTGCATGCTGCTGAAAAAAAAAAAAGAGACTTCAGAAAAGAGGTGTGGGTTACAATGGCGTCACGGTGCACAGATGTAGATAGGTGGGCCAAGTGGTCCTTATCTGCCATCAAAGTCTATGTTTCTATGTAAGATGGTGAAACAGCAAGAGGTCACAGAGGAACAATTCACCATCTCTGACAAATACCTAAATGTAGCAGAAAGGGCCATTCTAGACCTACATACCATCCAACAAAATTTTTTGGAAAAGCTGGAGGACTTGAAGAGCTGTAACAGATGCAACAACCTGCCCCTTTACAGAGTACTGAGGGATCGAGGGATCGTCACTTGCTATGTTCCTGCAAAATGTTTTTGTATCAGCGTTGGGGTTCTCACTTGATAGCGTATTAGAGACTGAGAGAACACACTGAGCACTTGGCCTGAAACCACAACACTAGAAGCCCAGCCATGCGCTACCATCATGTGCTTCCTCAGGTACTGAGGCAAACAAGAAATGCTGGTTCAAGCCTGGAAGCAGAAGGAAGTAATATTAGGGGAACACAGAATCTATATAGATAGCAACTATCCGCCAACCCCAAAGGCCCACTGGAGAGAATATATTCTACTACTAAAAGCCCTCTGCAGTCAAGGCCTCGGATTTCAATCTCCTTTTCCTGCCAAACTAACTGTTCATTTTGCTGATGGGCCCCAGACAGTCAAGAGGCATTACTTTTTTCTTTCTTTTTAAATCTTTTTTTTGTGCGTGTGAATTCCTAGTGCCTGTGAAAGGTGCTGTATTGGCAGCACTGGAAACTTAAGTCCCCTGCTTATCTACATGACAGGAACAGCAAGGACAATCACAGTGCAAGCTCCCCCACACTGCCCCACCAATGGATCTAAACCTTGCCATGGAGGGACCACCACATAGATGAGAAAGTAGTTTAAACCCCTTGCCAGATCAGTCCATGGCCTCTCATGTGAGGCTGCCAACAAGGGTGCCAATTAGTGCCAACTGTGTTGTTGGCATTATGATGTAGACACCTGCCCACTGGGAAGTGGACTGATACCACCAAAACTCATTTCAAATAGCCCACTGAAAAGCCATCAGGTGACAGTGGCTTTCATCCACTACTGACCTGTGCTGGATTTGAACTTGTGACCTAGAAGTGAAAGGCTTCTTAACCTGCTACCAATCCACTGAACCATCCAGTTCCCCCTCAATAAAAAATGCATTCCACTTCAGCTAATACAGCTTCAGAACCCTCCCTTAACTGTTGCTGGGAGACTGGCCCAACAGGCATGGAAACAAAAGTCCCAGAAGGCTAGAGACAGGAACAAGCTACATACGAACATACGAAGGTTGCCAGCAGCAAAAGGCCACCCTGGTCTATCTAGGCTGCTCAAGACTGCAGCTAGCTCCCTATTCAGCAGCTGCCCCACTCCCTCTTCCCTCTCCTTAACCTCCCTTTTGCCCTGTCCCACCCCTTCTTGAAGCATCCCACTGTGTTACATGCCACCACCTCAGCCGGTAGTGTGTTCCACTTTGCCACCACCCTCTCCTTAAAGAAATGCCTCCTCACCTCCCTCCTGAATCTACTCCCCCTCCAATCTCACATCATGGCCCCTAGTGTCTGTCCTTACCCCCCTCCTGAATAGACCCTCTGTGTTGGTTTTGATTATCCCCTTCATGTATTTGAAGATCTCAATCATGTCCCCTCGTCCCTCCTCTCCTCCAGTGTGTACATGTTTAACTCTCTTAATCTGACCTCATATGACAATTCCCCCAGGCCCTGAATTATCTTTGTTGCCCTACGCTACACCCCCTCCAGCAGCCTAATGTCCTTTTGTAGGTATGGGTGCCAGTACTGCATGCAGTATTCCAGGTGGGGTCAACCAACAATCTGTGGCCCATTTCCAGACCTCACAGAAACAAGGAGCAGAGTTCAAGTTCAAGTTTATTGTGAAGGGATATATCTGTTGAGCAAGGAGGTTCCTTGGGACAAACATACATCAAGTATAATACATAGTGCAATACACAATAAAGGATAACAAATACATTGTGCAAAAACATTAAAATAGATATCAGATTCTAATGACTGTTATTCACAATATATACAATCAGTAACCTGAGTATCATATAGTTAGGAACAATTTACAAGCATAAATGCAACAAGAATGTAACTGAATGTAGACAGAGGAAGGGTGGAGATCAATAAGTATAGATGGTAGATATATGCAATAGAGGTCATGGGGGAAATTCAGAGGAACAGACAATAATGAAGAGGACAATAAGGTGGCAAAAGTGAGGGGAATGACAATTATAAGGTAAGGGTTTAGTAACAATGGCAAGTGTTGGTAGTAAATTTGATTACAAGGGATTTGAATGCATTTAATGGGATTAGGGTGCGTAGCTTGTAGCTTGTTTCAGGCTGTAGGAAGTACGTGGCCGATAGCTAATTTGCCATACCGAGTGCTGAACATCCAGAGAGATGAATGAATTTTTTCTTAGAGCATACAAACTTTGGGAGTGATGAAGGAGATTAGCAATGTAAGGGGGAGGTTTGTTCAAGGGTGCTTTGTATACCCATAAATAGGTATGTAGTGGTCGCCTGGGGGCCAGTGAGGTCCAATTCACATCTTTGTACAGAGTGCAATGATGGGTTTTGTGGGGAGCATTGGTAACAAAGTGGCTAGCTCGATGGTACAAGACATCCAACTTGTGTAGGTAGGTGGCTGCGCAGTTATTATAGATGATATCTGTGTAGTCCAAGAGAGGCAAGAAGGTGGCCTGAACTAATCTGAGGCTGGAATCCCAGGAAAACAAAGAATAATTTCTAAAGAAGAAACCCAACCGTAGCTTCAGCTTTTTGATTAGTGCTTCAAGATTAGAGTAAAAAGAAAGGCTAGAGTCTAGCAGGAAACCTAAATACTTAAATCTGTCTACTACTTCGAGCGTGTCGCCCAGTAAAGTTCTGATAGGTGGAGGAGGATAGTGATTTGGAAGGGGATTTGAAGAGTTAGGTTGATGGAAATACATTACTTTGGTTTTATTAGCATTCAGTAAGAGTTTAGAATAAAGTTCAGAGGTATCTGAACTGCTTCATGCCCCAGCTCACTGAGATGCCACTGTCTGAACTAATGACTGAAAGGTAGCCCCTATGCTTTCTTGTTCTCTGCCCAGGGAGATTTCCACAGTATGACTCCATGGGTATCCTCTCTCTTGGATGCTGTCTCTCCTCACTTTATGATGGGGTCCGGCTGGGGAGGCACCATTCTGCACTGCCCAACTTAGGTTGTTCCCTACACTTTAGATTTACACTCCTGCATAGGGATCTGACTTGGCCCCTACTCCTCTTGTGTCCACCAAAACAGAATACACCTTCGGCGCACCAGGTCCTCAGAGCAAACTGCCCGAACTATAGTTCTACCTACTGATGGCTGGTGGTAGGCCTGTGACTGTGGCAGTGTGAACTGTGGTCTGGCATGAACCGATCACGTGTTGAAACTGAGACCAAAACCTGTCACTAATTGTAATGTGCCCAGAGCCAGGAGTAGGGGTCTGTGGTAAACAGATGGCCTGCACAAAGATGGGCATAGACAGAAAATCTGTGACAGTGAAGGGACTCCTAGTCTGAAACCCTATATTTGAGAAGCTTCCTGTCTAGCTTGAGGTATTTAACAGAGACATGTTTTACACAGTCAGCTAGTGGTTGCTGGAGGATGGAGGAAGGACTGCTTGTGAAATGTGCAAGGGAATAGAATCAGGATGGACCTGGGGGGCTTACATAGGACTGGGCCTCCTTGTCCAGTGTGCAGTTGTGCTGGTAGGGCAAGCAGTTGGGGCAGGGGGAGAGTCAGGGGTGAAAGAGACCAGAGCTGAGATGGGGCCCTATTACTTCTCCTTACAGCCCTTCACATCATTCCAGAGACAGCTCACGAGGCAAGAAAACAATATCCTATTCGGGCATGAAGGTGGGTATCTAGTATGGCTTATGCTTTGTTGTGATTGCAAACTGGAACTGGCCCTCAACCCACATAACTTACTGGAGCCCCCATGCACAGTGTACTTTTGTTTGCTTAAGACTGCTATCACAATAAGCCGGCTGGCTGGGGCCGCGGTAGCTCTACCACTTGCAACGCCAACATTCTGGTTTGGGAATGATCCTGAGTTGTCAGAGGACTAGCTGATGGAGATGATCTGAAAATTCCGGAGGATGTTCTCCACCTCGGAGAGGGAGGGTTGTCGGCCTCTGCTCTGCTACTGCCACCTGGGTGACCACAGGTGTCAGTGCAAGTGCAGCCCTGAAATAAGGGGGGGGCACATTGCCATGCTATCATGTGCAATATATGTGCATATGTGTGCATTGCACATTGTGAGAGCACTGTTGACATTCCATAGGGGACTGGGCCAAAGAAAATAGGAAAAAGACTGGCAGGTGAGGCAGGAAGGTGCCCACCCTGCACCGCAGTCTCCCAACCACCAACCAAGGAACCTCTCTCTGACCACACCAACCAAGTCTCCATTGGGGGGAAAACAAGTCCCATCCCAGCAACCACGCACTGGGGAATAAGCCAAGGTATTTGTAGGAGAGGCAGGTAAGCCCCAGAAAAGGCATGTTAGCGGGCTGGGTGTAGGGATAGAACCAATGTGGGCCGCCTGATCCAGGGAGAAAAGTACAATACATTAAAGAAAAGACTGCTACTGTGAGCTGTCACTGTGACTTCACCTCCTTGGCTGTCATTATGCCTGAAACATACCACCTATGGAGCCATGAGTCACATGCCTTCCTACTGAGGACAGTGAGGGAGCCTGGTCAGTTTGATTTACTCACTAATTGGTTGCATGGAACTGATAAGAACTGGGGCACCCTATAGATGGGAAATGACTACATAATCTGTGTTGCAACTCCATTCATTCAGGGCTCTGCCACGACTGGACATGGCTGGGGAGCACCAATGAGACTTGAGACTTTGCATTAAACTTTTGGAGCATGTCATCCTGGGCATACTGCAGAGAAGCAGCCCCTGCCAATATATAAGATTGTATGAACTGACATGGCTTTCAAATTCATAGATTTATAGAAAACTACAGGTCAGAAGGTCTTGTATTGAACCCTTAATGACCCACCACATATCAGTGGAAATGTCTACTCTTATCCTCACCCATAAACCTATCCAGTGATTTCTTAAATGCTTCCATTGTGTAACTGGAGGCTACATGTTGTGGTAGACTATTCCAAGTTGACACAACACGTTGGCTGAACTAACTTCCTCTCTTTGTGGTTCCATAATAATTACCTCTCAACTGTATAGAGTGTGACCTGGTTATCTTAGACTTATCACACAAATAAAGTCCAATAGAATGTAAAAGAAAGTGATCTTTAGGTGCCCTATACACTAGGCACAGATCTCCTCTAAGCCTCCTATAATCGACAGAGAACAAATTGAATTCCTGTAGTCTATTGATGCAACTTTTGTGTCTCATTTTACTAATCTGTTTTGTTGTTCATCTCTGCATTCCTCCAACCATGGTATCAGAGTTATGTTTTTGGCTGCCCCGTGACTGGGGGAGTCTCTTCCTTTATTTATCTCACAAATGGGGGTTCCGGTATCTTCATCCCTCCTCTGAGGGGTGGGGTCTGATGTATAACAATGCATGTACAGTTTGTCTTTTTGCAGGGAGGCCTCTGATTGGGAAGATCGGATTAAAGGGTAATGATCTGGGCCACCGATCTACCCCCACATGTAGGATATTTACAGTACTGACTTGGAGAAGGGAGGGGAAGGGTCTGATGTCAGCCACAATACTCTTACCCAGTATCACTGGTTACTACCAAGGCTGCCGTACTTGATATGGGATTAACCGCTACTGCAGCGGGGAATCTTATAATGCAGTAGTTAAAGGCTCCTGAAGGAGCCTGTACTGTGGAAGCCCATTTGCCAATGCTTGGGGCAATGGTCCTGTCCCCCGAAGTTCTAATTGTAGGTTCTAAATTACATTTACTTGTTCCTGACCTGGTACAGTTGGTTCTGTTACAATGTTTGGTATGTTGTACTGTAAAACTGAGTTGCACATTGTATATTTCTGGACAGCCGTATCAGGGATCTGGGGGGTAGTGAGCCTTGGGGGAATGGGGCAGGGGATATAGCCTTTGAATCTAAAACAACCTGCATGATGGCACAGTGAACAACATTGTTATATTCACTAACTGTTAGTGGACTCACAAACCCAGTGAAGATGGCAAAGATACTGGCAGTGTTTAGAAAGCTGAAGCCAGACTTGGTATTTCTGCAAGAAATCCATTTTCAGTCCACAGAACATGCAAAGCTAGTGAGGCTGGGGTTTGCTCTGGTTACTCCTCGTCTAAGATAACAGGAGACAAGGGGTGATAATATACTGACACCGAAGTACACTAGATTTCAAGAAAAGCTTATGATTACTGACACTGTAGGGTATCTGGTGCTGGTTCAAGGAACCTTAAATTTAACTGAAGTGACCCTGGACAATATTTATGTAGTGTATGGTTTGCCACTATTGTGCACGGATTTCAACCCTGACAATATTCTTGTTGTGGTACAGTTCAATGGTCATGAAATGTTTCTGTGGTATTGTTCTGATGTCACATCAATACCAGAACAACTTTTCAGCCCTGATGTGCCAGTTGATTAGCTTGAAGGTGCGACGTCAAGAAAAACCAAAGGGAAAACGATGGGGCCGTTTAGCAAATGGGTGACCATGGCAGTTCACACACTGACTAACATAGATAGCTCTATAGTACTAAACTGCAGCTATTCATTGCCTTTTTTATTTAAAAAAAAAATAATGTGTCTGTTATAGAGGGTTGAGAATGACAAAGACTTAGGAGTGATGGTTTTAGAGAGTGGAGCGAGAGGAGCAAGTGGGAGCACCGAGTACAGATGGCCAGGACAGATGGTAAGAGCCTTATGATGATGTCTCCTTATCTGCTGTACACTAAAACACTTGGCTGTTCTGCTTTTTTAACTATATACTATATGAAACAGTGTATGGGTGATTATACACAACTAAGGCTACGTTTCATCTGAGGAATGTATACCATCATAGAGACCTCTCGAGCTTCGCTCTCAAGGTCTTTATGATGTCATCACATCCCCTAGATGGAAACACAGCCTTGTTGTGCATGGTCACCCATACACTATTCTATATATTCCCCCAGGTTCAAACATTCCATTTATTAAAAACTCCAGGATTTAATTCTACAACACACCAAGAAGGCAACTGTTGTTAGCAGAGGACTTCAATGTGCTTATGTCCAATAGATGGGATACATGTAATATAAACCAACCCCAACAGCCAGCCACCCACAAATATTGTGCCAGCAGACTTTATAACATGGCATGGGAAACTGGCCCACTTCTATTTTTCAGGAGCCATCAGGTGACCGTGAATTAATTTTCAATTAATCCTTGGTTGCTCCCTACACAGCTCAGACCCAGTGCTGGTGGCAGCAGCAGAATGCCCCCTCGAGTACAGCAGTGTAGTTGCAGGTATCTTGAATCATGTTTATTTGCCATTATGGCTGCATTCCTCCATCCATTTCTTAAGATCGCTGCACTTCTCTAATGTCCCACTCATTGTACCCTCCCTCCTCAGTCCTCCCTCCCCACCTCCCAACCCGTCCATGTATCTCTCCCCGAATCCTGCTACCCATCCCTGCTAGCATGTTTATTTGCTGTTCATTTATATTTCTAACTGCATTCCTCCATCCATTTCTTCAGATCACTGCACTTCTCTAATGTCCCACCCATTGTACCCTCCCTCCTTGCCTCTCGACTCATCCACTTATCTCTGTCTGAGTCCTGATACCTATCCATTCTTACTGTGCTTCAGTATAGCTCCTCCTCTTTTGCTGTCCTGGTAATTGAAAGTTAATACTGATGTGCCATTTCAATGTTGTCACATCCAGGTATGTTGCACTTTTCTTGTTGTGTAGTCATAGCGAGTTCAGCACTGCCGGCAGCTGTAAATTGCACAATCAGCCATCTCACACCTCTGTGTCTCTCAACCTACACTCCCCATTTTCCATGGCCACATTGTAAGTGAATTAACCCACACCAGAACATGGGGAATGAATCCATGCCTGGGTGGTTGTTGGCACTTGGCCTGTGGCCTCATGTGTATGTAGAGGTTGCAGGATAAAAGATGGACCAGACACCGAACTTCAGGTTCAACACACAATCTCTGTGTGATGCTTATTCAAAATACAGGAAATAAGCTTCTGCAATGCCATATTCCTTCTTCAATACATCAGTTTGCAACAACACACTATGAATGTCCTTTCTCTGCACTTAGCCAGCACCTACTGACACTGATTTCTGATCTAAACATTTTTAGTGAAAACCATTCATCCCTATGTGGGCCTTGTTTGCTTGGGTAGTGGGGGCTCAAAAAGAAAAAACAAAACAAGCTATAGACAAAGAACCTCAATATAGAATCACTGAAAAAAGGGTTACCCCAAAGGGCATTGGCAAAGCATCATGGGGATATATGCAAATCACCATGACATTTCAGACTTGTTCAGTTTACAGCAATTTACATGCATTTTAAATAGCACAACTAACAATTTCTACAATAGTCACCTAGTACGCTTTACCATTATCAAAAACATCTAGTGCCATGCTATTTTCAACATTTACAAGTTTCATGAACATAATGTATATACATCAAAGTATTTATGACAAGGTGCTATTACATACTAAATTCAACAATGATAAACACAACCTGTTTTACATATGCCTGGAGGTCACCACAATAACCTCCCTGTATGAGGACCTGTAAGGGAAAAGGAAAATTAAAGGGTGCACTATAGAATAGTTAAGAAAGGGAAGGGGTGCCCATAGGTCACCAATCTTATGGACTATAAATTGTAAAGGATAGATTAGGCTAAGAAACAGAAGAACTGTTGCAACAGATTTAAGAAAAGGTAGGTCCTCAAGAGTGGCAGGAGCTCCCTGCCACATATCCTCCACCTTAAGAGGGAAACAGTTATTGCAGGCTGTTTACTACCTTCCTGTCCCAGGAAGTGATGGAGCTTCCACCCATCCATCTTCAGAAGCTCTGTCTCATGGTCCCTATTAACAATAAACATTCTATCATAAACATAGTGGGTATCATCATTCTTTACCTTGAGACATTAACACATTTCCCAACAGAGACTAACGGTACCTTCCCATCTCCTTTTAAGGAAAGTTTGTCATATTTTACTGAAATCAATTCCTGCACCATATCTAGACATTAAATCAGCATTTACATGTTTGTCCCTGCCCTGTGGGACACAGTAAATCAATAAGGCTAAAGAGTCAAGTACTACCGCATTATTTGGGGATTTTTTGTCTCATTTGGTGCAACCAGCAAAGGGTGTTATGATCAGTTACAACCTTAAATTTAGGCCCCCACAAGTAATATTTCAGAGAATCAATAGCCCACTTCAGAGCTAAGCATTCTTTCTCTATGGTAGCATATCTTCTATCCCTCTCATGTAGCTTCCTGCTAATATACATGATCAGATGTTCTTCCTCATCTATTTTCTGAGATGAGACTGCCCCACTACCATTCTCTGATGCATCGGTTTGAACCTCAAACATTAGGTTGAAGTCAGGGCTTTTCAATATAGGAGTTGTACATAGAATTGCTTTGATATTCCTAAATGCTTCATTACAAATAGGGGTCCACTGAACCTTATTCAGGTACCTCTTCGGCCAGTCCAGACACTTCCAGCAAGTTATCCCACTTTTGACACCAAGTCTGTGGAGGGGTTGTGGGATAACAGATGGACCAGACACTGAACTTCAGGTTCAACACTCAATCTCTGTGAGATGTTTATTCAAAATACAGGAAATAAGCTTCTGCAATGCCATACTCCTTCTTCAGTACATCAGTTTGCAGCAACAGACTATGTATGTCCTTCTCTGTACTTAGCCAGCACTTACTAACACTGATCTCTGATCTAAACATTTTTAGTGAAAACCATTCATCCCTATGTGGACCTTGTTGGCTTGGGTAGTGGGGGCTCAAAATGAAAAAAAAAACAAGCTATAGACAAAGAACCTCAATATAGAATCACTGAAAAAAGGGTTACCCCAAAGGGCATTGGCAATAAATCAAGTTTCAAAGAAATACAATATCATACATACTTCCATAATGCAAAGCATCATGGGATGTATGCAAATCACCATGACATTTCAGACTTGTTCAGTTTACAGCAATTTACATGCATTTTAAATAGCACAACTAACTTAATTTCTATAATAGTCACCTAGTACATTTTACCATTATCAAAACATTTAGTGCCATGCTATTTTCAACATTTACAGGTTTCATAAACATAAGGCCAACCTTATGGACTAGAAATTGTAAAGGATAGATTAGGCTAAGAAACAGAAGAACTGTTGGAACAGATTTAAGAAAAGGTTGGTCCTCAAGAGTGGCAGGAGATCCTTGTCACAGTGTGACAACCCCGCCAGGCATGGATTAATTCCCCAGTAACTCACTCTCTGTCGTGGGTTAATCCGTACGTAAACATGGGGTACATAGATACATGGAGAGTGCAGCACAGGGGGCAAAAGATTTTACATTTTATTCTGCTGCACACAACACATACTATACATTAGGGCAGATTTATGTCATTCACAGACTGAATATCTCCTCTATGAGGTTCGAGATAGTAAGATTGGGACAATATCTTTCTACGACCGTGCTCAACACTCACATACTGTATTTTAAACTAGGCACAGTTAGCCCCAATATTATGTGGAAATTCAATCCAGTGCATCTTTGCTCCCAGGAATTTCAAGAATTCCTAGAGGAAACTGTAGCTGACTTGATAGCCACTAATGACACCAAGACCTTGCCATCCCGATTCTGTGGGATACCCTTGAAATGGTTCTCAGAGGCCACATAACTGAATATATGGCATGGAAAAAGAAGGGCAGGGTACAACATCTTCATGAGCTAGAGATATGCTGCATTACACATGGAAGTAGTATGTGGGTGTACATATGGGGTATGTTTTATACTATATATCTATCCTAGAATAAAGTTTGAACAATTGGAGCAACTTTTGGCTCTCTGTGAAGTTCATGGAGTGGAGTGTTGAGATTAGCTTCCATTCTGGGTACATTTTCTACAAGATGTACATAAACAGGGGGTCAGCTTGGTGAGAATGCAAAAGTAATGAGTAAAGGGGAAAAAAGAGGCCTGGTATTGAAAACAGACAGAGACAGCACTGCTGTGAGGATAGCACCAGAGCCTCAAGTACACTGGCATACCACATTCACAAACAGAAAGCTAAACCCACCATATTGCAGATAACATGTCCAATCACTAAAACTAAAGTATCAAAGTGAGAGACATAGCAAAGCTTTTCAGTCATATTATTACTCACTATATAATACAGAGCAGACTCTGACTCAAAGGGATATAGTAGTTAATTTAGCCTCTTTGGACCTCCTAACCCTAGCCCAGGACAAAAATAAAATGCTCCTTTATCCTATTATGGATGAGGACATTTCGGCTATGCTTCAAAAAACTATGACCCAGAAAGACCCAGGGCCGAATCGTTTTTTAATTTTGTATTAAAAGCCTACAAGGAACACTTATTCCCTTACTTAGTATGTCTTTTTAGCCATGTCATATCTGGAAGGGAACTATCACTCTCATAGAATTACAGTATGCTGTAATTTCACTTATTCCAAAACCCTGAATTGTGTGACTCCTACCACCCCATATCTGTATTGAACACAGATTATAAACTCTTTATGGCTGTTACGGCACACAGACTAGATAGAGTGCTGCTAGGTCATATCATATGGGACCAGACTGGTTTTCTGTGTAGCAGTCCAATGATAGATAACATTCATCAGAACCTACACATTTCAGAGACTTCAACAAGTGAGGAAAGAGGCAGTTGTGTTGAGTCTGGATGCTGAAAAAACCTTCAGTTGGGTCTCTTGGCCTTTCTTGTATGGGATGCTGCGTGAGTTGAGATTCTCGATTCCATTCATTCAACTGCTCCAGAACATATATAGAGCTCTGAAGGCCTATGTAAAAGCAAATGGGCATGTCTCCCAATCCTTTCCTCTCTATTGTGGCATGTGACAGGGTTGTCCACTATCCATCTCCTATTTGCCCTTCGTATTGAGCCATTGGCCCAACAAGCCACATGACTTAGTGGGGTGGAATGTGGAGAACAAGAACATTGCATCACTATTCATGCAGATGATGTGCTCAATACTGCAAGCCTTTAATATTTTAGATAACTTCTACAATATTTCAGGATATAAATGAAATACATCCAAGAAGCCCTGATTTTTTTACTACTCCCCAACTGAAGCTTTGAAATCTAGATATCCATTAAGGTAGGACCTTTGGACCATTAAATACTTGGGCGTCCACCTGATGAGACAGCTGGAGGAACTGCATACCAAGATCTGTGGCTCACTCATGACACAATTAACCCGGGATCTTGAATATTGGGTGACACTCACATTTGGTCTATTCCATCGGATAAATTCTATGAGAATGGTCACATTGCCCAGATTCCTCTTTCTGTTACAGAACCTGTCCCAACCCATCCCCACCAGGACATTGAATCAACAGCAGAAATTAATATCCAGATTTCTTTGAGCATGATCTAAACCTAGAACAAAATATTACATTTTACCCTCTCAAAGGACGGGGACTAGCCATGCCTGATTTACATCTGTGCTATCTGGTGACTATTCTCCTTGTGATTTAATTGTGGCATTTGGCCAATCCCAATATTAAATGGATTCAGATGGAAACAGATATGCTCCCCGTAAAGGAAATGGTAGGTGTTTTCTTCCACTCACAGGGGGTTAAGGATACATACAGAACCCTTTCTACCCTCCTTAAGTGTACAGTACAGGGCTGGAGAGTGATACAGAAATTATTCCATTTGACAGCATTCCTTACTCACTATTGCCCAAGAGGGCTTTTGGAAAACTTCCCTCCTCCAGGCAGGGCCTGGAATATTGGAGGTGGGCACAGACTCACTACAATTCCTACACCAGCTTTTTGAGGGAGATATTTTACACTCGTTTACTGACCTACAACAAAAATATGATCTACCACGGAGTGACATTCTTAGATACTTGCAGTTTAGACACTGTCATGTCACTCTCCCAGGCTGCTCTGGACTTGACTTGTTTGCCTCCAATCATACAGGCTTTTGTGACATATAGTACAACTGGGAACACACAACATTTAGTGTCTAGCTTTATATGTTGCTCCAAGCCACACAACATGTTGACACAGCCCCTCTCTGAATTTAATGGAGGAGGTATTGGGGGCAGAGATTCAGAAAAAGAACAGGTACTGCCTTTGCAGGGATACACATAAGGTAACCAGCTCCTACGTTTTGGGGGAATTCATGTGGAAAAACCTCTACCAGTACTTCAGGACACCACTAATCACTTCTCACTACAGTCTTGCTAACACATCCAGCTGTTGGGGGAAATGGACACTGGAGAGCCAGGCATACACACATTTTTTGGCGCTGCCCAGACTTGTCACAATATTTTCAAGCTCTGGAGAGAGAGAGAGAGAGGGGGAGAGAGAGAGAGAGAGAGACGAGGCGTTCCTGTTTCAACAGCCAATCACCCTGCAGTTTAAGAGAGAATGATGCTGCCTCCATACTTCAACTTTCACATTTCTATTGATGTTTAACTTCTTTATTGAAATTCAAAACTCCATACCTCACAAGGAGCAGATGTATTGTGTGAATGCACAGCCCAGAAGATGCAGTCTTAAACAGCTTGAGACAAAACTTTGGCTTCAAAACATTGCAAACATATTGAAATGATTTACATTTTTTGGGGGGCGGGGTTAGAACAGATCTCTGTTGAGCCTTAGAAACTATACAGCTTGCCTTTCTCATCTGAAGTAACTTCGAGCCACGCTAATGCAAAGGGGGCTCCATGTGTGGTGCAGCAACTCTTGGGCATATAGCCCGTGAAATACACCATGAGGCAGGGGCCATCTTATCTCCAATGCTCCCGTTGGAGACATGAGCCTTTGCCTGGGAAATGCCAAATTTAAAGAAAATCCACTTTTGAATAGTCAATGCACCCCACATAATTATTCGGTAAAGTTGTGGTAGGAAGTTAGCTTCTAGGTTTACCATGAATAAATTAGGATACTATGGTGCCATCGTAGTTCCCATGTTGGCACCAGGTGACACCAGGCAAAACACTTTGACTAAAGTCTATGAGAAGTGGTGAGAATATGAATTTTAGTGAAGCCAGGATGAACCTGTATCCCAGGTCTGACAATAATAAATGAAGAAACACAAGTCAGTGTGTTTCTGATGATTGTTTTTTACTGGATTTAGCAGAATAAGGAATTCTCTTTCCTGAAAAGTCTCAGTTCAACATCTGCTCAGTTCTATTGAACGATGCAACTGACAACTGAGTGATTAGAACTAACTAAACATTTATGAAGAGGGTGTGCTATTTGCAAAGAGCAAGTGTAGAGGGTTATTTTATGAAACATGTCTTTGGAATTTCTTTTACAGCTGTTTGAACAGAACATATTATAAATAATAGTCCATGTTGTAAATCTGGTGAAGAAATTCAAAAAAATGACTGCGTTATGAGTGTGTGTTGCGCAGTTTCTACGCACAGTCTTAACTTTGTCAAATTTTAATATTTTCTCTCCACATTTTCAACATTGCCATTTTTGCACACCTCCTTTTTAACAGCACAGCTGTCATTTATCACATCCTGCTCAAAATGTGTTTTTGCACCTGTGGGCCAAATTGGCTCTGTTGCTCTGCGAAATCACCTTTTGGGACAAGTGAACAAAATGACACTGGCACTCTTCATGAGGAGTGGTTCCAAAAAGGCCATGTTGAAAATTTGGTGCAACACCTCCAAAAAATGGCCAAGTTAAACCCGGGTGTTCAATAATTTCTATGCACACATGTAACTTTGTTCTCTTGGCAGCTCATCACAGCCCTATCGGCTCTGGCAAAAGTTTTTTTAAAGAGTATTATCTTCCAGTTTTTGTGAACTATTGAAAAAGTGCATGGGTGAAAAAGAGATCTTACTGAAAATAGTGGTATCAAATATGATGGCATGTGATATGACTTGACTTAAACACAATACTGGTAATATGGAAACAGTTTAAATGCTGCATTAAATTAATGTATCATTAACATGGCCATGGTTTTTGTTTTTTTACCAGAAAACCCAGTAAAAGTCTGGAATTCGGACTGTCTGCACACTGGTAAAAACAGAATTTCATGGAATTTGGCATTTTATGCCAGATCAGAAAATACGCTTCCTGTACTATTTTAATATAGGATTTAATTTGCTGTACATTAAGCATTCTTTTATTCTGATTATTTATACACATACTAAAACATTAACAGTAAAATCCAGAAATTAGATTAGCAATCACTGGTGCAGTCCTAGAATTTGAAGTCTTGAAAATGGTATTTCTTTACTTTAGTCATCATAAATCAGTGGCCTTGATTATTAATCATCCACATTATTTCAATCAATCAGTGCTGATGAGGATGTGTGTGTGTGTGTGTGTGCATGTGAGGCTGTTTTATAACCATGTGAGGCTCTTTTACAATGAGTGTGCCTCGTACATGTCATTTGATAAAGTGGCATGTTCTACTTTTGAAATGGTGGTGTCCATTTCTTTTACTGTACATTTAAAAAAGTTTTAGAAATTTTAAACACATTATAGTTGCCTCCTCCCGACATGCATTAACGTCCCAAGGTCAAGCCATGTTATCTATCACTAAATGTCACAATAATTTTGGGTGACCCTGCTTTATCCTGCTATGCTTAAAAACTCTGCAACTCCCTCCCTTTAGACATTCATTGTAAGCCTTGCACACTCCATGCTCAGATATAATCTTAGGAAGCATTTACTATCAAAATTTGCATGGTTTATATCTAACAATGAGAGGATTCACTATCTCCTGCAGGATAGATTGGATACCTATCGTAACATATGGTCACCTTTTGTTAAATTCAAGTTGAAAAGATATATACTGTATCTAGAAGGCACCAATCTTAAATCTGGTTATGCTTTGCTGAAATGCTGTTTTATTAAACTCTAATGTTAGTCAAAGACCAGAACATCTCCTGTTTAGATTCACCTCAGTAAGGAATAGTTTAGAACCTCTGTATAACGCATTTATGTTACTGTTGCCAATTTACTGTACTGATTTCATTGGTTGTGAAATATGCATTTGTCTTGTTGTTGTTTTCCTGAAACTTTAATAAAAATTATTATAAAACAAAAAGTTGACATCAATCCCCTTTCCCTCGTTGGCCAAGGTAGTACAGTATATGTAGGAGGCCACCTTTTTCATGTTACACCTCCTTAGTATTTGTACCCTTTCTTCCTAATCTATGATCTGTGTGCAAAGCCTGCCCTATGTATATCCTCCTCAGTATTTGTACCCTTTCTACCTAATTTATAATCTGTGTATAATAACTGACTTATGTATATGACATATTCTTTGCAAAACACTTTGTTAATGCACCAGTTAGGGTAACTTAATGCCACAAAGGTTGGGAAATGTGGCGTTTGGGTTTCCAACCCTAATTAACCATCCAAGCAGCAAAAGGAAAAAGAAAATAGGGTTTTGGATCTCTGGAGTCTTGGCAAATCATTGGTGGGTCTTACTTGGGGTAGTCAACCCTAATGCTCACCCCCCAGCTGTAGCCTACAGTCCAAAGCACAAGGTACAGCTCCAAGCCAATGCCTCATTGTGATACACTCTTCAAAGGTACAGAAGTATGTCTTGCCACATGTTGCCAACACAATTTGTTGTCACTTTCTTCATGCAGGGCTTGCATGAAGAGAGGAGATCATGTGAGACATTGTTTGTTCAGTGAAGGGAGTCAGCAATAGGGTTGACCACCCCAAGGAAGACCCCACCACTGATTGGCCAAGACTCCGAAGACCCAAAACCCTAATTTTTTTTTCCTTTTGCTGCTTGGGGGATGGGGAGTTATGGTTCAAAGTCCTAACACCACATTTTCCTGCTTTTGTGGCATTAAGTTACCCTAACTGGTGTATTAATGAAGTTTTTTTGCAAAGAATTTCCTTTCTTTTTGAGATAGTGGGATCATATCCTTATTCCTTTGGGACCTGGGTGTACAGGTACAGATGTGCAGAGCCTCTGGGCCCTGTGCCATGGGAAGACTCCTACAGAAGTGCAGGGCCTGGCACATTCACTCTTTACACAGTCACTCTTCACACATTTACTCTTTATTTTTTTTAATTTAATTTTGACCCCTAATTTTCAAGATAGTCATTTTATGACTGCCCTTATACACATATATTGGCCAACATTTCTGGGTGGGTGACCTGGGGGGGGAGAAAGAAGTGGCACCAGGGGAGGGGCAACCCGTCCACAATAAGGAGAACTGCTTGACTTCAGGGAACCTATGTGCTTGCAGCTAAGAAGAGTAGTATCTGTGACTACTACTAACAGTACCTTTAGTTTTAACCCCCCTTTTTTGAGTTTACAACTATGGACAAAGTGCACTGACAACGTTCATTGCAGTTTCACACCAAGTGCAGTAGGTAATGATGTGCATTTTGACCCACTGTGAAATACAGTAATTAGGAAGTACAATAAGCTATTAATCCTGACCCATTCATGATTTTAAAAGCGTGAAATGCAATTTTGTTATTTATGTGAAAGTCTGAGTGTTATTCATACAAGTACAACCTCTTTTTCTGAGTTGTGAGCAGCACAGTAAGCACTGTAATGAAGCGACCGTTACACTGTAAGTTATCTTCTTGATTTCTTCAAATTGCGATCAGTCATAGTAATGTTATATTTATACTTACACTATTTCAGTCAATGTTTCTATTTTCATTCATAGAATGTTGATGCTGGTTCATCAGTTTCAATTTTAGTAACGGTCAGGGTGGTCATTCAGTTGAGGTTCATATAAGCAGCTTGCAAAGTGTGTGCTGCTTCAGATGAATAATGTCGAAATGCAGCATGTTTTTTTAATTTTTTACCTTTTTTTGTAGGCATGCTCTTATTTCACTTTGTATGGTCTTCTGCAATAATGTTAACCTTAAAGGGACACTGTCAACCCCCATTTGGCCTCAAAGTGTCTCTAGTTTAAAAAACACATTTTATGATTGTTCTCATTCTGTAGAGACTGCTGATGTAACTGGTTGTTTGATTCAGACTCATTTTTCCTTTTAAAAACTAAAAAAAATGAGTGTCAACCATACTGGTGTTACCACACCAAAACATGTTTATTTACATTTCTTGTTCGACTACAACTGCATCTTTCTTGGACTCAGGAACACCCCAACACTATCTAGCTACTCATTATACAGTGGGAGTAGATGAGAATATTGTATCATGAGTGGCTGCACTGTTTGAGGGTGTTTCTAATGTCCAGGAAGCATGCAGTAAGCTTAGGTAAACAATTTGGATCAAAACAAGGCTGTGTATAACTATACATTCCCATGCATTTCAGTTCTAATAAGCAAGGAGGCAGATTAAACAACCAGCAACATCAATAAATTGTAGGGAAGGTAAGAAATCATAAAATGTGGGTTTTTACCTAGAAATAATATGATGCAAAAAAGGTTGACAGTGTCCCTTTAATGGATTGTCCATTGTTTATAGGAAACTTACTGTATGAGATGAGTGCTGGTGTGTGACATGGTTTGTGTGAGTGAGTGTGTGCAAATTTCTTGTCACTGTGTAACAATTGTGATTGCTGCTGTTACATAGATTGTGCAAACTCGATAGTTGCACCCTGCTATGATACTGTATGTCAAACATTTTTAGATAATTAGCAAAATGGAGATTTATTTTTTAGTTTCCTTATACCAGTAGCTGCTGACCACCTTACAGATTAATTTAGGTAAAATTAAATTCAATTGGATTAATTTAATTTTACTTCATTAAATTTAGGTTATGAGCATGCTCAGTAGGGCATCAAACGTCTATCCAAAAGACCTCACCGACTATGCTCAGAACCAAAATTTCAAATCCTTATAACCTGGGAACAGATTAATATTTTTTTTTCACCAAACTGATGAAAAGGCACCATTCTCAGGCAAGGCCTTTCTACCATGAAAATTTCAGACCATAATTCCAAATAATCTGGGCTGTAGGTGATGACAAAAAAACAGCAAAAAAAACAGACTTCTCCTAAAAATGCTCTGTCCGGATCTTAGAATCTGCACATCTGACTAGACTAAAACTTATGCCTTGCCCCCCCCCCCGACTGCACATGCAAAATTGCTAGCAATTCTGTTGAATGAGGGCAAAGCCATTAAAATGAAAAGTTAGGGGTTTAGCATTAAACAGCCTAGTCAACCCTAACTATAGTGGTGCTGCTGCGCCACTGTAATACTCTATGTATATATACCTGTACATACTGTATATAAATATAATAACAGCTTTTCCCTCATTCAACAGAATTAGCAAGGTGTCTTGATTTGCCAAGTTTCGTTGCAGTCAGATGTATGGATTCAAAAATCTGGACTGTGTGTTTTTAGGAAAAATCTATTTTTTTTGTCATCACTCCAGCCAGACAATTCAGGTGGCCTGAAATTTCAGGGTTGAAGTGTTTGCCTCAGAATGGTTCCTTTCATGGGTTTGGCAAAAAAATATTAATCCATTCCCAAGTCATAAGGATTTGATATTTTGATTCTGAGCATGTTCGGTAGGGTATCAAATGTTTATCCAAAAGACCCTACTGAGCATGCCCAGAATCAAAATTTTAAATCCTTATAGCTTGGGAATGGATTAACATTTCTTTTTACCAAACCAATGAAAGGCACAATTCTGGGGCAAACCCTTTCTACCATAAAAATTTCAGACCAAAATTCCAAACTGTCTGGGCTGTAGACAATGACAAAAAAAACAACAAAAAAATGATTTTTCTTAAAACTGCACTATATGTGTAACCCCCTTGTTCCCAGGGGTTACTAGAATCCCACTTAGAATCAGGGCAGGGAGGGAGAGGCAGCTTGTGAGATGCCAGTTAAATGGGTTTCACACTGTCACACTCTGTTCTCAGTTTCTGCTGAGTTGGAGTGATGATGTCACCTTAGAATTCTCGCAGCAGCATAAGCCACAATGGAATGCTAGCTGCAGGGGTTAGCAGTAGAACATTAGGAGATTCAGTCAGTCTTCAGAGAGTTTCAAGGGAGACTCAGGAGAGTGAGGAGTGCTGCAGTGTGCAGCTCCTCAGATCTAGCTCTGAGAGACAGCTACCTCAGAAGAAGGGGTTGTGTGTTCCCACTCTAGAGAGGAATGTAGAAGACCATTTGTGAAGTGGTAGAGACCGTTCCTGGGAGGTTTTCCAGTGCCCCATCCCCGGAGGGATGGAGGGGAATTCCAGGATTCAGGGGCAATCCCCTGGTCCAGCTGGAGAGGGAGAAGCTGCCTGAGAGTCGTTTTGTTCTGTGAGTACCAGAGATTGTTGTGGGAAAGAAGCCCTGGGGCACCTGCAATACCATGGTGAGTTTTGCTCTGACAAAGAGACTATGTTCACCAAGACTGTGTTTTAAGTAAAAGTATCTGCCTACTGTGGGGTCAAAGGAAGACTTGCCAAGTACAGAACTTTTAGATTGTGTATGACTTGGAAGCATCTGCAACAGTAGGAGTCTAGGGTAAAGACATAACCACATACAGAACTTTTAAAGTCAGAACACCTCCAGTGAAAAGTAGAATGTTAAATGTGCAAAACATTTCGAGAGAGCATCTACAAACAGTGTTTTCAGAGAAAGGTGTTGTAACCAAATGAATGACTGAGTATATATTTGGGAGTGAAAAGTGGGAGACCCCCCCCATCTAGAGTAACCATGTTTACCTCTCTGAGTTCAGTTTGGGCACCTATGTTTTCTCTCAGAGCATTTGGCCAATGCCTGAGGAAAGCACTCAGATGTGGGATTTTGGATTTCCCTGAGATCCGGAATGAGCTCTTGGGTGGTTTAAGGAGCCACCAGCAACCTCCATGCAATATGGAAAAGTGTCCTAGTACTGGCCGAGGTGCCATGTCAAGAAAAGAAGAGAAGTGTACCAGTTCGGGCCGTGTGTGCCAAGATCCATTCAGAACCTGAGGGTTCATAGTGAGGAAGTGTGCTCTGTACCTCAGTAATCTGCATTACCAGTGAGAGTAGTCCTGTGGGGGTCCACCTTTGCTTTGTTATTCTCTGTGTTATGTGAATAAAAGCCACACTCTAGAACCCCAACCTGGTTTGGACATTACAGTTATTACTTCCAGTGTCCGGATTTACTTGGGTGCCCCTGACCAGAAGTACAAACCTAGCATAGTGCTGAGCAAACATTTTCTCCCAGGGACCCAGGTTGATGGCCATGCTAAATGGTCCCCCAGGTGTGAGCCAGGTAGTTGCCACACTTGGTTTGCCTGTCTGAAGGATGGCAGGCTCAGAAGTAGAAATAATGGGTCCACAGAGTCTGTGAGATATTTATAGTGACTACCCCCATCCCTCTCGGTGGCACCTAGATGTAAGAGGAGCAGCCCTGCTGGTAGAAACAAGGGGGACCGGTGGGGGGAAGTTACATATGGATCTTGGAATCTGCACATCTGACAGGAAAGAAACTTGGCAAATCAAGAGGTCTTGCCCCCCCCCCAAGACTGCCCATGCACAATTTCATGAAGTTTCATTTAAAGGGGCAACGCTATTAAGGTACAAAGTTAGGGGTTTAACATTAAATAGCCTACTGGCACTACCACACCACTGTGATCAGGCTCTTGCTGTATAATGAATCTGTTTGCGCACCAATGTATTCATGTACTATTTGTGTCAGTTCCATACTTCCTTCAGTCTGTATAATGTTGTGTGTTGTATGTGTTTGCATTTTTGAATAAAACTTGGTTTACTGAAAAACAACTATTGAAGTATTCATGTTCTTGTACTTAACAGTATTATGTGCTCTATGGGTATCAGTTGGTGACTCTATACATTTCATTGCCAACACATTGATTTATATTATATTGCACTTGTCCAGATTTAATGCACTTCACAGCTGTATTTTTGCACTTTATCCAATGATCGCGCCTGTATTGTGATTTCTCTATTTCCCTGTATTGGACCTTTCCTGTCGCTATTGTGTTATATAATTTAGACTGTTACTTATGTCTTGATCTCATTTTTAGCCTTTGTAACCTCCAGGGTTGTTCCTGAAACATAGTCATTTCCTTGCCTAGGGTCATATTTGGAGTATATTCTGCAGTTCAGGAACCCACACTTGAAAAGGGACAGGGATGGCTAGCCTGGTGGCACTGAGGGTTGAGGCACTGGATGGCACACCTCACGCCATGCCAGCAACCCATGTTCGGGAATGAGCATGGGCTGCCATGGGTCAGCAGGGAGGAGATGGTCTGAGCATCCGACGGACTGCTCTCCATCTCCGGGGAAGGGAGACCTGCAGCCAGTGCATGCCTGACCCCTAGCAAAGACTGGGGCTCGATGGCATAGAGCCACAAGAATGTGGGGCGGGAGCACGGCAGACACTTGACATGGGCACACATGGGAGCATGCACAACCACAGTCACAGGCTTCATTGCATGCTGAGCTCCCACAAGGGGAAAAAAACTGAAAAATAGTGGCAGCCAGGTCATGCTGCTTGATGGCCGTCTGCCAGTGTGTGCCATCTCCACGGGCACCACCTGATCTGGATCTGTGCCTGGTGGGGGAGTTGGGGACTCCCTTATCTCCCTGCCATGGGGGAATACAAGGTGGTGGCCCATGAGGAGATCGGAGTGGGCTGATGGCAGCCGAGGCGAAGGAGCCAACCAGGGCAACAGGAGAAAAAGTAGAAGAAGAAAAAAAAAGAAAAAAAAGGGACAGGGATAGGGCTGAGTCAGTCCAGAGGAGGGCAATAAAAATGATTCAGGGGCAGCAAGTGAAGTCCTACAGGGAGAGACTAGAGGCCCTCAACATGTATACACTGGAGACCAGGAAGGAAGGAGGAACATGATTAAAAATTTAAGTTTTGTTAGGGGATAAACAAGGTGGACACTGCAGAGCTATTCACAATGGGGGCTATGTACTATGCCTACATGGCATGGAACTGCAAAGTGTAGGCATGCCTAAGTGCCTCTACCACATACCGGGGTCCCGCGGATACCTGTGTGCATGCATAGAAGGGATGTGTGTCCCTTCTGTGCAGGATCCTCCTGGCCAGTCATGGAACTATGCATGGGGGTGGTCCAGGGGATTGTCAGAGATGTGCCCACACTCCAGCAGCATTCATAAATGTGCAGACTGCTGAGCACTGGGGATGCACATTATACAAGGGAAGACCCTGCTGTAACTTCTACATGCCCCCCAAAGGTCCTCGGCAGCTGCAGTGGGATGGGAACCCCCTCCACATTGCTACCCCAGACCATCAGGCTGACAGGAAGGGTTGGGGGTAGCCATTCAGGCACTCACCCATAGTTTTATAATTTCAGGGTCCCATGCCTTCCCAGGGTTCCATGCTTGTGTGCAGTAGGGACTCTGCTTTGGGACCAGGACGTGCATCTGACTAGATGCCTGCCTGTGTCCCATGATCTGCCCCCAAGCAGCTGCATGCGGGGGAGCAGCAAACAGGTGACTGGCGATAGTGAATGCCAGTTGGTGCGTGCCTGCCCATGGGTGCACAGCTGTGTGGGTCAGGTATGCACCTCTCATGCTTAGCCGATGTGCAGTGATACATAGTGCCCATGAGCAGAAACAGAAGTACAAGGGGTACTCAAAGAAGCTGGTGGGAGAGAGACTCAGTAAGGACATCAGAAAGTATGTCTTTATAGAGAGGGTGGTAGATAAGTGAAACAGACTGCCACAGGGAGTGGTCCACACCAAATTAGTGTAGAGATTCAAGCAAGGATGGGATAGACATATTACTTATTTGAAAATTGGTAACCAGGAAAAGTACAATGAGCTGAGGCTCATTTCCAGGTGTGACCAGGAGAAGGGGGAACAAGTGGGCACAAAGTAACAATGAATACGTAACACAGTACAATAATTTCAAGCATAACACTGTCATGAATAGTAGGTACAGGAACTGGAAGGGTGCAATGTACATGATAACATACAGCAGTGCAGCCCTAGGGCATACTAATATATACAAAGACTAGGGTGGGGCCAGTGTATGTGTGTGTGTATATATATATATATATTCATGGCAAAATTTGTTTACTGGATTACCGTTACAAAATCAGTTGCCCTTGCCTCGCCATTCTGCCTCACTGTATCGATGTGTTGGGGTTGTCGTTCCTAACCTCACCCTCTCCGTGTAAATGTTGAGTTGGCAGTATAGAGAATGGGTGAGTTAGATCACACTCCTATGCACCTCGCTGCGGTGGGGCAGGATGGGCGTGCAAGGTGGCAACTCTAACACAAAATTTCCTTGCTTTTGTCACTGTGGAACAACCCTAACTGATGCATTAAACAGAGTTTTTTGCCATGACTTTCCCTTCTTTTTGAGAATGCACACTATAAATAGTGAATGGAATGTGTGTCCAGAATTGTGTGTACATCCGTTCAACAGTCGCACAGCGCCATGAGCAAACAAAGTAACATGCACAATTCAACAAGTGTAAGTCCTAGCGACCCAAAAATTGTCACAGTCAAAGATGTATTATTATTCTTTGCACTTTCCAAATGCCAGGCAAATTGGACATACGGTTCAGAAGGTATTGAAGCGTAATGAACCACATTTTCATTCATCGGAGTGGCATTAATTCCACACCTGTTAATGTCTTACACACCAAACCACTGCAAGGCACCTCCGTACCACCAGGGCTACCTATGCTATAAATTTCAAGCCAGTAGCACCATTCAGAATGCTATGCGCAAAATGTTAACTGCGTCACATAGTATCTCCACAGTGAATTATTTTTCAAACATGTAAACAGCATAAGTCACATCTCCAGGACATCCACTGCACCTTTAGGAAGTCTTCCACCACAAAATGGCAGAAAATGCAGCAGAAAATGCGCTAAAATGGTGGACCTGGTGGCCAAAAAGTCAGTAACTGCAAAGTGGGCCAACTTTAAATGGCAATAACTCTGAAACGGAACGTCTTTTCACCAAACAAAAACTGGTGTGTTCCTTGAACAAAGGTCTTTCTATGTGCCAAGGTTCAGACCAATGAACCACACACTGGCTGCGCTATGCATCACGGTAGACAGTGCAGAAAAATAGTAAAAACATAATGTTTTGCACTGCACTACACAAACGCAAAAACACAAACAGTAACATTAACGCAAACGGTGATGGAAACAGTGAGGTAAAAGAAAATAGTGATGCTAATGGTAACGCAAATGCAAGTGCAAGTGGTAACACACATGGTGACACAAACGTAAACGATAACGCAAATGCTAAGAGAAATGTAGGTGCAAACATAAATGAAAACAGAAATGGTAACGCAAATGGTAATGTAAACGCTAACGGCAACAGAAACGCAAATGGTAACGAAAATGATAACGTAAACACTAACAGCCATGGAAACGCAAACACAAACGGTAATGTAAATGGTAATGAAAATGCAAATGGTAGCACAAATGCAAACAGAAACACAAACAGCAATGGCAACGGCGACGCAGAAGGAAACAGTAACACACTCAACAATGGAAATGCCACTGAAAACACAAATGCTAAGGCCAACGGAAATGCAAATGCAAATGTTAATGAACATGCAAATGGTAAGGGTAATTCAATTGGAAATGCAAATGGTTATGGTAACACCAATGATGATGCCGAAGGAAACACTAACACAAACGTAAATGCAAATGCAAGTCCGTACGCAAATGCAAATGGTAACGCACATGATCATGGTATTGCAATTGGAAACACAAATGCTTACGGTAACACCAACGATGACACCAAAGGAAACATTAATACAAACATAAACACAAATGCAAGCATGTACGCAGATGCAAATGGTAACGCACATGATGAAGCAAAGTAAATGCAAACAAAAACAGTAATGGAAATGCAAATGGTAACAGTAACGGAAATGCAAGCGCAAACTCAAATGCAAAGGGTAATGCACACGTTGATGTAAACAGAAACGCTAATGCAAATGGCTATGGAAACACAAATGGTAACAGTAACGCAAACGCAAGCGCAAACGCAAACACAAAGGGTAACGTACACGGTGACGCAAAAGTAAGCACAAACAAAAATGGTAACAGTAACGCAAGCGCAAATGCAAAGGGTAATGCACATGGTGACGTAAACGGAAACGCTAACACAAACGGTAATGGAAATGCAAGCAGAAATGCTAAAGGTGGCAGTAATGCAAACGCACACCATTTTTTCCCTTAAAATGTGCATTCAAAAACACAGTGAATACAAAGAATATATGCATAATAATGGCCCTTGGAGCAGAAAATGAGCACTTGGAATACTAAATTCCTTGTATCTCATGAACCGTACAACGTAGAAAAACATTTTAAATCTCATGTTATTTATGACTTTCCAGGCTAGTTTTGCACTTAGCCCCCTAGCAAGGGACTAATCATTCTTCTGATGAAAAGTCCGTATCTCAAACCGTTTTTGAGATACGGGCCCTGAAAGGCGTGGTGTACGCCATAATGTTAGTCTATGGGAAAAATCATCAATTTTGGAGTGCCATAACTTTACAGCCCTCTAATATTTTGTCACCAAACCGCCAAAAGGCACATCTGTGGGATCTTGGTTTCCTTCCCTCTAAATTTCAGCCCAAAAGACCAAACCATTCTTTTGCAGTAGGGTGGCAAAGAATCCCTATTGTTTTGGCCATAGTGTCGCAAAGTACTTTCGCAAATCATGACACTTTCACAAATAAAATCACGAAAGTGTTGCATGTGCGACACTACTTTTTACAAAAATTTAAAAAACATATTTCTGGGATGCTGTACCTCCCAAAAAAGACATGGCAAGCATCCTCAGGGCTCGACTAGGGAAACATAACAAGAATTGTGTTCCTAGAGGGTCCCAAATTTAAATGCCAAGCATTTCCGTCACCGCCAACTGAAAACAAGATAGCTGATTTGCGACTCTACAAGGGTAATTTGCGAAAGTAAAAAGCGCATTTGCGACACTTTTGCATAGTTTGTTAACTTTTCCAATTGACTATAATGGGAAACTTCTTGTTTGAATAACTTTTGAACCGTTTAATATTTTTTCATGAAATCTTTGAAAGGCACATCAGAGACCCTGGCTGCATGTTCCCTAAAGGTTTCAGACTGGTTGCGCAAACCATACGCCCTGTTGGTGCGAGCAAAGAATGTGCCAAAATGCATAATTTGTGCATTTTTCGGCACTCTGAAGCTCCACAACCATACATCCGACCGTAACGAAACTTGGCAGGTCCAGAGATCTATGGCACCAGACCATGCCTGCTAAGTTTTAGGCAAATCTGTTATATGGTGGCAAAGTTATTAAGCTGCCAAATGTTAGATTTAACCTTAAATGGGGTACTCAACCCTAACTGTAGTGGCACTACGCGCTACTATATATATATATATATATATATATATATATATATATATATATATACAGTATATATATATATATATATATACACATTATATATTCAGTACAAAAATACTTTAATGCACTAGTTAGGGTTGATGTCATGCCTGTCAAAGTATGGAAATGTGGTGTTAGGTTTCCAATCCTTACACACTACCCCACCCTCCCCACCCAACCCATTCACCCCATCCCACCTCCACACACCATCATGCATTGGGGTATGCCTTGGGGTCATTAGCCCTGATGCTCACCCCATTCCATATGTACATAAGCGGAGATGGACCCTAACGCTCACCCCAGTCCATAAATAAATAAGATGAGATGGACAGAGTGTAAGAGAATTTAATTGAATTGAAGCATTGAAATGCAATTACAAGGTATAAATCTCCCATGAGGGTGCCACTCCTCTCAGTATACACAATAAGATCCTTCAAATGCTTCAAGATACATCAAGTGGGGGGTACATTAGAAAGAAAAAAAATGATGTTATTTAAAGTCCAGTATTCTATATGCTGCAAACTGAGTCCATGAGCTGCATGGTTAAGGTTTAAACAGATATTGTAGAAAAATCGTCCCCAAAGTCTTCCTCCTCCACCAGTGAAGGAGATAGCTGCCACGCTATATCTAAATGTAAAGGCACACTAATCTGTTGTGCCTCTCAGTATAATGCAGAATACTGTCCTGTAAACCTCTGATAGATTATTTTAATTTAAGCACTACTTTTCTCTGACATTAAAGAGTAAAAATAACATTCACATTGCTATCAAACATGAGCAATAACTTGCAATCGGCAAACATTTATCCATTCACTTAAACTGTTTGAGTACTTTAATGGTAGAGGTTTATAAGAATGATTGATAACCTAATTCTACTCTTAAATAGACCTGGTAATTAAACAACATTGAAAAACGTGCTACATCTGTGCTAACATTTTATTTAGCATTACAGTCCCAAGTCCAGTAACACTCCGAAAGGACAATCGCTCCCAGAGGGAGCCTTACTGTGAAGCAAATGGCCCAATAGAGCCTCAGGACTCTTCTTCATCCTCCGAAGACATGGCTTCTTGTTCTTGTTCTCTGGACCTAGGTGCCGCATGACCCTGCTCCCACTTCATGGTCTCGTTAGGGCCATTAAATAGGTACACTCTACTCAGATGAACTCTTCTCAGTTGTGCAGGAAAAATAAGCCCATGTGGTTTTTTAACTTCCCTCAGCATAGCTCTTACTCCATCAAACATTTTCCTTTTCTGGCAGGTTGCATACCCAATATCAAGAAATAGTTGGACCTGTTCCCCACCACATATCAGAGACCTTTTATTTCAGGCAGGCACCAGGATAAAGTCCCTCAAGCCTATCCCATCTGTAACTGCTGCCACCTCCCTGGGAGCCTCAGGGTTGACAGGTTTGCTCATGAGGAGTCACCTGGTAGGCCTTCTGTAGGCGTTGGGCCCAATTAGAGACCTCCTTGCCCAGTTGTTGGGTCAGCCAGTCATTAATGAAAAGAAGGAGATGGTCCCCCTTCACACTCCTCCGGTAGACCCAGGATCTGGAGATTTGCTGCCCTTGCCTGATTTTCTAGCATTTCAAGGCAGGATTTGAGGTGAGTATTCTCTTTTGTAATCATGGTGACTGCTCCCATTGCAGAATCTGCCCATTTGGAGGCCTCCACCGATACTCCTTGATCTGATTCCATAGTCACCTCTAGGCCAGCCACCCTGTTGGTAAGTGCATCAAATCTGTCAGATAGTCCTCTGACTGAAGTTATTAGTTTATTAAGCTTTGCTCCAATTGACTGGAGGGACTCTTCTGATGCATTCTCATCGAGTTCATCAGCTGGGCCTTGGTGGCTCCTCGTAGCAGGCACTCTGGATTGCTTTTTTGGTTTTGCACCCTCATCTGCTGTCTTATCTCTGCAAGGATTACCCAATATTGCCAGAGTTTTTCAGTTACGTTAATCACTGGGTTTTGCTCAGTTATTATGCCTGGGGAAAGTGTCTTAAATTGATATATTTAGTATGGAAAACAGAGCTCTACAGAAAAGCATCCATCTTGCTTGGGCTCCACAGCACCCCCCAGCTTTAATTAATTTTAATAAATATATCGGCACACTGTGGGCTCCCAGTGTGCCACAATATTGGGGAGGGGGGGTTATAGATCGGCACGGGGATTGGGTGCAAATTTTGATGCAGCATTCTGCACTGAAGTACTGTAATGTGCTGCACAATGCTTTTGGATACATTGTGTGGCACATTACAGTACTTTGATGCAGGATTCTGCATCAAAATTTGCACACATTTTGATGCAGGTTTCTGCATCTAAGAAAAGACCTCGGGGGATGGTTTTCTTTGTTCACAGGTATTTACACAGAAAAAAACACATTTGAGCACACTGGGGTGGGCTCACAGCATGCCCAGTACAAGCAATGTATTGTCCACACAAAACGCACAGAGTGGGTCTTCCATGACTCTGCAGCCAGCAGCATGAGTTCCAGCTGCAGCTACAGAAGTCAAGAAAATTCCGTTCTTTTCATACAGAACTCCAAGCCATTCTCTGTATAAGCTGGCACCCGAGAGAAAAACTTCTTTGGGTCCAGCTCAAAACACAAAAAAACTAATCAGAAAACACCTAAAGAGGTTCTCTTTAGCTGTTTTCTGATGTTTGTTTTTGTGTGTTTAAAATGTTCGGTACTTCAATATCCTTGCAAAGAAGGCAGCCATGATATGTCAAACATAGGATGCGACATACCATAATATGTTGAACATAGGCTGTGACATACCATATGTCGTGCGGGACATCTATTTTTTCCCACAGGAAATAATGGGAAATAAAATATGTCACAACTTTAGAACGCAGTGATATATTTTTTCACCAAACCTTCAAAAGGCACTTCTTTAAGGCAATAAATTTGTACCCTGAAAATTTCAAACCACAACTTACAGTCATTTTTGAGATATAGGTGAGCAAAAAAGTGCCTAAAACAGACAAACTTTCTGTATTTTCAACATTCTGTATCTCAGAAAGTAAATCAGTACTTAAAACAAAATTTGCCACATACACACACACCTCTACATGGCCATAATGCATGCCAAATTTCATGCAAATCAGTTGAACCACTGCAAAGTTATTTACCTCCAAATATTGCCCTTTAACATTAAACACCCTAACCAATTCTAACTACACTGGCCCGATAATGTATATATATGTATATATATATATATATATATATAAATATATATATATATATATATATATATATATATATATATATAATATATATATATATATCTGTATATATATATGTATATATATATGTGTGTGTGTGTATATATATATATAATGGCCCAGATATTCAAAAGTGGTTTGCGCGTGGCACAACAATGTTGCGCCACGCACACAACAGTGTTGCCCACGTGCAACCCACTGATGTGCCCCAGGGCGATATTCAAAAGGGGAAAGTGCGCAGCACAAATCCCGATGTGCCGGAGTGCATCAGTAATGTATACAGGCGCTGGGGGGTGGGGCGTGCCCATGCATACTTTGCACAGCCCGATATTCAGCCCAGGATGTGTGGAGCCATGCATGCGCAACCCCAACCTGCGCCAGCACAAAGTTATGCCAAAAAATAAAGTAGCAAGGGCTGACCACCCACATGTGAGCTGCCGTATTGCAGGGCGCAACACGGCAGCTGCCATGGGTGGCCACCCGAGCTCCAGCTGCACCTCCGTGGTGGCGGCCCCCTCATGCCCGATTGCGGGTATCAGTAGAAAAAGAGAACTCCAAAATCCCTGGTGGTCCAGTGGACTGCTGCCTGCCCGATCACGGGCTTCAGTGAATAAAATCAAATTCTTATTATCCCTGGTGGTCCAGTGTACCGCTGCCCACCCGATCGTGGGCTTCAGTGAATAAAATAAAATTCCTATTATCCCTGGTGGTCCAGTGGACCGCTGCCCACCCGATCGCGGGCTTCAGTGAATAAAATAAAATTCCTAATATCCTGGTCCAGTGGACCACTGCCCACCGATCGTGGGCTGAAGTAGAATTAGAAGAAACCCATCATCCCTGGTGGTCCAATGGACCTCCCCACCGCGCCACTGATCGCCACTGCCCTGCTCCCCACAGGTCAGCGGGGCAGGCAACCCCACCCACTCAGCGGCCTGGCCATCGACCGACACCGTCCGAAGGACTGTACGTCCATTGGTCCACAGCGTGAGCTATCGGTGTAGTTTGATATTGTACTATACATTCCAGATATGAGACTGGGATCCATTCACATATCTGAATGTGTAGTACAGTATGGCTGCATGCCCATTGGCTCATGCTGTGGACCAATGGGCGACAGCCCTACCGATGGTGTCAGTTGCGGGCGGCGGGCGGCAGGTGGGTGCTGCTGTCCACCGCTGACTGGGGGAGCGAGGCGCGTGGGGATCAGTGGGTGGTGGGAGGGGGTCCACTGACCACCAGGGATGATGGGTTTCTTCTAATTCTACTTCAGCCCGCGATCGGGCAGACAGGTCCACTGGACCACCAGGGATGATAGGAATTTTATTTTATTCACTGAAGCCCGCGATTGGGCAGGTAGCGGTCCACTGGACCACCAGGGATAATAGGAATTATCATTTATTCTACTTCAGCCCACAATTGGGCAGGCAGCAGTTCACTAGACCACCAGGGATAAAAGAAATTTTATTTTATTCACTGAAGCCCTGATCGGGCGGGCAGTGGTCCACTGGACCACCAGGGATAATAGGAATTTTATTTTATTCACTGAAGCCCGCGATCGGGTGGGCAGCGGTCCACTGGACCACCAGGGATATTGGAATTATCATTTATTCTACGTCAGCCCACGATCGGGCGGGCAGCAGTCCACTGGACCACCAGGGATAGCGCTTCTTCTATTTTCACTACAGCCCGTGATCAGGCAATCAGGTCCACTGGACCACCAGGGATATTGGAAATATCTATGCTTTACATAGCCCGTGATCGGGCGGGCAGCAGTCCACTGGACCACCAGGGATTTTGGAGTTCTCTTTTATTTACTTAGCCCGCGATTGGGCAGTCAGGTCCACTGGACCACCAGGGATAGCGGTTTCTGTTATTTGGATTCAGCCCACGATTGGGCTGTGGGGCACAGAGCCTCGCTGCAGGGGCCGTCGGTCCCCGACGGCTGCTGCCTGGCAGGGCGCCAGGTGCAAGTTGTTGGGGATTGGTGCACCTGCATGCAAATAGGGCCATAATGACATGCAAATGGCCCCATGTGTGCCTTGCATACATTATGGCCCCATTTGCATGTCAACTGTTGAATATCACAGTTGCTGCGCCTTGCGCAATGGAACTTGCACTAGCGCATCCCATGCTCCACCCTGGCCACTGGCATGCGCACTGCGGGTGGCCAGGGTGCGATATTCAATGCTGCTGAGCCATGGCACAGCTCCATTGAAAATATCGCCCAGTCCACACCCCTGCGCAGGCAAGTTGTGCTGCGCCAAGGCTTGCGCCACAGCCTGGCGCAGTTTGAATATCTGGGCCCATGTGTGTGTATATGTAACCACCTCGTTACCTGAGGTTACTAGAATCCCAGTAAGACCTAGTGGTAGGCAGGGAAGGCAGCTTGTGAAACTCCAGTTAAATGGATTTCACACTGTCTCACTCTGTTCTCAGTCTCAGCTGAGACTGAGGGATGACATCACCATAGAACTGTCGCAGCTGCATGAGTCACAATGGAATCTGCAGCAGGGAGTTGGAATAGAATGTTGGGAGGTTTGAACAGCAGTCTGTAGGTCAGTTGGAGTTTGGAGCTTGCTGATAGAGGAGCACAGCAGCTCTGTGTAGGCTTGTGGAGCCTCAGCCCTGACATAGGGCTACATTCAGGAAAGAGGTGTGTGTTTCCACCTAAAGAGAGACACAAAAGATAGTTTTAAAGTGATGGAGACCGCTGAATCGGGTCTCAGTGCCCCATGCCCTGAAAAGGTTGTCCTGCATATTCCAGGGGCAACCCCCTGGTTTTTCTGTTAGTGGAGAAGCTGCCTTATTTTGTTCAAGAGTTTTGGGAAACAAGAAGAGCTCGTGATTCGCCTGTGGGGCACCTGCAACTGGAGGGTGAGTTTCTGCTCTTTCTAAAGGGCCCATGTTTTCACCCTGGGACTTGTGTGATAGTGGGGATTGGACTACTGAAATAGTGGGAGGCCTAGAGTAATAGGCTTAACCAAAAGTAAAAGTATGTTCAAGTCCAGCACATAGTGGAAATCAAGACATGTAGAGGAGATGTGGCATACGTCTACCCAGTAATCTACATTGCCAAGGTTTCAGAAAAGAGTTGTTTAGTTTCCAGAGAAATGACCGGGTATGGATTGTGGGAGCTGGAGGTGGGAGACCCCCCATCTTTAGTGACCAGGTCCACCTCTACGGATTTGCTCTGTGGATTTCTACTTTGCCTTATGCACTTGACCAGTCATGAGGTAAGTACCCAGACGTGGGATTGGAAGGAAAATTCCCTCTAGGAGTCAAAGGCTCTAAGGTGGTTTGGGGAGCCACCAACAGGAAAACTGGTTCATTTCCCAAAATGGACCATGGATCAAGTGGCCGGCGGGGGAGCCGGGCCTGTGGGGAAAACCCAAGTAGTGTACAAGTCGGGCTGTGTACCCAAAGCTGCATGCAAGTTCGGGCTGTGTGCCTGGTGGTTTCAGAGCCTGAGGGCTGGAAATAGTGATAAAGTGTTCTGTTGTCTCTAATCTGCACTACCAGGAATGTAGCCCCGTGGGGGTCTGTCTATGCTTTGTTTGTTCAGTTTGGATGTGAATAAAAGCCACACTGTAGAACCCCATTCCTGGTTCTGGACATTACAGTTATTGCTTCCTGTGTTTGGATTTACTTGGGTGCCCCTGTGCAGAGTAGCCAAACCTAGGCCCCCTGTGCCGAGTAACCTCATCCTCCCCGAACCCAGTCCCCACCAGGTACTGCTGTCAGCTTCAACAGCATGCCACCTGTCGTTTTGCAAAAAGGCAGGGGTTCAGGGGTTACAAAAATGGAGGCACCACTTTGGATTTAATTCTGGGAGGAAAGGTGCTTGGGCAAGGGGCTAGCATTTTTGGCTATCTGGCAGTAGGTAGCTCAAAGCTGAAGCAAGTTAACTAGTGTGTTGCTGTGTGCTGTGGATCTTATGCTGCTGTTTAAAATGCCCACTGTTTACCAAGGAGCAGTAAAGCCAAAGAGTGTGCCCTTGTCCTGCATCAATTGTTTACAGCATTTTTGCCTGTTTTTTTTTAAAAAAAGAACTGTGATAAAGAAAAGTGTGGAAGACTAGGGGTAGCAACAGGAAAATTGTGCCCTGGACGTTGGAAATGCTTTTGAGTGAACTGAGAAACTTGCTGTGTGAATGGCCATGCTAAATGGCTGAAATGGGCTCCCACCGTGGAGTCAGTTAAGAAAAAAAAAAAAATGCTTTCTGCAGTTTAAATTTGCCTGCTCGAACGATTGCCATGAGGAGAAGAGCACTCGCGAGGAAGAAGAGGCTCATTTTCATGGCATTGTGTGATTGGTGAGGCTGCAATTAGTCCCGCCCCTCAGCCAGCTCTACAGTGACTGCCCCAGCATTCGAGAGGGAGTGTGAGTGGAGTGCGTGTACTGGCTTGTGGAGGAGCGTCGCAGAGTGTTAAAAACGCTGTAGGCCTTCTAAAAATAGACTTGCTTGTTTAAAATCTGGCTCAACCTGCTAATCGATCGTCTGAATTGCAAGAGTGGTGGTCGAGGAGACGATCGGCAGGACTGCCCACCCGTTTCTGTTCTGAGGCCTCCAAGACTGGCTGCAGACCATTTTTCCATCGCAGCAAACTGCTACTGATAACAGTAAGTACCAACAGTAAAAGTGCTCAAACAATGATTCTGTGCCCTATGCCAGCAAAATGTGTGTGCAGCAGTGCAGTCGCTTTGCAAGTAATGACTGTGGCAAGTCCTACCAGCAAGTGCTAGTCTGTTAAGCCATTGACTGTGTGCACAGTAATGAGTTCAGCATCAGTTTAAAGTTTAAAGCCAGAGAGAGACTGTAAGTTGTAGCCAAATGTGCAGCACTAGTTTTACAGGCAATCCTGTGCTTAAAAACCTGAAGCTTTAAGGGACTGTGAGTCAAAGAAATGTTTCCAGCATGTAAAAAGTCTGTGGAAAATCATGTAAATGTGTTTAGAACAAGAACAGAGCAAGTTTGTGCAGTTTGAGCAAAAGTTATCAGTAGTGTGTGTAAATCGGGTGCGCAGTGGCTTGACCCAGTTTCTGAATGTTAATACACAGGAGTGCTGCCGCCGCCATTACAGGGTGGGGTAGTAAACACAGCAGCAGAGGAGCCATTTTAAAAGTAAAGAAGGTGTTCAGTAAAGTGGGACTTTCAGTTACAGTGAGCTTTTGTTTGTTTTTTCTGCAGTTATTGCCTCAGGACCAGCTCGCTACCTGGATCATGCCCAGGTTGCAGTAACAGCAGCAGTAAATAGACTGAGGGACATTGAAAAGTGGTGCTATGGAGGACAACTGCCTCCTCATGTGGCGATTCCTGGTTTTCCAGTGCATGTGTGTCAAATATGCTTGAGAGCTGGAAGGGACGTCTTCATGATACCTCACTGTGCTGGATGCCTAGAAAAATATGGCTTGTATAAAGCGCCTCAAATTCGTTTGGCTCCCACATGGACAAAGGTTCAGGAATCTACAGTTGGCAGCACACAGCACCAGGCGGAGCCTATTGAAGAAGGCCCCTCAGGAGAGTGTGGCACAAAGCTAGAGGGTGCAGAGTTAGAGACAGAACCAGATGTTGAAGTTTCAGATGCTGGATCCCAGAAGGAAAGTTCAGATAAGCATCAGTAGACCCTGGGGGCTCAGCCATGTTCATATAGGAGAAGATGAGATGCGGGAGGCCTTTGAATGGGAGGTGTCGACCTCTGCGCCTAGTGATGAGTGGATAGTCTCAGGAGTGAGGATGACGGCTCACTCCTGGGCTCAGATCCTTAGTGAGGAAGAAGATGAGGGGGAACCTATGTGGCATTGTGAAAAAGGAATGGGTACACAGCCTCAAGCTCTTGCCTCGGAGGAATGCATGGAAGAGAGTGGTGATGCCACTGCCCTGGCTATGCAAGAAGTCAGGGATCCGTTTTTAATCTCGTTAAGGATGCGTAGCTGGCAGAACCAGGACTGGCCGCCCTGAAGCCAGGCCAGTGGTCTCAGGTTGACCAAAGCTAGTAAAGAGGAGAGACTGGTTCGTAGGAAGGCGAATGAGATCTATGGGATGACCTTTCCTACCTTTCCTCGGAGAGTCTGGGAGAGATTGAGAACAGCAGGAAATCCTGGATCTGGGCCGAAGCAATGAAAGGCGTGCATCCTGGGGCAAACAAGCATGTAAAGGACAGACTGTTTCATGAGAAATATACCCAGTGGAAGAGAGGCAGGACACTGTTTATGGACAGAGTGTGAATAGTGGATGGAGAGGGACGTGAAATCTCCCACTGTGTGAATTATGTGTGCCCAGACGGGGTAATAATTCAAGCTCCTTACCCCCAGTACTATTGGCCTCAGTGCAAGGACCTCCTAGCAAATGTGCCCGTGCCTACTTAATGGAAAGCCGAGCAGTGGTAGTCAATACTGCCACACCAGCCTGTGAAGTGTCTTTATTGACCCGCCAGTGTGAACATCCAGGACTCAGGTGCCTCGCATTCATCAGTTCTACAGTGTACTGGCCTTTCCAGAATCCATCGACTGGCCCACCAGATGACTTCAGATCCAGAGAGGACACCAGCCCAGCTGTATCCTGTTTCATCGCCTGGTAATCGGATGACTTCAGACCAGCTGTTTTCCTTTTTGTTCCTGTTCTAAGGTTCCATCTCCAGAGATGAAATCATCCCAGCAGTTCCCAGATGTGCCCTCTTGTGGTTCCCGGAAGATGTCCGCCCAGCTGTATCAGAAGAAATGCTGCCAGGGAGAGTCTTTGTCAGAGGTGCAGGTTGGTTCAGAATTTTTCATGCTACAAGGGGCTGGTAAGTCCAAACTTTTCTATCTTTATGACATTGCAGTACACACCCTACACTAGCAGACTCCAAAATGTGTGAACCGTCCTCAAAGACTCTCCCCTTCGGGACTTTGGCCTGTTAGAACTGTGCTTCCCCGGGCTCCGGCCCAGGAGAGACTCTTTAATGGACTAGCCTTTGGGCACTGTGGTCACTAGTTGGGACTTTTAGGGCACTCCATCCCCCCAAATGTGTATTGTAAATAATGTCGTTGTTTTCTACTGTTTTGTAATGTATATACTGTTTTCTACCCTTTTCTAAAAAATCTTTTTGGGATTCTTCAGTGTTTTGATGGTAGGGGTTTAGGTAGACTGTGTATGCAGATTAGGAGTGTGTGTTGTCTTTCTTTTTCTTGCAGGTGTTCCTGGAGAAGATAGAAGAGAAGACAAGAAGAGGAGGAGGGGCTCATCGGAGTTCCTCATTAGTACTTTAGTGTGTAGTAATTTAAAGTACTGTGGTGTTGTTATTGTTGTTGTTACTGTATTAACCCTTTCCTTCCACAGGTGTGGTTGTGGGGGGGTAGGGAGGAGGCAGTAAAGTGATGTAATACTGTGGTATTAGTTTCTTGGTGTGTGGTTGCAGGTTGGCCAAGGTTGGGGAGGTCCCCAGGTTGTTTTTGTTTTTGGGGTATTAAGTTAGAGGCAGACAGATTTTCCCTAGAGGGCTGGGGGGGATAGACAGGCTGTGGTCCTGAACGGCCGTAGGGACTGCAGTGCTGAGCTATTAGGGCTATCCTCTGGACAGTTCTACCAGAGCCACTAGGCGTCCATAGTAAGTGGGTGGTGTAGAGGCTGATATGTCAGCTAAAGGCCTCTAGGCCCTTAGTGTTGCCTGCCTGTGCTCGCACATGGTAG
>CM057450.1:1513845526-1513888026 GCA_016271365.2 Neoceratodus forsteri
TGAAAGGCTCCCATTGCTGCTGCCTGTTGCTTCCATGTCCTCTTGTGCTCCGTGGCCACTGATTGGCCCTGCAGTCTTGACTGATTCAAACTGTTTTGCTGGGCTCTGCACCCATAGACTTCAGTGGGTTTCGGGAAGAAAATTTTCACCCCAACCTCCACCTTAATTAAATAGGTCTTAGCTCCCACTTCTGCCTAGGAACAGCTCTTTCATTTCCTATTGGATACTCTCTCCCCTGTGCCTCCTTTCTTTACTGCCCTCTCCTCCTCCTGCTCCTCTTCCCCTCTGCTAATCAACTCAGTCCCCTCACTGCCCCTGCCTCCCTTCTGTGCCTGGCACTCCATCGGCTTGAGAGGATGCCTCCACTGAGAGGTTGTCCTGGCGGCACAGACTGGCTGGGGTCCTATTCAAATTATGGGCTCGATGAGCGCTAGACCCTCCTGAAACCACACCTCTCCTGGCTATCGGCCAAAGGCTTGAGGCTCGTGCACGTAAACATATGCAGCCTTCTACCAAACCTTACTGAGCTAACAGCTTGGGTGGTCCACTATAATCCGGACATTATGGGGATCACTGAGACATGGCTTAAGCCACAGTATCTGACTCAGCTTGTGACCTTCCAGGCTACAACCTCATTAGGTTGGACAGGCCCCAGAACCAGAGGGGCCAGAGTACTCCTATACTACAAGACTCACTTAAACGTCTCAGTCATAGGACACTGCAGAATCTGCATCGCAGCTCTGTGAGTTCCTACATGTCCTCCTCCTGCTAGGGAACACCAAAAGGTGCATGTGATATGTGCCTACAACCCTCCCAAGGGTGGTGTGTTAGGCTCTCCTACCTCCTAGACAGTCTCAGCCCAAAGGTTGGCTCGAATGAGTTACTAGTCCTGATGGACTTCAACCTTAACTGGGCAGGTCGTAGTGCCCAGCAATACGAACCACTGTTGGCTGGACTGGCCCTAAGCCAGCTCATCTCTGAACCCACTAGACCCTCTCTCAGAGGCGACAAGGACTCGTCATCGACTGGGTACTAAGCAACAGAACGAGAAAATTATCTCCTGTGGTATTCTACCTGATGCTATATCGGATCATTCTCCCACCTTCTGCGTGTGGGACGCGCCCCTCCCAAAATCCGCACAAGGGTGATTCAAATGAGGGATTACTCCAAACTCAGTGCTGGAGACTTTCTTGAAGACCTGAGGCATACTGACTGGTCTCAGGTCATGGCCACCAATGACCCCTCAATGGCCCTTGACAACTTTCTAAAAGCGTTCACCCTACTTCAAGACAGGCATGCCCCCTCACAAGAAGGAGAGTGAGGGGCACTGCAACTAAATGGCTCGTGGAGGCCTGTATACTCTCATGAGGCAAAGGGATAAATGCTGGGCGAGGTATAAGAGCTCACTCTCTAGCACAGATCTCCAGAATTACAGGCAGCTGAGGAACTTATGCAAGAGAGCCATTCGATCAGCAACAAGTGAATACTGTCAGTCGTCCTGCTCTCACAGCCAAAATCCAAGGACTTTCTGGCAGAGCATTAAGAAAGTGGTGGGTGGGGCCACGAGTGCAGGTCACTGACATGCTCATTGACGGGTTAACTGCAACAACCCCTCACTATTGCCAGTGCCTTCAACGTTCGGGTTCACAGACTTGCCTGCTTTACCCAAACTGCCGCACTACCCTGCTGGCCAGGCCTCCTCACCCAGAGGGACAACCCCTACTGCCCTTTTACCTCAAGGCAGTAACAGACATGGAGGCCCAGAAGCTCCTTGCTAGTCTATCCCCATACATTGGAGCTGGGCATGACTGCCTGGAGCCCAAGCTGCTGAAGCTAGGGGCATCAGTACTAGCCAGCCCATAGCCCATGTCTTCAACATCGCTCACCTCAGGCATAGTCCCGGACATCTGGAAGATGGCCAAGGTGTACCTGTACCCAAGCAAGGGACACACAAGACCTCAAGAACTACCGTCCCATCGTAATCCTATCAGCGATCAGCAAGCTCCTGGAAAGGTAGTCGCCTCTCAGGTCACCCACTACCTACAGACCCACAACCTTCTTTCCTCTGCACAACATGGGTCTAGAAAGGGCATAGCACCTCCACGGCCCTAGCAGTTGTTACCTTGAAGATCAGGTCTGCTGCTGACCGAGGTGAACTGACCGGGGCCATCTTTTGATCTCTCAAAAGCCTTTGATCGGGTTGACACACATTACTGTGCTCCTCTCTCCTGTCACTTGGCTTCTCCTCCCCAGCTCTTGCATGGATCAGTAATTACCTCACAGGCAGGCATCAGTACACCAAATTCAACAAGGTCCTGTCTGAGCCTGCCCAGGTTAACTGCGGAGTCCCATGGAGGGCTCTGTCCTGGGGCCTCTCCTGTTCTCTCTCTTCATAAATGAGCTACCCTTGGCTCCGGTTCTAGGGTCCTCAGTGCTGTCATGAGCGACCTAGTCATCATGGCCAAATCCCAGGACATCGCCACCATTAACACCAAACTAAACTCGGACTTGACCACATCCAAACTTGGTTGCAGGAACATATACTTGTTATTAACCTACAGAAGGCGCAGAGCCATGCTATTTGGCTCAGCAGCCAGTTAAAAGCTGCCTCGGATTCACTACAGATCTCCGGGGCTGATGGGTCACCGCTGACTGCCAGGCTCGGTCAAGTGGGAGGTGACCCTTGACCGCAGCTGGATATGAACCTGCAGATCGGAAATACATGCAAGGCCTCAAACTGCAAGCTGGGTCAGGCTTACAGAGCAAAAGCTGCCTAACTCCAGCTGCCCGTCTTCTGCTCTAGCCAGGGAGTCCTCCTACCACGCTTTGCTACAGACTAATCACTTTTGCCCACATTGCAAAAATTAGTCTAGTAAACTGGGACTCGGTGTACAACAGCATATGCTGTTTTGGCTCTCAGCCCCCGCCTCACTCACCCACTGTGAGCTTGACACCCGGCTTGAGTGGCTCCCACCAGAAACTCACCGCTCTTATGTCGTAGGCAACTTCATTGACTATATTGTCAGAACTGCCACCCCTCAAAACCTTGCTGAGACCCTTGCTCTTGCTGCACCCTCGTACAGCCTGCGATCCAGCAGCTCCCATGCCCTCCTGGTACCTAAGACCGCGCACACAGATGGGTGACCGAGCCTTTTCCTGCGTAGCTTCAGGGTCTGGAACTCTCTTCCAACTAGCACTTTCGCCCTTTCCTCGCACCAGAGCTTTAAAGCCTCCTCTGGGGTTTTCTCAAACGGCTGCCACCTGTTCTGCACTAGACGAACCCTCTCAGCCTGAGATGTCCCAACCAACTGATATGCTACCTAAACATTACGACTCTGGGCAGAGCACATCTGTGCTCATACTCTCCTGTTCTCACAGCATATATAAAATGGACCATTTAGGCCCCACGGCAAAATAGGGTGAACACTATAACTGTGCACTCCATTCTTCCTTCACTGGCCCTCTATCCAACTGTGACTCCTCCTTATTCTAACTGCTAGTCTTACAACTTGCTGCCTGGAGTGATGAATTCACACTGTACTTCTTCCTACTGACTGCAATGTTTAATACTGTATTGTAATACCTGTTTTGGTATTGTTGTCTTACAATGTCCCTGTGTTCTGGTCACTTTATATTAACTCTTCACTACTATTTGCCTGATGAAATCTGATGCTTATAAAGTCCCTGTTGTGCTAATTCTATGTAATGTAATCCTCATTTTGTATTTTGCCTGATGTTCATGTATGTACTTATAATCTCTCCCGGTGCGCACCTCAAAATAGGCACTTGGCTGTCTAGTGTGCTTACCGGTTAACAAAAGCAAATAAATAAATAAAAGTTCAGGTATGTAGGCTAGTGTTCCTGTCAAACTCGTTTTACTGTCAATATGACCAGTTGCTGGAGGGTGGAACAGTGCAGGAATTTCAAGCTGTGAGGACTCCTTCCACCTCAGAAGTTCAAATTACTTCAGCTTTTACACTTAAGAACACATAGTGGACCTTAAGAAAAGACTGCTATCCCCTGGGGCCAGCTTTCTTCTCCAGACAATGCAGGCCATCACGCATCAAGAGTTGGTCAGAGGGCTCTTGTCTGCTATATATAAAGTCATTTGATATTTATATGATGACACCACACAGCAAGTCAAAAGGAGATGGGAGGGAGAAATTGATCAGCCCATAGAGGAGACAGAATGAGACTGGATATTCAGGCTGGCCAGCAAAACCACTCACTCTCTTGCTTGGCAGGAATTTAAGTGGAAAGTAAGGACTAGATTTTTCCTCACCCCAGCTATACAGCATAAATGGAAGAGGGACCTCTTGGCTTGCTGGAGGATGTGGAACTCCTTAGCCTATCATTCACATATATTCTGGCTATGTCCAGTGCTACATTATTTCTGGAACCAGATGGTGAGAACACTCTCTGGCCTGTTCACATGCTCCCCTATCTTAACCCTTCCCAACACTGTTCTGTACTTGCCTCCACATGAAGTCAGGGGCACTGATGGTATCCATCTCTAGAACATCCTCCTAGCAGCGGCCCACAAGGCCATTACATGCAAATGGCTGGCCAGGGATCCTCCTACATACCAACAATGGCCTCTATTGTTCAAGAAATACAAGACACGGAGGAGCTAACATATAAAATTAACTTAAACGCACCTTTTCATCCGTAGATGGACAAGATGGCTCCTGAGATCAGAAGGGGTGGCTGAGCCTCTAACTACAGAAGAACTAGATGCCCCTTAGGTAGAATGTCTGATGTCTCAACCTTATTGTCTGGGGCTGACGGGTTAGATCCTGTATGGTTTCAATCAATCAATGAAAATCTTTATTTAACCAAGGAACACCATTGAGCGAGGCTCATTTCGAGGTGGACCTGGGGTGAAGGGGTACAACAATATATATGATGCACACTATTTCAATAAATTATAATACAAGCAATATCAGTGTACAGCATGTGCAGAACGAGCCCCGCGAAACAATAGTACTGCTAGGTACAGACAGATTTAGGTAATAATAATGTACATGCAGAACATTATAGAAGCATACTCAGTACTGGAGCTGGCTAGGAGAAGGGAGAAAAAGGAGGACAAAGGCAAGAATAGGGAAGGGGCGAGAAAGAGAGAGGAGAGAGAGGAGGGGGAGAGAGGAGAGAGAGAGAAGGCTGGGAGGAGCTGGACCGCAACTAAATGGGGACACTGCAAAGTAAATAGTGGACTCCAGGTGGTTAAGGAATCCTGTGATCAGGAGTAACAGGTGCAGGATTCTGTAAAATAATTAGTATAGTGTTTTGAAGGATGCCAAGCCGATGAGCTTTAGTTTTAGAGTTTTTGCAGTTTATTCCACAATAAAGGCAGCACACGACTAATAGCTGCACATCCAAAGCTAGATCTGGCCCTAAACTTTCAAAAGGGTAGGAGGCACTTCTCAGAACATACCTATTAGAAGTGTAAGATATTAGGCAGTCAGAGATATGGTTGGGCAGTTTATTTAAGAAGACTTTGTATGTCCAGAGGGCAGCATTTCTTTGGCACCTGAAGTCGGGAGGACCACCAAACTGCCTTGTACAACAAACAGTGATGGGTGGAGTAAAGGAGGTCTGTTATAAACCTTAGGGCTCTGTGAAAAGAGTATCCAGTTTTAAAGTGCCCAGCAGGCCCTTGGTTGTACAGGAAGTCGCGTAATCGAGTAGGGAAAGAAAGGTTGTTTGGACTAACCTCTTCCTGGCTTCCCTGGGAGACAATCTTTTATCCTAAAGAAGAATCCAAGCCTCTGATGAAGTTTCTTTATTAATTCTTCAGTATGTACCAGGAAAGAGTCTATTATCAAGCCATACCCCAAAATATTTGAAATTGGTCACATACTCCAGTTGCTCACCAAGTAGGGTAGTTACCAGGGAAGGGTCCCATTTGAAGCAGGGTTTAGTAGGTTAGGAAAAGGTGAGAAACATAACTTTTGTTTTCTTGGCATTCAGGAGCAGCTTCTGGTTTATGAGCTGACACTGCAGTAGGTTGAATTCTTCCTGGAGGACTGAAAGCGTTGCATTGGGAAGGGTCCACTGACATAAAGCACGTGTCATCCACAAAAGGGTGTATTTGAGCCTTACTGATATTAACATCTATCCTATTGATATAGATTGCAAATAGCAGGGGACCCAGGATGGAACCTGAGGACTCCTCTCAGAAGGGGCTTTAAGGAGAGACGTCACCGTCTGCTTTTACCTCTGTGAGCTCCCTATAAGGTAATTCTCAAACCATCTGATGCATAGAGCATCTAGGCCGATATGCCGGAGGGACATGAGGAGCAAGCAGTGATCGACTGTATCAAAGGTCTTGCTTAGGTCCAAGAATACCTCACCAACAAAGTTCTTATTGTCCAGCTCACACTGCCAATCGTTAGTTACTTTGGCTAAGGCCGAGATCATGGTATGCTGTGCTCTGAATCCTGACTGTAAAGAGTTGAGCAAATTCGCTCAATTCAGGAATTTCCTAAGCTGAGAGTTCACGATTTTTCCAGCATCTTGGACAGGATTGGTAAAAGTAGATTGGCCTGTAATTGTTCACATCACTGGGATCACCAGATTTGAACAGAGGGATGACATGGGCTGTTTCCAGATAGCAGGACGGTCACCCCAAGAAAGGAAAGGTTAAACACATGTGTAATGGGTACTGCCAGGGTGTGGTAGTCTAGCTTTAAGAAATAAAGCCCAATAAGATCTGCACCAGCACTTTTTTAACATCTAGCTGGAGCAAGAGATCTTCGACTTCCTTCAGGGTTGTAGGTTGAAGGAAGGTTTGTTTAGAAAGGAGCTTCCTTGATCATTAAGTCCAAGCTCGTCAGCGTGTACTGGCTGAGGAAGTATCTAGGCTAACCTCAGTGGCAAGGTGATTGTTGAAGGAGTCTAAGATTGATTGCTTGTCAGTAATTGTGGTAGAGCCTATCGAGATTTTTGTTGGCAGGCAGGCACCAGGGAATGGCCTTCAATATCCTTAATTAGTTTCAGAATTTGGAGGCAGTTGGATGAAAGATCAAGTTGAGCGTGGTAGAAGTTAGCCTTTGCATCTCTAACCATTTTGGTACACTGATTCCTCGCCCTTCTGAACAGATTCCAATACTTCCCAAGTTTTTGTCTTGCAGTTTTTTCCACAGTAAATCCCTGTTGCACAAGGCATCTTTCAGCTCACCGAAAACCACTGACTTTTATTTTTTTTCCTGACCCGAGTTTTCACTAGTGGTGCATGTTTATTGATAGCGTTTAGAATAATGGCTTGGAAAATATCATAGGCAGAAGTCACAGATTTTGCTAGGTAGAAGTCTGGCCAGTACACAGAGTGGTTTAGCTCTGAGAGGAATGCACTGGGGTCAAATTGCATAGACACCTTTAGTAGAGAATCTGGAACCCGAAGAAGAGGTGCGGTTGGATCTTACACAGGCAATAAAGCAGTGGTCACTAATGTCTGAGAAGAAGACACCAGCGTGTGTGAATAAGTGAGGTTGCTAACAAGGATAATGTCTAGCAGGGTTGGTTTTATTTGGTCGTGTGCTTTCACTGATGAGTTGAGTCAGCCCAAGAGAGTCACAGAAGGATTTTAGTGGTGAAGATTCACTGGATAGTCAGTCTAGGTTGAGATCACCTAATAGGATGGTCTCGATAGACCTTTGACCTAGGATAGGGTTAAGTGACTCAACAGCTGCAACCCAGCAGATGGGGGCCTATAACAACCTGTCACAAGCGATGCACCAGGTGTAATCTCTACCTGCAGGAGAGACATTCAAATTCGCTCCGGACAGAGGTTGAGTCAATGATAGAGACAAGAATTTGTTCTTAATGTAAATAGCCACGCCGCCACCTCTGGTTTATCTGTCTGTTGGAACAAAGAATAAGAAGGAAGGTTTAATTCATTGTTTGTTGCCGGGCGGCCAAGTCTCAGTGACAACCAGTACATCGGGGCAGTGTGACATGTCCATGCCTGAATAGAGGATTTTTTTTCCAGCAGACTACAAGTGTTAATGTGCATGAAGTTTAACCCTTTAAGGCTCAAAAGTCTGCAGGAGATCCGATAGTGTTGGAGGACCAAGGTTGAGTTCAGTTTTCCAGAGCACAGTAGTAGGAGGAGCAGGATTTTCTTAAGTATTTCAAGAAGCAACTTTGTAAGCTTAGTCCGTACTCACTTGAGGGGACTGTGATTAAGGCGGGAGGGTCACTAGGGTTGAACCGAGCTGCTTGAATGTTATGTAACACAGGACCTTGCGGCAAAGGACAGGGTGAGGTGAGCAATGTGGGGAGACACGTTAAAGTCCATTAGGAGGGCAAGTCTAAAACACCAGTCTGCTGTGATAAGTAGAGATTCAATAACACATAGGAGGGTTGAGGTACATATGAGGTGATCAAGTAGCTGCGATATATCACTATCAGGCATATGGATGGAACCCGCGGCTGACAACATGCACGGTGAGGAGTTTGGATAAGAGGAGCTAGAGAGCAGCAAATACAAGGAAGAGAACACCCACACTCTTAACAGTAGTTGGCCTCGTCCATGTTAAAAGAGGTCCATTGACAAATGAAGCGAACAAGGCTTAGTATCTATTAAGGGCAAGGGTATAGGGTTCCACCAAGAATCTAACTATAGATGAAGTTAATGATACGAGGTTATATAGGAGACAGGTGATGAAGGCTAAGTCATGTCAGAAGTTACAATACGAGTTGGAGAAACAATATCTAAGGAGGGGTTAAAGTATGAGGATTGGATAATGAGTAAATGTGGGCTGGGTAGAGGCCAATAAGTAGAAGCTTAGTGGGCGGGGAGCAAAGGAGCATTTAAGGTGGCCTGGGAGGGAGTGGGGGGCAGAAATTTGAGCTAAGAATCAGTCCAGAAGCCCCTGAGGAGCTGGGGCTGAGCGCTTGTACTCCGTACCTGATGCTGGACAGCTGGACTTCTGAGCTGTGGGCGCTTCAGCTTGATCTCAACAGGGCTGCAGTCACAGCCCAAGGTGGCTACGGAGACCTGAAGGTAGAAGGACAAGCACTAGTTAATAAAGCCCAAGAGAAAGGGAGGTTCACTTAGAAACAGGAGGCACAAAAGAGCTGAGCACTTAATTGATTTTGTAAATCTGGGGACGTGTTCAGATTGCAATCAAGGCACCGGCTGTGTCTGAGAGCTTTGGGTCAAACACCAAAGGAAGAAAAGAAAGTCAGGTCAGACAAGCTGGCCTTTTGTTACCCAAAAACTGAATTAAATAAATAACAGACTCACCAGGGGATTAATCAGGCAATGAAACAGTCTTAATGTACAAGTTAATAAACTAGCTAAGCTTGAAGGCAGAGGTCCAAGCGGGGACTGCACTTCCCAGGAGTGAGGACTTGATTAACTGCAGCCGTGAATTACTTTGGTGCACGGAGTACCAGTGCGATTTTGGCCAGCTTACAGCACCATCAAGACCTCGACTGATAGCTGGCAAGCAGCAAGCGAGGAGAGCTGCCACCAAAATAAATTAAGCCATCACAATATTTTAACAACACAATGTATGAAGTGAAGCCACTAGGTTTTGCTTGAAAATCCGGGAGGAAAAAGGCGGGCCAGTCAGGGAGCACTGCTTGACCAAACAGCCAATGGCGCTGGTCCCAGGCTGGCAAAAATTTGAGCTAAAGAATCAGTCCAGAAGCTCCCCGAGGAGCTGGGCGTGGCGCTGTACTCCGTCACTGATGCTGGGCGGCTGGGCTTCGAGCTGGGTGCTTGCAGCTTGATCCTTAACTGCGGCTGCCGGGTCACAGCCCCAGGGGCTACAGAGGCCTGAAGGTAGAAGGACAAGCACTAGTTAATACTTGCAGGAAATCTTTGCAAGGCACTGCAGACCATCATCAGGGCATGCTTATGAAATAAAGTAAGAGATGGCTAATGGTAATACTTAAGCAAATAATTGTATAATTTGTAAAATGGCTGTAGTCTCTATATGTTTTATGTATAATGAAGTGTGCTTTGTCTATGTACCCAAATGTTTTAATAAACTAATTAAAAAAAAAAAAAAAAAACTTGTTTTACTTGTTTCTGTTTTATTTGTTTTGAAGCATTCAACTAAGTAAGCTAAAGCGTCACGACAATGAGTTAACGTTCCAGTAGTTGTAACTCCTGGGTATGACATTATATCAGGCAGTGAATTACAGCATTTAGATGTAATACCTATGAATTGCTTCTTGATGGCCTGGCTGCGGAGTGTGTATTTAAAACTTGGAGGCAATTTTGCACCAGGGTAAATGCAATTTGTTTCTGGTACTGTTCCCCCACCACCCAAACAGACAGATACACACTTGCACACTGTCTCACTCACTGTGTCACACACTCACCCACACTGTCTGTCTCTTTCTCTTTTAGAGTACGTGCTGGTTTCTAATTGCACTGTCGTATCCCATCTTATCATGTTCAGGATGCTTCCAGTGTCTGGTGGCACCCTGATCACCAGTCTCCTGAACCAGGATGTTCCCCGCTCTGCTGCCTCAAACTGTTGTGAGCATGCTCACTGAGTTCTGGATGGTAACTAAGTGGACTTGCCACTGCCAGCTATGATGTTGCAAGGGTGCAGTGCATTCAGAATGGTGCTACAGACTCATGAAGAGTTTGCAGCCCTGTCAAACGTAACAAGATGGAGTCACAAATTTTGCGCCAGCATTGTTTTTGAAAGGGCACATAATGTATAAGCCCAAACCCATTCCTTCACATGTATTTGCCTCCAGTTACTGGCTATACTACCTGTATGCATTAACTGTAATGTACTGTATGCTCTTGAACTTGTAATCTGTATTATTATTGTCTGTTTCCTCCCTTCCTGCAGGATGCATCTGGAAACAGAGCAGTTCTGCTCAGTATTGCTTTCCTGATGAAACTTTTAAAATAAATAAACATGCAATGGCTTAACTCAGAATATGCAATTGATCTTCAAGTGTGAGTGGACAGGACTGTAAGCCACTAGTGTGCTATGAAAGTTCTAACTGTCACAAGTGATAGTTGATTTTTGAGTCAGACCATTGCATATTCATTTACAGCTCTAATTTACAAGTTGTAACTTTTAAATCTCTGTGGTTTGTTTGAAGAAATAATTTTTTTTTTTTTTTAAATTCAACTACTGCCTTCAGTGCTACACTAGGCATCTGTGATTTTATTTTAGTTTAGCATTGATAACTGGGTGACCTCACTAAGTGACTAATCCATTTTTAAAGGAGTTACCAGGGACATATCCCAATAAACGTGTGTAATATAAAAACAATACATTGCAATCAACAATTAATCAAATTGCAATACAGTAGTTATTACCAGGGTTGCATGGAATCCATCCGAATTGGATTCATCAGATTCTGGGATTTTTCTGGAATTTGGAATTTCTGTATTAAAGCCCAAAATCTGAATTCCAAAGGAAAACATTTGAAATAGGATAGAGAATCTGACTCTGATTCCATATAATTTCATCTACTTGTACCCCCCACTTGTAGCCCACTGTCCTTGTCCTACTATAGACGGCGGCTGCTGGACAAGCCCTGCTGGTTCTTCTTGACTAGTCAGTCATCGCCCTCTTCCATCTTTCAGCATTAACCCATCCTCTTTCTGTCTGATCTATAGGCACCTCTGCCTCTCCATGCCTTCTGTGTTGTGGTTATGCTGGTGGTGACTGAGGTAAATCCATAGGACAGAGTACCCACCCTCCCAAACTAGACAACTCACTGCCAGGCACCCACCTATTCGCCCAGGCCCTACTGGTCACCACCTTAGTATTCCAGATTCAGAAGGAAAACAAACACTGAAGGAAAACTGATCAATGCCCTGATTGCCCTGCCATCAGGTCTGACTCCTCCCAATACCTGTATGATGGTACCAACCCTCCCAGAGTAGTCTGCTCACTTAAAACTCTGGGCAAGACCCCCTCACTCTCTCACAGAAAGAGAAATGGATAAAATATATATCCACAAGGTTCTCTGCTGGTAGACCACCCTAGTCCTTATGGGTCTGGTTGTCAGTGTTTTGGATCTCTTAGAGGAGAAGACTGTTGCCATATTAGGAAGTGGAACGAGTCACCTCTGAATCGGAATTACAGGCGTGAACAGAATGGATTTGAGAGACTCAGCATCCAAAGTTATAAAATGCTCAGTAATGTGCAGTGTGAGCTAGACTATATCTCTTCTGTTTTACTTGAAATGAGAGACACTTGTCTTAAAGGAGACCGTCAGCACAAACAGCCCCACACTCAAGTGTGGAACTGGTCCCAATGTGCATTTTGTATGCAAAAACATACTGGTTTACTTCCTGTTTGCTGTAGTAGTAGTAGACCTCTTGTACTACAAATCCCAGAATTCCTGCAGCCAAATTCAGAGCAGTAGGCAGTGGGAGATTTAAAGACTGCAGTGCAGGTGCATGTTTTATTTATACTTGTTTATTGGTGAGAGTCATGCATGTCAAGTAGCAAAGCAAAAATTCATCAATAAGCACATTGACAGTACTGCATAGAATATTGTGGTAAAATTGCTGGTGAGAGTACCATGCAGTCAGTATATAAAAGAACAATATGTTTTAGGTGATGCCAGGATGTACATTTGTCTTAAAAGATACAAATCTTAAAATAGAATAAAAGCATAACAAGTCTGTCAGCAAACAATTTTAGTCAATCACAGATGATATGATAATTTTGAGTAGACAATATAGCTGCAGAGCTACAGCGGTATAGGGCTGTAGTGATATACTGTAAGTAAGTAAGGCTGGCAGTATAGTGTAGAGGTTAGAGGAACGAGGTGTGAATGAGCTTGTTACATCCAGCAGACCAGACCTGAGTTTGATTCTCACAACCTCCACTTGCATACTGTGTGACTCTGAGCAAGGCACTTAACCACCCAGTGCTACCAGGTCACCCCTGAAAACAGACACTTGTGCCTAGTGGGCCTTACCCAGTTACCAAAGACTAAAATAAATAAAATAAAGGTCCCTCATCGCATTTGATAGAGAAAAAGTAACATTCCTGTAATTAAAACTCTGGTGACACAGGACTATTAGTCCTCTGCTGTGGTTTTGCGTACTGTGATAAAGATCCCATCTAGTCCACCGATTTGTATAAGCAGGCAATCTGTGTTGGACTAGGAAGGTTAATCTTTCCAACGTTTGAATCTGGTGTATTATTTCAGTCTATTCAAAATAGTGGGCGCCTGGAGCCATTTCCTTGTGATGGCCTTGGTGGCCACTAGTATGGTTAGATCACTAGTAAATATCCTCCTGATCCTCAGTGGGATCCCCAACAGCAAGTATGCAGGTCCCAGTAGAACTATAATATTCAGAATCTGGGTGATATGCTCACTAATCTCTGCCCAGTAACCCTGGATCTTTGGGTAGGCCCAGAAGACATGGGCCTGGAAAGCCACATCTCCTCCACAGTGCCGCCAACACATTGCTGAAAAGTTGGGATCCCATGTAGCATGTAGCTGGGGTACTAAAAGTACCAATTCTTAACTTCCAGATGAATTCACGCCATGTGTGGAGGAAGAGGTTTGCCAGACTAGTACCCACATTTTCTCCCAGAGTTTAGTATATAATAAAGTAATGGCTTCCTTCCCATGTGCCGAACGCCATATAACTTCAAAAGGTGGTGAAGGATGCTCCATAGCGGTCTGCATACCGCTTGTACTTGTTTGTTAATATAATCTCTAATTTGAAGTATCTAAATCTGTCGGTGTGTTGCCATCCATGTTTTTGAATTCCACTTTTAAAGGTATTACCGTGTCTGTCTGCAAAAGTTGCCATGTGGAGTGTAAACCATTCTGTGCCTGGTTCTTGAACCAGAGATCCAGAGTAGCTGGCAGGTTCCAGGCCACTACCCATTCTTCCAGAAGACATTTTGGTGTCTCCTTCCTTGTACCCATTTCCAGCCTTTAAGTACTGTTTGGAGATTGCCTGGAGGTATGTAGGCCTTGGGGGAGGTTGAATATCAGAGCAGGGAGGGGAGTGGGAGGTCCTCAAGATCTATCATTTTCCAGTGGGATGAGTAGGAGGGTTCCCCATAAAGAGCAATTCACATTTGGTCTGCTACTCAATACCCAGTAAGTAAGGGCAGGGCCCAACCACCCGATTCCTTGAAGGTAGAGTGTCTGGTGACAGATCCTAGGTCTCACCCCATCAGACAAAAGAGAAAAGTTGGCTCTGCCATTTCTGAAACTGTTCTGTGCATAAGGCATGGAACACACTGGAATAGAGGAGCCTAGGCAATACATTCATTTTGACAGACTGGACCCTAGCATGGAAGGACAAGGAAGTAAGGACCAGTACTTTTAATCTGCTGTCAGTGTAGTTACTAAGGGGCATAATTATGAGAGAATAAAGTTAAGGTATGGACCCCAAATATTTAATAGTGATCAGATCTCATTTCATGGGGTACAGGTTTTGGGAAAGACCCACACCTCAGTCTTAGTGAAATGAAAGGAATATCTAGATAATACTGTGGAAGGTTGAGTTTGGTAGATGGCGTCTGGGAGGAATCTTCAGGTTCTGCGAGGTGTAGCAGTACATCATCTGCATACAGAGCTAATTTATACTCCCCCACATAATGTAATGCCTTTAATGTTGGCATTAAGCCTGATTCTCTGAGCTAGTGGCTCTATGTACAAAGTGAATAAAAGCGGCTACAGAAGGGCACCACTGTCTAGTGCCCTGACCTAGCAAAAATTAACTGGAGATGTGGTTGATTGCCTGCACATAACCTGATGTTTCAGTATAAAGCTTGCAAATGAAGTGGACAAACTGGTCAGAAGTTGCACCTGGCAAGGCCCCCTGTAAAATGACCAAGAGACTTTACTGAATGCCTTTTCAGTGTCTAAACTCCTCAAAAAACTGGCTGTTTGGTCCTGGTTAGGTGGTCAGTAATATGGACCATCCTATGAATATTATCCTGTGCCTGATGTCCAGGAACAAAGCCAATTTGGTCTATATTTATGGAGCAGGTTATTCCTCAGCTTAATCTCCTGGTTATAATGGCTGTCAGTATCTCATCATCATCTATATTTAGAATTGTAATTGGCCTGGCATAACTAGTGGGGTCCTTACCGGGCTTCAGGATCACTAATATGATTGCCTGTGACCAGGAGGGCCATTCGTTCTCATCATTCAATTCAGAAGTGTATGCTTGGGATCACAAGTGAGATACCAGGTCTTTAAATTACTTATGACTGGCCTGGTGGCTCTGAGGGGTTGAGGCACTGGGCGCCACACCTCGCATCTCGCCGGCAACCTGGATTCAGGAATGAGCCTGGGTTGGCGTGGGCGGAGGGAGCAAGGAGCAGGACTGAGCTGCCGTGAGGCAGCTCTCTTGTCCTGTGGAGGGATGAGGTTTCCCTCAGCCCTTGGCTGCCACCCGTGGAGGATGGATGGTAGTGTTAGACTAGGGGAGCCGGACGATTGCCAGGGAAAGGGTGGGTGGGTGGGTTTGGAAATGGTACCACAGAATACATGTGCCTCCACACACACACATGCACTGCTGTGTGCTGGGGTCCCGGACCGTAGGGAGAAAAACAGGAAAAACTGGTAAAATATAAAATAAATGATTTGCTTTAAAACTCCCCAGGAACCCATCCTTCCCAGGACATTTACCTGTTCTAAACTTGCTGAGTTCCCTGTCTATTTTCTATTTCAGAGTGGGTAATTGGTGCGATAAAAGGCCTCATTATGCATCTCTAAAACCCGAGGCAGGTGGAGTTGCTGAAAAGATAGTTATTACTCCCTCTTCAGGTGGATCTCCTGCCATGTAGAGGTCCGTGGCTAGGACCGAAAGGCTTCTGAGATATCAGAAACCAGTTGCTGATGCTGTTTCATAACTGGATGTACTGTTTTAGAGATGTTCATTCCGTCCTCTGGATACACAATCTGCCTGCTACAAGTTTTAATGCTGTAGGACCGCCTTCATAATAATATCGTCATAAAAGATTCATTTCTGCTTCGACCTGGTAATCTATGATAGAGCCTAATTCATTTTAAGAGGAGGAGAAGTTGTCCTCGTTGTTTAATTTCACCTCTGAAGGGCTTCAGCCTCCTTTATTTGGGCCAATAAGTCCACTTTTGTGACTCCCTTTTTTTTTTTTTTTTTTTTACGAGAAGAGTTCTATAAACTTTCCTCTCAGGATGGCCTTAACAGCATCCCAGAATAAACCAGGGACACCTCTGGAGAATCGATCTCCCTCACTGCTTGTTCCATACATTTATAGATGGCTTTCTGGATGTCCTTATTTTGAAGTAGAGAAACATTCAATCTCCACAATGCATTCGATGGACCTTACCCAAACTAAGTTTTATGAGCAGTGAAGCATGATCACATTCAATTCAGTTCCATTTTATTTTACCAGGAAGTACACCATTGAGTAGTACTCATTTACAAGGTGGTCCTGGACAGATGGTGCAAACAAGCAAGAGTGTACGATAAAAGACAAACCTACTATGCAGGTTAAAACATCAAAAGACAACATATGTGCCAAGTAAACTTAAGAAATCACAACTTGTGTACAAGTTGCAGAGGTATTGGGAGAGGTTTAGGAACGGGTGTGCAAGAGGAAGACAGGAGATAGGAGAGGAAGGAGGTAGCAGGGGAAAGGGGGGAAAAAAGGCATGGGGGTAGGGGAGAGGAGAGACCTGGGGAGAGTGGATACAGTAAGCGTAATAAGGAGACTACGTGGTTTAGTGTCAAAAATGCTTAGCAGGAGTGCAGGGGATGAGCTTTGGGACACACAACTTTGCTAAGTGTAACATTTGCATTTTTCAATTGATACAGATTTCAGTAGTGTTTTAAAAAGGTTTGGTCCAACCAGCTGTTTTAGCTTTAGATAAACTAGGAGGGTGTTCCTCAGGAAGGGGATAAGTGGCTTATGGATGCAGCTTCTAATAAAGTGAGGTCACTTATTTAGCTTCTCGAGTGGTGCTCTCCCAACTCCTTGTGCACCAAAAGTAATCAATTCTAGAATACATTTGGGGGTTGCTGACTAAAAGTTTAGTCCTTGTCCATCCCATGCAAATGTTGCCAGACATCCAAAAAGCCCATTGGTGATGAGTTTGTATACTTATTTGGCAGCTATGTGGTCCCGCTCTAGGGATTCGTGAGGTACAGTCCAGGTAGGGGTTAAATGTTAAATTAAGATCTCTCCCACAAATCGGAGAACCCTTCCCTATTCAGCTAGCACTAGAAACAAATTATGGTAAATGTAAATTATACAATGGGCACATAAAAATAGACAAAATCCAGCATTTTGTCTGGCTGGCTAGCTGGCACCGTTCAGTGTTGTAAATCCTCCAGTGTACCCACTGGAAAAGGTGCCAGCCAACCTGATGTCATGCCACCAATAAAAATATCCTTACGATCCCAAACAACTCTAAATCGCCGCTGTATTGAACGCTGTTGAACGCAGCCATCATGGTGAATGTAAAAAACATGACTTCCACATTCACTGTATACCACGAAAATGAGCTACAAAAATATTCACCACTGAAAATAACTTCTGACATAAAAACCAGCACTGAAACCCCACAGTAAATCTTCTACTGTTACATAATACTCCAGTAGTCACCCCTGCTACTGCCACAGAGACCAGCCACAAGAAATGGCAAGCACCCCACAAGCTGAGCACATAGGTCGGGTAACACACTGGAAGCAGACTCGGTGATCCAGTACCTCAGAAAATCAGGGCCCTTGCAAGAACTATTTTTTCTTGTGGAAGGACAAAATCATTAAAACTCATTTAAACACAACACATATGTATTTCTTTTGTTTTTCCTTATCAAAAAGGTAGACGTTGTATAATAGCAATCAATAACCTCCAGGGTGTGGGTATACTGGTGGTTACCATTTCTGGTGTGGTTAAGTCACTTGGCTGTGCCTCAGTGAACCGAACCACACCAGCTGTGGTAAATCCAATTAGTATACCCACACCCTGAGGTATATTGTTTAAGTCAACCCCGGGGTGGGGGGTGTAAATTGAAGCCTGGTGAAGAGTGTCCCATTAGAATGCCCTTTGAGCAATGTGTAACACCCTCCTTGTCAACTAAATGGTCTGTTGGCTCAAAAGGACCACGTCTGGGACGAAACCACAGCACCCCTCCATCGCTCAGATTTATAGGGAGGAGGCAACCATGGTTTCATTTTTAAAACGCTCAGCTTATCTTGTTCAGACTGTGACATGTGGGTCTCATATTTTATGTTTTATGCAAGGTAATGCATCTGGGAAACAAAAACCCAGGGGAAGAGTACACAATGGGTGAGTTAACAACAACAAAAATTGAAAGAGACCTAGGAGTAATTATATCAGATGACCTAAAGGTGGGCAAGCAACGTGAGAAGGCAGTAAGGAGGCTGGGGATGCTGGGGTGCATAGGGAGAGGCATCAACAGTAGAAAACAGGAAGTTGTTATCCCTCTACAGACTGTTAGTGAGAACCCATCTGGAGTACTGCGGCAGTTCTATAGACAGAGTGGAGGCTGTTCAGAGCAGGGCACCAAATGGTGCAAGGTCTGCACAGAAGACATACAAGGAGACTAAAGCAGCTTAATATCTATACCCTTGAGAAAAGGAGGGAGAGGGGGACATGATAGAAACTTTCAAGTACCTCAAGGGAATTAACAAGGTACAAGGGGTAGCATCTTTCAGAAGAAGAGATGTGCAAGAACAAGGGCACAATTTGAAGATAGAGGGGACAGCTCAGAGTAACGTTAGAAGTATTTTTCACAGAGAGGGTTGTGGATGCTGAACAGCCTTCCTGAGGAGGTTGTGGAGTCAGGAACAGTGGGAGAATTCAAGAATGCATGGGACAGGCATAAGGCAATTCTAGTGGGGGCAGGAGGAAGTAAGCTGTTGATTAACTAGAACCTGCAGCTTATCCATCAGGTGGGGAAATGGGCAGACTGGGTGGGCCAAGCGGTCCTTATCTGCTGTCAAATTCTATGTTTCTATGTCTCTACAGAAAAATGAAATCAGGTTTGGTTTTCCTAATAAGGTATAAGGTCCTTATTATGTTTAACTGGTTTAGATAAACCATGCACATTACAAGAAAATACAAGAGTATCTGTATTCGCATAATCATTAGGTGAGTAATCCAAGCTTAGAACTCTCACACCCTATACCAAACAGTTGTAAGTTTCAAATAATTAAAAAAAAAAAAAAAGTTCATGCATGGCCAGTCGGGTGACAAGACAATAATATATAGGTAGAAACATGAATTAACAATTGTTGCAACAGGCAGACAAGTCTAATAACTGAAACTTGGTACCTCCAAGGTTGGAGATCTGTAATGACAGACTTCTGTTCCCTTCCTCTTTAGGTGTCATAGCCAGGTTGGGGGGTGGTGGAAGAGGAATTATTGTCCCTCAAAATAGGCGGCTTCTGGAGCCCTGAAGGACAATAATGGGCTCCAACAATTCATAGGGACTCAAGGACCAGCCTGGGCCAGGGGTAGAAAAAACACATGCCCTCCAAAGTAACTCCCTCCCACCTGGTGAGAAACCGTATATCTCAGGATAACAGCAAAATAACAGTGCACCTCTGGGGGAAGTAACATGAGAATATTGGGGCTATTCAAGTGCAAGAACTACACATCCAACGTGACCAAAAGTGGGCCTTTGTATCAAGGATGTAAATTAAGGGACCTGTAGGGAGGGAAATATAGAGCTTGTTAGGACCTGTAAGTGTGCAAGGAGTACTGGCTGAAATTGCCAGCTTACATCGGTAAAACGCACGAGCACTTGACTCGGGTCCCACTGCCATTGATATAGAGCAGTGCTGTTCGCTGCAAGGGGTGCACTGCCACCATAGGAATTCTTGTTCCCTTCTGGTGATCTGGCCCTAGTAGTAAATGAGCTATACCCCCAGCTCAGTTGTATGAGGTCCATATGTGTAGAGCCTGAAACCCAGAGCAAAACTAGTATACAGAGAGAAGCAATGCAGCTGCCCAAAACAATATACTTTTAGAGTATAGCTAGGGCTTATTGTGACTGGAAATCAGTTGCTTTTAAAATCTTGTTGTAGGACAGTTCAAAGGTCAAAAAGTTGTTGTGCTATGGTTCTGACATCACAATGATAGGACAACTGTTAAACCTTGTCCTGTCACCTGATTGGCTCACTCCACTGGCTCTAACACAGAAAATAGCGGCAACATGGCGGCACGATTTAAGTGAACACTGAGCGATGGACTGTCCTACTTTTGTCATGAAGATCCTCCCAAGGCTTAGTGTCACAAAAGTTTATTTATTTTAATTTATATTTAGAAAGAAACCAAGAGTGAAACAGAGCTAGCAGGAGCGGGAGAAGCCAGAGCAAGTGTGAGCGGGGAAAGCAGGAGCAGCACCAGATTATGTAGATGGTACTAGCAACATTAAAAAAAACAAAAAAAACAAGCGGAAACCATATATTATATAAAATAGTGGAGGTTTCATGTCAATTCAGCGATGAAATTTCAGCTGGTAAATATGAGTGCCGCCACTTTGCCGCATGTAAAATTAGCACTTCTATATAACATCGCAAGACACCACATCGCAAAAATCATTACCACTCAGTGATTCACACTGTTCAGCTCAATACCCCAGCACCCCATATAGCGCCCTGTGTTTCTGGTAACTGTCTGTTAAAAGTGAATACTTTTTATTTAAACTTTATGATTAGAAAGCATGCAAGGTATTTGGTGTCCACACAGGCAAAGTTTGTTTCTGTTAAAAGCATTACTCTTTATTTACTTGACAACACAAAATGTCTCCTCTCAACCAAACTTTGATTTTTGGTAACACGCAAACCCGACAGTCAGTGTCCATCCCAAACAAAACAGCACTCACACTTGAAGTTGGAAATTGAGTGGTATCTCTGAGGTACTCTATTTCTGAGCAGCTGCCATACCCACTAACCACAGTGAAATCCCTTTGCGGTATCTCAGTACTTTTCAGCACTTATGACAGCCCCAGCATCGGGCACATGATTATGCTCACCTAAAACCTTTGTTATACTGTCCTCGCTGGCCATGCTGACTAGACACAAATTCCAAATGCACTGTGAATGCAGCATATGGACTACCATCAAGTGCTGCTAGAGGATGCATGTATTTAAACACTGGTTGACACTAATTACAACTGATTGATATTGTAATAAATAAACCTTTGCACAGATTGGACACATTGAGTAATTTATTCATAATCTGAGGCACTATTTGCTTATTTTATGTATACTTTCAAGTACTTAGCAGAACTGTGATGCAAAATCCACAACTAAGGCTGTGTTTGATCTTGGGAGTTGATGACATCAGCTTAGCTCTTGAGGTCTCTATGATGTCATCAAGTCCTATGATGGAAACACATCTTGTTATGGATGGTCACCCATCCACTATTCTATGTGTTTTGAGTGCATCTCTGAAACCCTAGCCTGAACTTAAAATAAAACTGTAGGTAACTAAGGGACCTATAGGGCTGCAGCATTCAGTGTCCTTAACAGTAAACTCTAAAGAGCACTGCAAGAGGCATTTGGTAAATAGGCAAACGACCTAGTGAAAAGCGTTTCAAGTCAGCGGTACTCACCGAAGGGCAAATCCAACAAAACTGTACTGTAGTTCGAACGGCCTATTCAGCCTTCCTCCTTGCCCTGGTGTCCATCTGGGCATGCTGAGGCCACTGTGTTCACTGCGCAAACTGACCTACATTCTGCGGCAGGACCTCATGCTTCTGCAGTCAGGCCATGAGCAATTCTGTGGTGGGCTTTACATTCTCTGGCAGCTCAAATGAACCTCAAAATAAAATCAAGTTACCCAGAAATAATGCTCAGGAAAAGGCAGCTTGGGGCAGTTTGCCAGGTGTAAAGGCAAGGCAATGCATAGCACTCTGGCATCATGATTTGGATTGGATGTAGGCCATGGGGTATTGAAGGGTTATTTATTTTTACTGCAGTCTGGTTTCTTGTTCCATGGCTCCTTCCACCTGGCCAGTGCTGGTTTACCACAGCAGTTTTCCTGAGTGTCTCCCTGCCTGCCAGGTTGCTTGAAGCCAGTACTGCCTGGTTGCAAACCAGTGCTGCTCCAGTGGCTCCTCGCACCAACTTACTTGAAGCCTGGTGGTGATGGTTTGTGCTGTAACGCTGCTCTAGTGAGAACTCCACTCACGCAGTTTAACATCAGTGGTGTCGTTTGTGTCAATGCCACTTGGCTTCCATATCTTCTTCTCCCACTCTGCAAGGATTTACTGTGATCCTAGAGTATCTGGACCATTTTACATTAGACAAAGGTCCAGAAAGCCTCCCATTTTTGTCTGCAATAATTACTAATACTTTTTCATTCTACAGTTGGCAAATAGTACCACCATCGTTCTCATGAAATAGACTTCCTGAAGTTTCCTTAGTGTTTGTAGAAGATCATAATGGTCATAAACTTCAGGGCTGAGTGACAGTGGATTGGAAAGTGGCGGCCCCACTGACTTCTGCAACCCAGGAGGATGGATGTATAATGGAGCTGCCAACAACTCACACTAATGCCATTTTAAGCTTGCTTACAGTCATTTTAGCCATGTAATTGGGGGTTTCAGTCGTGATGCCATTTTTACTGCACAAAAAAATTGCTGTTTCTATGGCAGAGGCTTATTTCTGTGGCAGGGACCTGTTTTTGGCGATAGTTGCCAAACTGCAGAAAATACATGGCCCTGGGTATGCTCAGGCCCTGTAGTAGTCGCTGAAGTTTTAGGGCTCCAGGTGCTGCAAGTTGACCTGAGAACCTCGCCTTCTGAGAGCAAATGGTTTGCCAGTCCATCGGCTAGGCTTTACATTTCTGTAACTGTCCGACTGACATGTCAGGTAGTTGAATTCTTTCTCACTCAGAGCCTGACAATCTGCTTCTAGAGATTGATACCTCGACCCTTCCTCCCAGAACCCAGAACACACACAGTTTCACAGGGTGGAGAGTATGAGCGAATCTGTTCGTCACGCGGGTCTTGATGATGTCCCCACAAGCAAGATGCTGGTGTTGGATTTCTGGGTGCAATCATGGTCAAAGATACAGGCCCTCAGGTATTTTATCTCCTTTTTCATCAGACATGCCAGAGAACATCTTCTTTAATTTTATAAGTGTTAATCTTCATGATAACAGAGTGGAGGTGTGGTTGTCGGATCAGTGGATTTGGCTGTAGGGCCCTATGGCTCTCTCTATATTAAGTGAATAGTCAGGAGTAACTGCAGAATGTCCTTAAGGAGGTCAGTAAGGTAATCAGTCATCCAACCAGTTTCTGAACTTTCAGGGGCCATATACCACAGGTTTTCGCATTGGAAGGGCCCTTTAAATCTAAGCACTTCTCCTTCAGGGCTGTAGTCTGGTGCACAAGGTCTCCACCGCCTGGCGAGCTAGTAGTCCTGTTCTCAACAACGAAATCCGTTCCTCAGCTGCCTTGACCCTTTGTTCCACTTTTGCCATTTTCTGATTTCATTTTTAAACTCTTGCTTATTTTCTGCTCTGGATTCTTGGATTTTCTTCAGAAGGATTTCAAGACTGCTTCTGGTTTTCCACTTCATTGTCGGTGTTGTAACCCTGCTCCTGTGTACTCATGAGGATGGACTGTGACTGCCATCCAATCTTCAGGAGTGTAATCCGCCATCATCCCTTTCCTTAGACTTGTACCTTTGCTTGAATGTGGTGCACTGTTCATCCTGATTACCGTCACCAGCCTTTTTTTTTTTTTTTTTTTTTTTAATTACAGGTATAAAACATAATAGAATTGGAGGTTTAATCACTGGGTGGGTGGAGCCTAGCTTTTAGCCACGAAGCTGGTCTGTGATGTAACCGCAGTCTACATGTGCACGTTATACAGTTTTGAAAATCTCGTCTGATGTTCTCCGGTCGACATTCCAGGGGCCAAGTAAAGTCCTCTGTAGTTGCACTTTGGCCAAAGGAGGACAGCAGGACCAGCAAACCAATGATTAGAATTTATGTAAACACTAACATACTCCTGCAGGCTATTGAATCTCCCAGCTGCCTACTGCTCTAATGTCACCTGCAGGTATTCTGGGATTTGTAGAAACAGAAGATATCAGCCTAGAACTAAGCAAAATTAGTCTGGTAAGTCTACTGTATTACATTAAACAGTAAATAAACCAAAATGTCTTTGCACACAAAGTGCACATTGGGACCAGTCCCACACTTTTGTGTGAGGTGCTTGGTGCCAACTGTTTCCTTTAACCTGGTTTCGTAAGGCAGAATCTCATTTAAGTTTTGCAACAATAAGCGCACTGGACCTTGGAAACTCGTGGTTTTGAATGCCACTGTTTTGACTGGACACCCAGTGGAGGAGCCAGGCACTGATTGGCAGTTCTGCTCCTTGGCTGATTTTCCAACGCTGGCGCTTTCTGATCTCGGGAAATCTCTTTCTGTGCTGTGCTCTGGACTGAATTTTTTCGCCCGCCCCTCCCCACCTCCTCACAGTATTAAATAGACCCTTACTCCACCTTTCCTCAGCATAGCAGCTGATTGGTCACCCCACTGCTGCACATTTTATGCTGTTGGCCTCCTGTTCTCAATACCTGGCTTGACCCTTTCTTACCACCCCTTTTTAAAGCAGTCTCACCCCAGGATCACATTTGCTCTCAACTTTTCTCCAGCCACTTCATTTAACTCCTCTCAATTACTTCTCTAACTTGCCCTATTGTTAGGGACCTCACCCTAATTCGACTATATACCCTTTCAACTATAAATCAGCTAGCAGTTAAAGCAAGCCAGCAACACCAAACAAACTACCATGGGGTGCAACCAGCTGCTACTACTCCTCACTACCTCTTTTGGCATTGCTGGTACCATATAAATTCGGACCCCTACATCCCCTCTGAATCCTCACTGGGTGCAAGCTGGAAGAAAAGCATACCGTGGACACTACCACTTCCAGTAACGATGGGCTCTTTATCCTCCCACCTCCCATACACAGTTGTTGCCAAGCCAACCTCCCAAACCGTAGTCTTAACGGTTAGCTTCCTCCTAATTTAACACAGGCGTTTAGACACCTCCCCCACCTAGGCGCAGGTGACTGAGAGACACCAGGAAGATGAACATCACCCTATCTGCCAGAAAGGTTATCTTTCTGCTACTGCTACTCTCTGGCAATGTTCACCTAAACCCTGGACCAACAACCCTGAGGACAGGGTGGTCCATACAGTGAACGGCCTAAAGATAGCATCGCTAAACAACTGCAGCCTAACCGCCAAATTCGACCAGCTCCAGGCTTGGATGATGATCCATGCCCTGACATACTCTGCCTAACTGAAACCTGGCTGTCAGGTAGGATCAAAGATGGTGAGGTGACCATCGAAGGATTCAAGCATTTCGACTTGATAGAATAGGCAGAAAAGGCAGCGGCTGCTCCTATATGCCAGAAACTCACTGAGTTGCTCCATCCTCCCCATCTCCAAAGTTGTGGAGGATTATGAGCTACTAGTGATAAAAATTCAAGTCGGCCTAAAGGCAAGACCCTTACCATCGCCACAACCTACCTGCCCCCAAAAAAGCCAAGGAAGGTCTTCCTCTTGTTATGGAAGAAATTAGTGGACTCGGGGCTCAGAACTCATCTTGACCAGTGACTTTAATGTTAACTGGTTATGTAAGGAGGCAACACCTCCCAGAGACCTAATCACCTCCCACAATCTCATGCAACTCGTAATTCACCCCACCAGGCAGAACTACAAGGCTGGTACCAGCACCCTCATTGACTGGCTCTTAGCTAGCTCATCAGACTCGATTCTCGAACTCAGGGTTCTCCTGGACATGCTGAGTGACCACTCCCCAGTCTCCTTTATGGACCACTAAACTTGCAAAGCCCACCCGCCTCGCCGAGAACAGGGTTCTGTGGAAAAAGCAAACTTGGATCCCTCAAATTAGCCCGTCTGCCTACAACTGGTCCCCATCAACAAGGCACCTCGCTGAACCAGGCCCTTAGTTTTCACTGAGGGCTTCAATTCCATCTGTGATATCTATGCACCACGCACAAAATGGAAAATTCGGGGGAGGTTAATGGCTGGATTGATGGCAAGCTCCTCTCCTTCCTAAAGGAGAGGGACTGCCTCTGGGAAAAACCTTAAACTCAGGCAGCAAGCATGACCTACAGTGCTACAAAGCGGCTAGAAATCGTTGCACCAAACTTATCAGGTTCATAAAGCCAATTTCCATAAGACCCTGCTTAACAACGCATGGGGATATGGAAAGAGGTTTTGGACAACATCAAGAACATCCTTGGTAAAGATCAAAAGCAGCACCCTAAGATGCTCAACATTAATGACTCATCCTCCTCAGATCTGCTAGCCATTGCTGATGCATTTAACCAGGCCTTTACAGACCTGTCCTCAGTGCTGCCTCCAGACTACCTTCTGTCTGTGGAGGACTAAGGTTGCACCAAACTGCTCATAACTAGCCACCCAGCCTTCTACTTTAAGAAGGTGACGGTGAAGGAGGCCCTAACGATGGTCGAGAAAGTCCTAGGCAAAACCAGATTGGGAGGGGCCGGCTAGACATGAAGTTGCTATCTCTCACCCTTGATGTTCTTATCATGCCCATAACAATGCTATTTAATAAATCCTTGGCTCTAGCTCAATTTCGGAGGTATGGAAGCAAGCCCTGGTAACTCCAGTGTATAAGAACGGTGACAAGGCGCTGGTGTCAAACTACAGGCCAGTGTCTGTCCCTCCCCACTGTCTAAAGCTTTGGAAGAAATTGTGGCAAGTCGACTCACAGAATATCTCAATAAGTACAATCTGCTGTGCCCAAACCAACATGGCTTCAGGCAAAAACACAGTACCACCATGGCACTGCTGGAATACACTGACTATGTGCACAAGGCGCTAGAAGAAGGCAGATTGGTGGGGTCCATCTTCATTGACCTCACCAAAGCCTTCAACACAGTCAACCACCTTCTACTAGTACTCCAGCTCCAAAGAGTGGGTGTAGCATGCACCTAATGCCTTGAATTGGTTCAGTGACTACCTAACACACAGGAGCCAGCAGTCAAAATCGGGCAGACATTATCCAGCTCCAGAGATATACTCCAAGGTGTCTCTCAAGGATCAATTCTAGGCCCCTGCTTTTCAGCCTCTTTGTAAGTGACCCACCCACAGCCTGTGACACCAAACTTATTCTATATGCGGACGATGTTGTGCCGCTGAGCAGCAGCACCTCTCAGGTTGCCCTACAAACAGAACTACAGAACTCTTTCAAAAACTTGAGGACTGGTTCAGTAGGCAAAAGTTGCTACTAAATTACAAAAAAACCAAGGCCAAGCTACAGTTCAGCCCTACAACAAAGGCAGCAGACATGCCCCTCAGTAATCACCAAAAAGGCTGGTGAGCAGACTGAGCAGGTGCACTTGTTAAGTACCTTGGAGTCACCATTGATGACTCTCTCACTTGTATGCACCACATAGACTCCTTGTCAGAGTGGTAAACAAAAAGATCGGGGTCCTCTATAGGCATAAGAAACTCTCACCCCAGAAGCACCCGATCCAGTTTCCAGCTCCATACTCCACGATAGACCACGGCTGGTGGTCTATGGAGCTGCTATTGATACAGTGCTCAAAGGGTCCAAATTGCACTCAATAAGGCATGCCATCTCACCCTGTGTGCAGATCACTACACTCATACTTGCACCCTGTATGAGCATACACACTGGCTTAACCTAAAGACAGGATCAATACCAAACTTGCCTCCTGGGAAAGAAGGCACCCGGGAAAAAACCACCCTGTATAGGAAACCTGCTCGAGGCTTCTCTCTCACACACACATCACCAGACGGAGGAAGAATGGAGCACTGTCCATACCATTCCGCCAAACCTCACTAGGGCAGTGCGCTTTCTCCTGTCGTGCCCCCTCTGGATAAATGAACTCCGATGAAATTACAAACAAACAGCCTGTCTCAATTCAAAGCAGGCCTCAAACAGCACCTAATGTCTAGCTCAAGATGCACCTGCTTCTCAGGCCCCTCTTGATAGACAGGCCTACCCCCAAAGGTAGCACCCAGCAGGGCTACCTAGAGAACCCTGCCCCATTCTAGCCAGCCAAGGGCTTAAGTGGCGATCAGTCCTCCTTTAAATGCACTTGGTACTGCCCCTCCTAACCCCCCACACACACACACACACACCAATCATATCGACAAAGCCCTCTGAGCTGCCCCTGCTTTCACTATCCTCACTCGCTTTCTCTGCGGTAGGTTCAAACCCAGTCCTCCTGCTTCACTGTCACCCAGCCTCTCACCATCTGGGATAGCGTTAAACCTATGCAGTTACTCTGTCTTAGTCTATCAACGGATTTGGAGGTTTCAGGGTGCGCCACCTAGGGCAACCAATTAGAAATAGCTTAGTCTTCATTACAGCTGCTCTGTTTTTTCACTCCTATTTGTCTAATTCTCATGTAATCGCTTTAATGCCTAATGATCAGGCCTCTGTAACCACTGAATATGTGTATTGTCTTATTGTCCACCCTGACGTGGAACCTTTGTAAAACAGCTCACATTCAAAGGTCTTTCCAAATAAATAAAAAATAAAAGAAAAGAACACTGGCCAGATGTTCTCATAAGAGATATTCTAAGAGATTATTTTAGTTCACAAAGTTCTACCAGACTCCTAGGGATTAAAACCCAGTCAATGTAAATTTCTTTTCTGGAGCAAGCCAGTTAAGGCCCTGTTCACACTACAGCACGGTAAGCAAAAATGGTTTAAAAAAAAACGCTGTAATTAATGTGATGTAGTGTCCGTGTTGTAGCGTCTGCGACTAGTTTCCCATTGTGCTGTAAACCATTCTAAAGATGGTTTACAGCATCCACTACTCCTCAACTCGATTTTAACTAAGAGCTGGTTCCGTGTATTCAGATGAATGAGAAATGTGTCCATGCGTCCGCACTGAAAGTAAGTTTGATTTAGCAGTTATAACGTTTTAAAACTGTGTTTAAGCCTAGATCTTATCAGGGTTTAAGCATGGTTGCTAAAATGTTACAAGCCATGATAGGTTTGAACACTAATTGTCTTACGGTAATTTAAAATGGTTTAAGAAGCTTAAACCGCTTTCAAATACCATAGTGTGAACGGGCCTTAGTTCTGCATACAAGCTATAGTGATGCTCAGATTTTGTAGCTGATAAAACAAATTTCCCAGATCAGGTGTTATAAAATGACAGTCATATGTTGGACTGGAGTCACTTTAACCATAATAAAAGTAATATATTTGAGTACAGTCAATAGGTTACTCTTGGTGACAGATTTTTTAAGACTCTGCTAGAGCCTGTAAGTACAAACTCTGGACCAGAAGTATGATCAAGTGCTGTCTCCGCTGTGGCTGTTGTTCTGTCTCAGCTGAGGGCTGACACTATATGATAATCTCTCCTGGTGCCAGTTTATATGCATAAGCCAGTAGCCTCCCTGTCTAGTGGTAAGGTGGTATCTGCTGTTGGAGGGTCCCCTGCGACACTGAAAATTCAAATATTTACATACTGATACAACTTATTTTCTCTGCCAGGTGTACTCTGTTTTGAATTGCCTTCTGTCAGAACAGAAATAAATGACACTGTCAAGTGAAAGCTGTTGTGATGTTTACTAACATATTTATAGTTTACACACACACACAGACAGTCCCTGCACCATGTTGCTGGTCAGTACTGTAAGAAGGGTTCAATCTAACCCCAGGCATGAAGTCGAACCTTAGGGTCCCTTGGTTAAGGTTGTAACCTCTATACATTCTCGGAGCACCATTCTCTTATTCCTTACAGTTTACCAGTGGGTGAGGTTATACTTGGTACAAAGCTTTTCCTGCTCTGTCTCTGAATTTACTAGCTCTCCCACCTTGTTGTGAGCTTTGGGTTCACACATTTTTTACTTACTATATGACACCATAGCATCAGTTCAGCTGGTGTGCAGGAGGCAACACCACTGTAGTGACTTTAACTCAGGCAGTCCTGGTTGATGGCCACCTGGCTCTGGACACCTCAAATCAACCAGTTCCTTACTCTCACCGTATGGTGTGCTACGTAGCACGACTACCTTAGCCTGCCTTCGACAGTGGCTGGCAACCACCCCAGACCATCTTCAGAGGCAAGTATCTCTAATGGCTGTCCCAGCTTGGAGTTCCCTATACATCATCAGCTTAATATCTCACCAGCCCTCTCCCTATAGAAACATAGACACAGACTTTGATGGCAGATAAGGACCGCTTGACCCACCCAGTCTGCCCATTTCCTACCTATTGGATAAGCTGCAGATCCTAGTTAACCAACAGCCTACTTCTTCCTACCCCCACTAGAATTGCTCTGTGTCTGTCCCATGCATTCTTGAATGCCCCCACTATTTTGACCCACAACCTCCTCAGGAAGTCCGTTCCATGCATACACCACCCTCTCTGTGATAAAAATACTTCCTCACATTGCCCTCTAGCCGTTCCCCTTTATCTTCAAATTGTGCGTTGTTCTTGCACATCTTTTCTGAAAGATGCCACCCTCTTGGACTTTGTTGAGTCCTTTGACTTACTTAAATCTTTCTATCATGTCCCCTCTCCTCAAGGGTGTATATATATTAAGCTCCTTTAGTCTCTTCATATGGCTTCTGGTGCAGACCCTGCACCATTTTAGTTGCCCTCCTCTGGACTGCCTCCATCCTGTGTATGTCCTTGTGGAGATGGGTCTCCAGAGCTGCACACAGTATTCCAGATGGGGTCTCACCAGCTGTCTGTACAGAGGGATAACAACTTCCTGTTTTCCACTGGTGATGCCTCTCCCTATGCATCCCAGTATCCCCCAGCCCTCCTTGCTGCCTTCTCACATTGTTTGCCTACCTTTAAGTCATCTGTTATGACTACCCCCCAGGTCCCTTCCATTTTTGTTGTTAGTATCTTCTCCCACATTGTGTACTCTTCCCTGGGTTTTGTTTCCCAGGTGCATTACTTGCAGTCCTTTGCACTGAATCTAAGCTGCCATACTTTTCACCATTCCTCCAACCTTGCCAAGTCCCTTCTCGTCCTTTCCACCCTCCTTGTGTATCAACCCTGTTGCAAACCTTGTGTCGTTCAAGCAAAAGACGACTTTCCTTCCAGTACTCTCTGCAATGACACCTGTAAAGGCATTAAAGAGGACTGGTCCCAGTACTGAACCCTGCAGTACCTCACTAGTGACCCCACTTTCTTCAGAGTGGACCCATTTACTATTACCTCTGCATCCTGCTGTCCAGCCAGTGTTTTACCAGGCTAACAACCCTGGGACCCACTCCCAGGCTGGCTAACTTGTTTATTAATCTTTGTGGGGGACTGTGTCAAATGCCTTGCTAAAGTCTAGGTAGACAATGTCCACAGCCCCTCCTGGTCTACTATTTTGGTCATCCAGTGCGGTTTTGAGAAAGGACACTGCTTAACTAACAAGGTTCTTGTTAGTTGAGCGGTGTCCTTTTTTCTCAAAACCGGTACTTAAAAGTATTTAAAAGCACACGCCAAAACTAGCCTCATTATAGCTTATGGAGTGCACCCTGCACTATTCCAGGACTGACATCACAAACGTCCCAGTGTGGGGAGTGCCTCCAACTTAGGAACTACGGGCATTTTGGCCATGGGTCCCGGGATCAGTTTTTACAAGTGTTGGTATAAGAAAATTACTGCACAAAAATTGCAGCACACATAAGGATCATTGTAATGGAGGGTAAGCTCCCGAACTGGGTAAAGGGGAGGGAGAGGTTATTAAACACCTGCTCTTTAAGATGATGATATATTTTGAGGACTGATATAAAGATATCACTTGTTATCTTCAAATTTGTATCTCCTCTGGTATTTTATAAAATAAAAATGTGTTTAAGCATCAGTTTAACCCTTACAAACCATCTACATTTTTTTTATTTACACTTACATTCTACTTCTTCACCTGGGTTGGTTGGGTCCTCATTCCATCAACTCTGTCCCATTAACACAGAAGCGTAGACTTTGACGGCAGATAAGGACTGCTTGGCCCACCCAGTCTGCCTGCTTCCTACCTATTGGATAAGCTGCAGATCCTAGTTAACCAACAGCCTACTTGTCCTACCCACCACCAGAATTGCCTTATGTCTGTCCCATGCATTCTTGAATTCCCCACTGTCTTTGACCCCGACCTCCTAAGAGAGCCCGTTCCATCACGTCCACCCTCTCTGTGAAAAAATACTGTATAACAGAAAATATTGGCGCCCGTTAATATTGGCGATCTGCCTGGCATAAACATATTGGCGCCCAAAATATTCACGATCAGACTGTGAAATTAATTAGTGCATCTAACAGCATGCTCATTAAAATTATAATTGATCTCCACCTTTAGTGATATTTGAAACTTGTGTCCAGATAAGACTCTCAGCACTGGGGATCAAGATGATGGCTTCTATGTTCTTCGTGCTGGAAGCTGATCAAGCCGACATACCGATAAGTGATAAGTGTCTCCCTTTGTTCCCCTTGTATAGAGTTCATGTCAGCCTGAGATAGCAAGAATGGGACTGGGCAGTGACCCGATGAAGGCTGATCTGGTTCCCAGAATTATGGTGTAGAGTCCGAAGAGATGCAGGGATTAGAGGAACAGAAAGGATGGGGGGAATATGAGAACTGAAGAAATTGACTGTGACAGTGATTTTTTTTTTTTTTTTTTTAATTTTTATTATTTGCCAGTCTTTGTAAGTCCTAGCTGAGAATACTATCAGTATGGTCGCATACAGTATGGAGGGTGTGGGGGATACCAGTAAGAAACAAAGAGGCAAGTTTACTGTATGTTTGTAATGTTATTGCCACAAGCCTGGATGTGACAGTATTCACTGGCAGATTAGATATGTCCTGTGAACAGATTTGTAAACGATGCTATTAAGCTCAGTAATATTCGCGATCCGTAAATATTGGCGCACTTACTATTAATAGCTAATATAGCTAATATTTATGGATAGCTTAATATTTCTTGTTATACAGTACTTGGCTCACATTACCCCTGAGCTGTCTCCCACTATCTTCAAATTGTGCCCCTTGTTCTTGCACATTTCTTTTCTGAAAGATGCTACCCTCTTGGACTTTGTTGATTCCTTGAGGTACTTGAGCGTTTTTTATCATATCGCCCCCTCTTTCCTCGAGGGGTATACATATTAAGCTCCTTTAGTCTCTCTTTGTACGGCTTCTGTTGTAGAACCTGCACCATTTTAGTTGACCTCCTCTAGACTGCGTCTCCAGAACTGCACACAGTACTCCAGATGGGGTCTCACCAACTGTCTCTTTCTCCGGTCTTGAAAACTGCTGGGGTGGGGAGGAGACTCTGATGAACACCAAGACCATGTCTCTGCTACTTGCTCAACCCAGCTTGAATGAGGGCTGCATTGGGCCCAGTAGTGGGGGCACCTGTGCTCAGTAAATTTGGCCACTTTATCAGGTGTAGAAGGTTCCTGGCCATGAAGGTGGAGATGAAGGCTACAAGGGCTGAAATATCATTTGAAAGCTGGAGCCACTGAGGCCACATATAAGGCACTCCTGCCACATGCATCTATAAGGCAGTCCCAGACCTGAGAAGGTGACTGGACAGAAACTGGGGTTGGAAGGAGGAAGGAGGAGGGAAGTGCAAGTCTGAGGAACCAGGGCTGTGTACCAGCAATAGGTTCACCTTGTTGCAGCAGGAAGGCCCCAGTCTCCAACCAGGGAGATGGGGCTAGCACACAGCAGGCAAGCTCTGCCAGAGAACAGATCAATCCCCAAAGGGGTGTCAGTGGTAAAAGAGTTGGTATGCTGGTATCCTGGGGTGATAGTGGGCAGACTTATTGCCAGACGACGTACCTCAAGGGAGAAGGGGTGAAAGGCCAGATCTGATTGTGCATTTGGGTAGGAATGATCTGTGTAAGTGGAGCGTGGAACGGTAAAGATGGACTTCTGTGCTGTGGGAAACGTGAGCGAAGGAGAGGGCAGCAGCAGCAGTACTCTTCACTGAGGTGGTACCAATACCTACATATGAAGAAGCCAGCAGAGAGAGGCCATTTGGTCTATCAAGTCCGTTTTGTATTGCAGGGTCCACAGCTTGAGCTAATGTCCCTACCCTCCTCCCCTCCTCTCATCCTCCCACCCTACCCCTGATCCTTACCTTCCCCATGCCTATCCCACCTCTCTTAAAGCTGCCCACTGTCTTCAATGAGGTGACCTCTTCGCAGCACATTCCAAGTTTCCACCACCCTCTCTGTGAAGAACTGCTTCCTGACCTACCATCTAAACCTCCCTCCTCCAGCTTAAGACTGTGCACTCATGTTACCCTTGCCACTCATCTTAAAGAGACTCCTTATCAACCTTATTTATTGCTTTCAAGTACTTTAACATCCCAGTCATGTCCCCCTCCCCTTCTCTCTCTCTCTCTCTCTCTCTCTCCCCTCTCCCTCCTGTCTTCCAGGGAGTACATGTTGTTCAGTGCCCCAACCTCTCCTCATATGCCTTACTCTGCTGACCGGCTGTCATCTCTGTAGCCCTCCTCCAGACCTTCTCCAGCAGGTTAATGTCCTTTTGAGGTGTGGGCACCAGTACTGAACACCATACTCTAGATGCGGCCTTACTAGTGATTTGTACAAAGGCAGTATAATCTCCTCTCTCCTACTACTGATCCCCTAGATATGCATCCCAGCATCTTGTCTGAGTTTTGCTGCTGCTTTCTTGCACTGTGTGGAGTGCTTCCAGGTCACTAGTGATCACCACCCCCAGATACTCTGACTCCACCTAGGTAGTACTCTGTCCTTAGGTTCCTGGCTCCAGTATGCATAACTTTGCATTTCTTGGCATTGAAGCCAAGGTTGCCAGATCCTGGACCACCTCCTAGCTTTTCCAGATCTTCCTATTGGTCCTTTAACCCTTCAGCTGTGTCCACTCTCCCACAGAGTTTGGGGTCATCTACTAATAGGCACATTTTACCCTTGATAACTTCTCAGTGTCATTGATGAAGACATTGAACACCCAGCCCCAGCAACCTAGTCTCCGCGGGACCCTACTGAACCTCAACAAAAGGGAACAGTTCCACATCTTCCAGTCAATGCACGGCTAAAGAATTGGTGTAGGGCCTAGGGATTTTTGGTTCCTTGTGGACTAGGGCCCAACTTGGAGGGTAGGAAATTGATCAAAATGGGATGGCTTGCACCCAAATGAGGGAGGGCAGGAGGCCTTAGGAGAAAGGTGGGCACAGCACATAGCTAGTTTAAACTAAGAAAGTACTTCTTCACAGAAAGTGTGGTGGATACCTGGAACAGCCTTCCAGCGAGGTAGTGTAGGTGAAAATAGTGGTTGAGTTCAAGAGTGCCTGGGACAGGCACAAAGGAATTGTAGTGGTAAGGAAGGAGCGGGAGATTAAGCTGTAGATTAAGTAGGGTCTGTATCAAAATTAAGGAAAAAAAAAGGCAAACTGGTGGGCCCAGCTGCCCTCATCTGCTGTCACATTCTGTATTTTTGTGTAATAAGGTGGAGGAGTCAGAGTCTAAGGCACACAAAATGACACAGTCAAGGGAAGATTTGCTAGCCTTCCCCACTAATAAAGTCAGCTGGATCTTGCACATTAGGGAGGGGGTTGGGAGTGTGGATTAGTGATGGATTTACTCTGTAGAAATTGTGAATTGCCCAAAATTTGAAATTTTACCCTAAGGCGAGAAGTTCAACTTAATCTTACTGCTAGAGCTTCAGATGGTGAATTTGATAACTTCGCCAGTCGATTATGCCCTAAGGTGAAATTTGCAATGATCCATGGGATTGGAGGTCACATGGTACTGCAATGAGCTGTATTGCCATGTGTAGACTGAATTCAGTGCAATCTTATGAAGAGAGAGTTGGTGTTAAGTCTGCTCTGAATCTCTGTGCCAAAACTTTTTGAAAAGTGTTTTGAGAAAGTTTTTTCTCAACCAAATCACTTCCTAAAGTGTCTAGTGTGCCCTGTGCCTCTAGATTACCAGTTATTTGTGGTATTTTTTCTGATTCGTTACATCAAAGTTGTCATTTGTTTTCTGTATTGTGTGTACTGAGGCAGTGCCGTGGGGAGGGGAGCTGCGTTGTTAGTAGCTAGCAACTGCAAGCAAAGGCAGCCTTTTCTGAGCAGTACTAGTGCTGTTGTCAGTGTTTTCTGTGAATTATTTTTCCTGTTTTCTTTGGTTTGTAATTTTAGTTCTGTAACAGATGTGTTTTGCTGAATTATTTTTGTCATCCTGGTTTGACTATATCAGTTTCATGTTTATTTATTGAGGTTAGAGTTTTGTGTACACAGTAACACACTTACAATTACCTGAAGTTGTTGCGCTTTGAGTCTGTCCCTTAGTTCTTGAAATCCCTGGTGTGTGTGGGGGAGTGGTGCTATTTAACGACAGCGCATCTTTATAGTAAAGTGTTGTGTTCCTAACTCTACGTGTATAACAAAATGCCCGTGAAGAGATGGTCCTGTAAAGTAGGAGTTACCAAAGGTGAAGTTACAAGGCTAAGTTCACTTCATCTTTGTGAATTTCAGCTGAAAATTCTCATAGGATAATATTGCAGTTTTAACGAGCAATAATCTAGATATCAACAAAAGGTCTCAGTGAGTGCCACAAGACTAAGTCTCTTAAGAAAATACCAATTGGATATAAACATATAAAAACATAATAATTAAAACAACTTCAGTAGGACAACATTGCAGCTTTAACAAGCCACAACTCCATCAGGCAGTAACTGGTATCATAGTATCTCAAAATTACCTCCCAAATTCACCATAATGCCAAATACATTTTAAAAGTGACACACAAGACAACTCCCAGTCGTTCTCATCCTCACCACCTTTAAAAACAGTTGCTGGAGTCCGGGAACTACTAGAACATAATTTTTGATTAACCCACAGTTTAAACAAATGGCGGCCCTTGAAACACGGTGCTGTGCGGATCGATGTATTAGGCGTAGTAGTTATGGTAATACACACTTTTTTGATTTGAAACCACTTTTCTGTAGTGGAGGTAGTATTATGTAATCATATGATTGTTTCCGACACGGCGGCAACAGCCTGTCCAGGTGTTGCCATAATGGATATTTCAGGTATCAAGACCTCCGTGGAAGTAATAAGTATATTAGGTTACCGCCACTGCTGCTACAATAAGGTAGTGGTGTTAGAGACGCCATAAAAGGGTGGATTACCCATAACTACTTGCGCCTGCTGCATCAGGACCCGCACAGCGCCTGTTCGCCAAAAGCTTCACCATTTTGTTTAAATATGTGGTTGCATCAAAAATTATAGCCATAGCAGCCCGACTCCTGTAGCTGTTTTAAAGGTAGGTGAGGATGGGAGCGGGCTGGGAATTATCTTTGCAGGTCACCTTTAAGTCTGACAGTCATCAAAATGTGCCAAATGTGTATCTCCTCTTGGACTCCAACTCATGGGTTTCAGACAAGTCTGACAAACATTGACTGAGTTTTGCCTAAAGAATCCAAACAAACACATTTTTGCCCATATAAAATCAGTCCCCGGCAGTTAAGATGACCACTTAATATATTTTTTCTTTGACATGAGCCCGACAAAAGAAAATTAGAATGAAGCAGATAAATCGCTTCAGATTGTCCAATTTCTCTTAACCCTGCTTGGAGCAGGGTTTTTAGCATGGTTCTTGACTCAACACATTGCCCTAAACCATGTTAACAGCAGTGTGGATGCGAGCCATGCTGTAACATGGTTTAAGGCAACCACCACCACATCAGTCTCTGGTTTCTGGGCACCCAGGAAGGGAAAGAAAGACTATCCTCTAGCGAGGTGTTGTCTGCTGCCGCTGGTATTTAGTTTTAATGCAGTGTTTTTTTCTTCTTTGCTACAGTATATTAAAAATCTAAATATATAAAATGACAATCCAAAAGTGCATTGGTTCTGTGGTACAGAATGTTGCTACACCCAAAAAAAAAAAAAAAAAAATACTCATGCAACAGCTTCATCCATTGGCTCTAGAGTGTGTAGTAGCAGCAGCAGTAGCAGAGTAGTTGGAGGAAGTGGGTGGTGGCATTCATGTTGACAGATTGTGTGTCATTCATGCTGGTGGGTTCTGGGGAGGAGACAACAAGAGGATCAGCCCAAGAGGAAACAAATTCTCTGCTAGGATTAGGAATAGTAGTTAAGCAGGAGGATGCTGGTGTCCCCTTGACTGCTGGTGGTGGTGGCACTGAGCAGATCAGATACTAGGTCCCTGTATGGATATGTGGACAGGTATAGCTGGTAAGCGCCTATGTGTGCATTACAGCACATTGGGCAGGGTACTTAGGGTAGTATTAGACTTGGCTGGGAAAGAAAAGTGTACCCAGCCCAGTTGCAGTGGTAGCAACACTCTAGGTATTTGCTAGCATGTCATGATCACACACAGGTCAAAAAACTTTAGACTTGCTCCTGACTAGCCAGCCCCAGTGGCACAGAGGGCTGAGGCACTGGACCTTTATCTTGCATCATGCCGGTAACCCGGGTTTGGGAACTACCTTGGGTCATCGGGGAGCCAGCATGGAGATGGAGGGAGGGAGCAGGATTGAGCAGCCAAAAAGGCAGCTCCCTTTCCAGGAGGTTGTCTGCCCCACTGATATACTCCCATCAGCTGGAGGTCAGATGTGCAGCATAGGCAGGAGGGGCAGCGATGATTACTAGGGGTGGGGAGGAGGGCTGAGCAGATGCCCGGTTGCGCTGCACCTCCATGCGCATGCAGTGCTGCAGTGCCGGGGTCCCAGGTTAGAGATAGCAGGGGCAAAAATACCAAAAACTTGTAAAAAATAAATAAATAAATAAATTGCTCCTGACTGAGATTGATGAGTGGATCGCAGCCTGTGGTGCTGGCACCACGGGGTGGCACATGAACTCTTCAGGCTGCTACGGAGTGGGAGGGGACTGCTGACCTGAGACTTTTGTGATCAGTAGCTTCATATTGATGCAACTTCGCCTTGCTGTACCTCAAAAGAGAAGTTACAGGCAAAGTTGCCTGGGTGAAGTTACCAATGGTTAATTTCCTGTTAGATATTAGAACTCTGAGAAGTTATCCACGGAGGTGGATTTTGCAACTTCACCTGAAAATGAAAACTTTGCAACATCTCTAGTTGGGGATTAGGGGAAACGAAAATTGATATGTGCCAACACAAGGGTGTATGGGCAACAAAATGTTAGAGCTTCAGGCACCGGACACGGAGGGAAAACATTACCTAGTGCTGGTAACAGAGATTTGTAAACCCTCAAACCATGACTGGGAGATGACAGTACCAGGCTACACACTGTTCAGAAAGGGCAGGACAAAGGGCAGGCGAAGAGGGTTAGCGCTGTATGTTAAGGAGGGATTGAAGCAGCAGAAATAGATCACCTGGGGGCAGGAAATTGGAAATCCTGTGGGTACTAGCAGCAACAGGGAGGGTGAAACAAATCTGGATCAGGGTGGTCTACAGGTCACCAGTCTAGAATCACGGGTTAAACTGAGAATTGGGAGAGAGTAAGAGACCCAAAAGTACAGCCAGTCTAAGGAAGTGTTGGTAGTTAAGGATGTCAGTATGCTCTGTGTGGACCACAAAGTTCCACTTGCAGCTAGAATGAGAAATTCAGATTCTGGTGGCTACCTGTCAGGAGGCATTCTTAAAACAACTACTTCAGGGCCCAACAAGGAAGGAGACCTTTCTGGATCTGGTGCTCACCAACAGTGATAGGATTCAGAATGCAGCAGTTCTGGAACCACTGTTCCAGCAACCAGTGAATAATAGCATTGGAGGTCCAGGTGGAGACTGCAAAGAGGAAAAAGAATGTGTGTGACTTCAAAAAGCTGCCTTCAGTAAAATGAGGGAAAAAATTGGAAAAGAGGATGGGAGGAGAGAGAGGATGGAGCATCTGGATGACTGCTTGCCTCTCCTGGGGATGGTGGTCTGTGGACTCCGAGCACTAGCGTGTACAGTGGAGACTGGGAGTACTGCAACCAGGGGACACTCAGGTATGGAGGCAATGGCAGATGTTCTGTGGGCGGGTGTGGGAGTGCGACTGTCGCAGCTGGACGTCATTGCACATCTGTTCCTCCGAACACAGGAAAAGCCCTGGCACCCAGGAAGATCAAGATGGGCCTGCAGTCGCCCCTCCATGCTCATTGCCGGACCAGTCCAGACAACCTCTGAACGCCCTTTTCCTTGCTCTGACTGCTGTCTAGATTATAGAAAGAGCACCAGATAGAGGTAGGTGGCCCTGCCTCGGGGAGGTTGGCAGGGTGGGAGCGTGGAGGAGGAGGTCTGATGTGGAGGGTCTCATGCAGGGTGGAAGAAATGCCGGCTGTCCAGGTCACATTGGAGGAAGTCTGATAGGGCCAGTGAAAGGAAGTAGAGTTTAAAAAAAAAAAAAAAGGCAATGGTAGACATGCATATAACTCAATTCTAAAGGTGGTATTTAAAGAAAATGGGCTAATGGGCCAATGTGATTCACAGCCAATGTAAAGTTGGCAGTAAGAGCCAAAAGGAAGGCATTTTCTAAGTATTAGTGTCGTCAAAGGGAGGAAGACAGGGTAAAGTATTTGGAAGCAAACAAGAGAACCAACAGGAAAGCGAGGGAGGCCAAAGCAGGGACTGAGCTTCAGTGAAGAAAAGGATAAGGCATTCTTCCAGTACATCCAGGAGAAGTGCAAGTTCAAAGGGGTATAGTGAGACTTGAGAGCAGTGTGGGGTAGAAAGATGGGGACAAGGAGAAGGCAGAGATAGAACAGTTATTTTTGTTTGCTGTTAACTATGGAAAAGGATGAGCCACTGCCAGAATATGGGATAGGAAGGAAGCAAAGATTCTGGGGAACAGTCCAGATAACAAAGGAACAGGTTATAGGAAAAGCTAAGGCCAGTGATTTTCCATTTTTCAGGGGAAACAGTGAGAGAAAAATGGAATTTATCATTTTAAACCAGCCACTGAGAGTGAATTTCTGATGAAAATCTCTATGCATGCAGTAGATGTGGACTCTGCAAGCTACTGATAAAGACGTTTATCAGAAAATCATATGAATAAATTGGAGATAATGTCAGTACTATAAAGATAAACTCATTCACTTGTGGACTACAGATTAATCTGTATAATACTGTCGTCATCCGTGATTTATTCATACAGTACTGTTGTCATCATATAGGCTGCCTCCTCCCTGCGCCCCCAGCCGCTACTCCTACTGTTCCCCAACTCCTGAACCGATATTTAAAAATGATTTCAACAGACAGCTGCCACCTGTTGTATGTTACACATGGAAAGCGTTGCGTTGCAGACATATGAGTGATTAGCAAGCAGCCTCCTCACATCTCCTAGGCTGCTGACGATGGATTAGGCAGGGCTTGCGCAGGATGCATGCCCTATGCTGTACATAGGATGTGAGCCCTGTCTTGTCATATAGCAGCTGGCGAGACAGTGTGAGGAGGGCTGTGCCAGTCACCATCTCTCTCTCCATGGCACTGGCACTTTCTAGTTGGGGGAGTTGACCATGCAGGGGGATGGTGACAGCGTGCAGTGGGTGAGGGTGCTACACACCAGGAACTGTTGCAGTGGGACAGGATCGGTCATTAGGGGATGGGGTACTTGGGACATCAGGGCATTTTGTATGGTTTGTCCCCATGGCGTACCTGACTTGATTTGGACAGCAGGGCATGCTGCTGAGGGCCTTTATCTGTGTACCAGGGTTGGGGATCAGGCGGGGGCACGGGTTCAGTGGCTGTCACCATGATTGGCCAGGCCAGGGATCAGCACAGGAAGGGATCTCCGCCATGGGACTTTGGATGTCATAACGGAGCTGACCATCGGCGGGGAGGGGGACTGTAGCCACTAGGGCACTGTACAGAACTTACGGGACAGCAGTGGGTGGGGCCAGTGGATGCCAGGAACACAGCATCAGATAACTGGGCTGTGGATAGTGTGGCGGGGAACACTATGTACCAGGGCTTTATGACGGCACTTTAGGGATGGCAGTCAGAGGCACAGGGTGACCACTCTGCACGAGGCATTGCCAGCTGCACTTATGGGCCAGCAATCAGAGGGCGGAGGGACCACAAAAGTAGAGATCAGTTAAGTCATTCATGGGCCAGCGATCGGAGGGTTGGGGGGTCATTAGGTACCAGGGATTGATTAACCCATTATCAGGCCGGCAGTTGAAGGGTGGGTGGCCCACCAGGGATACATTGCTACATAATGGGACAGCGATTTGAGGGTTTAGGGACCATTTGGCACGAGGGACTTCCACACATCTACTGGACCTAGCAGTCAGTGGGGAGGTGCTGCACTAACCTGTTGCTGCTACCCATACACATGAGCCCATAATGGGCATGCAATGGACCCTTAGCACCTTGCATTCCCAAAAGGCTCATTTGCATGTTTCCCACTGAAAGTCGCAGATAGCGCCCAGTGCTATCCTCTCTGGTGGGGCTGTTCCCCGTGATCCACGTTGGGGCAGTGCTACTTGACTTAGCACTGTGCCGATATGGTCCTATGTTCAGTTGGATAGTGCCGGTGTGCTGTCCAAATGCACATAGCATCCTTGGTCTCCTGAGCACTTGCAAAGTGCAGCACAAAC